>FJUX01000033.1:140346-244975 GCA_900074905.1 Rhynchosporium agropyri | reverse complement strand
GATACTTATTATTATTCTATAGTAAGTACTAACTTTTTAAGGTATAATAAGTAGTAAAAGCTTACAGTAGCTAATAGTAACGCAGAATAGTAATAAGATATAAGTACTACTCGCTCTAAAGATACGATTCTATACTTATCTTAATTCTATAGTAATTATATCTTAATCTTCTAAGAAGGATATTCTTTACTACCTTAATAGAAAGTATAATAAAATCCTACGGAGCTTTAACGATAAATTTTATCCTAATAGTTATAATTAATCGGAGCTTAAGGTAGCACTTAGTCTCCGACTCACTACTAGGAAGCTATCTTAACCCTAGAATATATAAACTTAAGTAACTTAACTAAAGGATAATAATAAGAATGATAACCTCTAAGTAGTTTTAGTTAATAGTATACTAGAAGTGAATAGTAAAGCAGTTAAGGAGTTTCTTACTAATATACTGATAGGTAATATCGATAACCTTCGATAAAAGGCAAGAGTAAGAGACTTTAAGGCGAAGGAACAGAAAAAGGTCAGCGGGTCTTATAGACCTAATCTAGCTAATATTCCGCAGAAAACCCTTATTATTATCTACTTCTTCGAGCAACTACCTGCTAAACCGTTTGCTATTAGCAGCCCTGCGAGAGTATTCCTCGATCTCGACGCCTCCTTTAAAATAAAAGCCGATATCGATCAATTCCTTTAGGCGAGTCTTAATAATAATAAGATTCCCTATATTAAGAATAATAAGGATATTTTAAGTAGAGAGCTAGAACTCGATCTAACCTAAGAGTACTATATTAAGTATTATATTAAGAAAGATATTACTTAGGAGGATATATCAAGGGAAGGAATCTAATTACGCTATATTATCGATATATTACTAGTTAAACAGATAAGGACTACTACTTTTCCTTTTTATTTTCCAGTTATTAGGATATCCTAGCCTTAGCCTTAGCCTCAGGGAAAAACTAAATAAGGTTATAAGAGAGAGCTATCTATACCTTATTTAGAACCGATAGATTAGAAGAAGTAGAAAGTAAAGCGTACTCCTAGTAGAGAGACTAAAGTAGAGAAGAAAGTAAAGATAGAAGTAAAAGTAAAGATAGAGATAAAAGTAAAGGATAAGGTAAAGATAGAGGCGGAACTAATAGTAAAAGAAGAAGATAGCGATAATAAGTAGGAGCAGGATATCAGATAAGAGGATATTAAGGAGCTTAATAATAAAAGAGATAAGGATAACCTTAAGAACTTCCTAGATTTCTCTTAAGTAGCGAAAAGATCATTAGGGAGAGCTATTAAGAAGCCGATAAAGTTAAATAAATAGTTAGGTATAGTTCTTAGTCTTTTTTATTCTAGATATTTATTTAATAGTAATACTAGATAGTAATATAAGAAGTTCAGAAAGCTTATTTATTTATATTTTAGTATATAGAAAATCAGAAATAAAAGACTTTAATAGCTAAATAGTAATAAGAAATAGTAATATAAGTTAATTATAATTAGCTTCAATCCTTTATATCTATATCCTCCTTACTTCCAGATTCCGACCTAATATCCTCTACTTAAGTAATATTAATATCTCTTTCTTACTCTCCTGCTAAATTCGCTAAGATCTGATAATATATCCTTAGTAGATTACTACTTACTGCTTAGTACTCTTCAACTAATCTTCGTAATCCTCTAAGATACCTAGGCCTTAGATAAATCCCCTCWCTAGTAACTRCTAGCGTATAGAGCTTCTCTCGTAATAGCTTATAAATTAGCTCTAGATATTAGTCCGCCCTAGTAGTAAGATTACCTAGATTAAAAGATATTCTATATATTCTAACTATATCTTTATAGACCTCCCTAACTCTAGGAGTTAAATATAACTAATTATTATATTAACTAAATTTATCCTTAAACTAGTAAAGTAGTTAAGGATTAGCTAGTAAACTGTAGTTCTTAATCCTATTAAGTAGATATTTATATAATTCAAAAGGGGACTAGCTAATAAGTAGATAGTTATCTCTGAATCTTTATCTACGAATTATTATCTTATTATAGATCGTAATCGACTATTAAAGAAGGCATTATAGTTAGTTTATAAATAAGAACTATAGAGCTATAATATCATATTTAGAATACTTACTAAACCGGCCTCTTTTATCTAGGTCGCTAAAGTACTCTATCTATTAGTTCGTAAATTAATTAATTAGAGTTCTCTAAAATCTCTCGATTCTCTGATTTTTAGTAGAAGTACTAAATACTAGTATCTTACTAGAAGCTAGGCCTAGCTTTACTACCCGCCGGAAACCTAGTTATATTACCTTAAGTAACTTCGTTTCTGTCCTTTTATCTGCCCGAGTTACCTTTAGAATTCTAAACTCTCAGACTATATATAGGAAGAACTTACTAATAGCGATTTATATTCTATTACTATATCCGACGAAGAAGCCTAGTATTCAACGACTATATCTATCTATAATACTATAGATCTGAAAACTATATTTACTAAGTTTATTATAACTATTAAGTGACTAAATCTGATTAGGTCCTTTAACTATAAATTATTAGTAAAAACGCAGAGTATCGAGTGTACGAGACTATATACTAGTACTATCGAGTTCAAGTACTATCTCCTGTACTATTCTCCTTAGTATAGTAATTTGATAATTAATATAGAGATATAAAGTAACTTTCTGATATCTAGTCTAAACGAGAAGTGATAATTATAAGTTACGGAGTATAATTCTTATAGTAAGCTCCTATAGCTTAGGTGATAGTTCAGGTGCTTTATTCCGGTAAGTAAGTCTAAGGAACTTACGAATATTCCTTAGTTACTAGTCTGATAATCCAGGATACCCCTTATACTTATTTAAATATATAAGTATATTCTTTTACTTAATATTATCAGAGTATATATACTTAACTTTATTTAAGAGAAGTTTATCCTTTAAGTATTCAGTATACTTCTTTAGTATATTACCCTATTACTTAAGCTTATAATAAAAAGTAGCTTTTCTAGTATATTTATAGTTAGTTATATTACTATATAGCGTTACTCTATTTTACTTATAAGGCATTTAATCCTTTTAATAATAATATTCTTAGTACTTCCTTAAGATCAAGATCCTAGATAAAGTAAAGATTATAAATCTCCTCCTTATAATTATCTTATATATCTTAGGGAATACGATTATATAGAGGCATATTTAAGTAATAGAGTTTAAAGGACTTTAACTTAGATAAAATAGAAAGAAATCAAGAGAGGAAAGCTTATATATAGTTAAAGTAGAGAAATTATAGACTAGTAGTTAAAGTAGGGAGATTATATATTAGTAGTAAAAACGCCTTTTCTATTTATTCCTAGTAACCTTATATTACTTTTTTATATTACTTTACTTAACGTATAACTAATATAACTATATTTAAAGACTTACCCCGACCTATTAATATATAGTAATTTGAATACTAGCTTATTAACTTAATATCTTTCGATTAAATAGTAACTCGCTTAGTATAGATTACTACTATATTCGCACCTATTATATAATTAATCCTAAATAGATAAGAAAATATAAGTAGAATAACTTACTTTCTATATAAGTAATAATAAAGGCCTTAGTAGCTTCCTGAAGTCCTTAGATAGCGCTAGCTTAGAATCTCAACTCAGACTTTATTTCCTAAGCGATCTCACGAACTAGACGCTAGAAGAGGAGCTTAGCATAAAGGAGATCGGTTATCTTCTAGTAATAATAGATTTAACGAAAAGCAATAGCTATTAGAGTTAGTTACGTTACTATAGAGTATTACTATATAGAAAGGAAAAATAGACTTACTTCCTAGCTTGAATCTATAAGGCTTAGTATTAACTGGAGCCCGAACTGAAAAATAGCCTTCCGGATATTTAATATAGTATTCAGCTTTCTTCTGATTCTATATAGCTATCTTCTTAGCGAAAGTCTTCTTTTTAACTCGATTATCAGAGAAATTAGCTATCTTTAGACTAGGTCTAGTCTTACGATAAGCTTTCTTCTTTAGAGAAGGTATAAGAGATATAGATATAGATATAAGTATAGGAGTTTTCTTATTCTTACTCTTAAGCGCATTAGAAGCTTATTTAGTAGCTTTAGGGCTTCTAGTAATAGGTCCTATTATTACTATCCTACTTAAATTAGATTAGTTATATTACTATCAGGCGTTACTATAAAGGGAGGAGTATTATTAAACTTTATAGTAAGAGGAGGAGTACTCACGAAGAGAAGTTATAGTTAACTATATTTTAGAAGTTTAGAATTTATCTAGCTAGAATTTAGGTATTTATATTTAGAGTTTAAGTAAATATTTAAGTAAATATCTAGTAAATTATTCTTAATTCTATAACTATACTTTCTATAAATAGAAAGTAAGGTATATTACTACGTTAGCTAGATAAATAAGCTTCTATTATTAATATAGAAGCTTAAAGACCTTACTTAATAGGTATATTAATACGTCCTCTTACTTAATATTTCTAGATCTCCTTTTTTCTAATAACTCTACGACTTCTACTAATATATACCCCCTCCCTTTACTTCCTTCCTTTTTAATATAGTATCCTTATAGTAATATAGTATAGTAATAGTCTTCTCTTATATTTAATTAAAATAATCGATATTAATAAATAATAAATTAATAATTAATTTCAAAAATATCAAGCTTCTAAGTATATTGCGATATAGTCTATACTAAGTCTACTATAAGTATTAAGCGCCTAAATAGTAGTAACTGATCTATAAGTACTTTTCCTAACTCTTAAATTCTTAATTCTATAGAATATAGCTAATACTTATAATAAGCTCGTTAATATACCTATAATAGTACTACTACTACTAAGGGCTTCGACCTCCTCTCTAGAGAGGAATAATTCAAGGCTGGAAAAGATAACGAGGCTAGAATTATTATAAAGCGGAAGAAGAAGAGTAAGGAGTTAAGTAACTTAATCGCAACTATATTAGATAAGGAGAATAAGAAATTAGAAGTTATTAAAGCTAAGGAGAATACGTATCTAGCTTCTTTACTTAGTTCTAAGGTAACTTATATTACTATTCTCTATTACTATTTATAGCTAACTAATAATATAGAAGCGTAAGCGTACTAGTGATAATAAAGCTAAGGATATAGATAATAAGAAGGAAAATAAGGATAACGAAGATAAGGGTCCTATTCCGGAAATTAGCCTTAAGGATCATTTTAAGAATAGAATAAATATAGTAATCACGAGAATAGAGAGTTAAATTATAAAAGGTAGTACTAAGAAGTATAGTACTAAGCTAGAGGTATTTAAGTAGTTTATTAAGGATATTCTAGATCTTAAGGCTACGAAAGTATACCTAGAAAAGGATAAGGAAACTAAGTACGAGACTAAGGGATATAAGAGTAAGAATATCTAAGTTATTATTATTAAGGATAAGGCAGAAGATAATAAGGATAAGGACTTAGAAGACTTTATAGTTAAGAAGGAATCTAAAGTTAAGGAAAGTAGGGAGAATAAGGAGTCTAGATCTGAAAACTAATTACTTCTAAATACTACTAAATCAATTAAATACAGAATATTAGATGACTATACGTTACTATTATATATTACTATATATTAAAGAAGTAATTAATTCGAATAATTTTTAATGTTCCTAGGTAATTCCCGCGACCCACTTGAATAAGACATGTAGTCGTTATGAGCCACCATAGACGATCGCCTCCGGGGTAGGGTTAGTGTCCACTCAACTGCACTGTTCAAGATCCAGCTTCAATCACGAGGAACGTGCAGCACACACATGTGACATATACAGACAATGCTATTGCCGAGTATGGGTATCGATATCGTTTTCATCCTATCGCACGCACGCGGTATACATACATGTATTGGAGAACTAATGTCGAGACATATTACGGTCTCGAAATCAATCTTCGGTCAACTATGAACTGGACATAAAATAATGCGCAAAACAAAGCTGTTTACTTGACGTCCTTGATGAGAATGCTTTTGAAGAGGTAGGAAGCTTGGGGTTTCAAAAGGGTGCGTTCTGCCTCCCTATCAGGTAAGGCTGGCAAAGGATTGTTTCAATGTGATGCCCAAATTCGGTCAAATACCGTACCTCGAGCGTACGTATGAACCTAGAATCTTTAACTGTTGCTAGCAGTTGGGCGCCGATTTCCGCAATTCAGATGCTTCAGATCAACATGGTGCTAGCTTAAGGTTGCCTGCCAAGGCGAACCTTAAAATAACATCATTTGTTCAGAAGGGCAAGATTATATCCCTGAGAAAGATTAACTCAGTGTAATAAACTCCTTCTCCTTGAGTCTCCTTGAGATCCTCCTTGCAATTTCTTTCCTACTTTCAACAAGACGTTACGGTGACGGCTTTCCCCTACTCTGCAAGATCCCTATGTCAAAACCGCTACCGCCGATCGAGGGTTCTGAGTTAATACGGTATGAGATAGAGTTAACAGTGAAAACGTTGAGTCATATACTTGGCGTCATTAACGAGTAAGCTTTTGGAAGGCGTTTTACGAGTAGAAGCTTTTTGAAAAGGTAGTTTGGGGTTTCAGCAAAGGCGCGTTCTGCCGCCTATCAGGTAAGGCTAGCTACGGGTTGTTTCAAATGAACATCTAAATTCTTCGATTCGATAGCAGGAGACCTAATCATGTGTGTTTTAGTCAAATGGCTTGGATTTGAATTGTGTCTTGAAAGTGGGCCGGATTATCGTCGAGGGCGGTTTTCAGATCACGATCTTCTTTTTCGGCATCCCCAAGTATTACGAGAGGCCGAATTGGGCATTTAACATATGAGCGTGGCTCATCGATGCAGCAGATACTATCGATTAGGGCGAGTCATCAGGTGATGCTCCATTAATCGTCGACCTCTAGCAAAAGAACTTGCTTTCATGATCAATCATATTCAAGTTGTAGACCCAGAGCTAGTTCTGATCTCAGATCAGGTACATTCCAAAGAGGGAATATTTTTTTGACAGCAACATATATTACTTTGCTCAAGAGCAATTTACAACGGTGACAACGAACGCCTGTTCAGCCAGCCCTGTAGGCACGACAATGTCATTGGCATAAAAAATTAAGTCAACTTTTTAGACATTACGTATCGCCCAGTGTGAAAACATACTTCCAGTCGGTTTCTAAACTGGAACTTGGCCGGTAGAATAAAGCGAAACAATGTAATGACCAGTCCATATATTCCGCAGATACCTAATTCTATAGAACCCTGCAGCCAGAGGGTGAAAGGACTAAAAGTCATAATCATCGAAAAATGGAGCTTTGGATATGGTTTTACCAGTTTCGAGTAAATCCGTTCAAAATCCATCAAGCGACATTGCTCCTCTCGTTCGAGCTGATGCCCCAAAAGCGAATCGTATTGAAAATCATGTACATTCGGTGATAATCTCGGTATAATAAGAGGAGTTTCATCCCGATCTCAGTTCGTGACTCTTCTGAAGTCTAGGCTATGTGAAAGTTTACCACAAAAGTAATACTATCTGATCGTTTCTTCGAGACCGTAAAGATCTTCCGAAGGAGATTACCGAATTAATCCCACCGCGACTCAGAGATCTCGAGCAGAAAAGCAAGCCTGGTCCATAGAAGCCGACTCGGTTGCGCTGAAGGAGAATAATAGAAATACTTTTATTTCTCGTATGTATTTGTGGTCGATTTTCATGTGAAGAAGCACTACGTCTCCATCGTTCAATGGTTCCAGGAGGAGTATCAATACGGCAGGAACCAAGTAAAAAATCGAAAACTTAGTAATTGATGAGTTGGCAGGAATACTATTGCACAACTGATAAACTAGACAGTGTTGCCCTGAACCAGTTCCTGTGGAATTATGTCACATCCGAAGTTGACAACTCAAATTTAGCTTTAATAAAGTTGACGACATTGTCAAATCTTGTCACTTCTCTCCTGTGGATTGCCTCGCTTAGATTTGTTCCAACAGGGGCTTGCTTGTGTACCCACCATTTTCCCGTTTTGCCGTCGGAAATATATCGTACATCCGGTACGGAACATCATAGCGACGGACCGCATTGTAACAATCCCATTCGGGACTTCGTGTACTGTTGGCCCATTGGATATTTGCTCACAAGCAATGAGAAATCCAGACCCGGCTCCTGATAGCTCAGTATCCGGTATCTCTGCAATTTTGCGCCTACAATACCACATTCGAATCTTGGAACAAAGCTGATCGATCCAAGTGTAGGTCGACTTTCTGACTCGCAACCCCGGCGCGCGCTGCCGCGAAGCGAAACGACCACGCGGTACCAAATAGATTGCGCATATAAAGCTATCTCTCGTTAGTGAGCGGCCTGCTGGATTCGAACATGTCGGAGCGAGTACCCCGTGTCCAGGCTTCTTGGTGTTCATCTCAAGTGACTCTGTGAGCATTGAGTATCAATTTCGATTGGTGGATTCGATACTGGAGGTGTGGAATAGATTTGGCCTTGTCTTGGTACTGGGAACATGTCGTGGAAGATCCCGAGTAGGAGGGTTGCAGCGCCATGATAGATTACCTCTTATACTCCGTAAGTGTACTTCTGTATCTTTATTCTTCTCATATCATCTCGTTCTTTATCCATTCTGCCATCGGTTTTACTCCTGCCGGCTTTACTTTCTTTCAACTACAACCATGAAGCTTCAGAGTACATTGACTACGGCAGTAGTCATCTCAGCCGCATCTGCTCATACAATCTTCGTACAATTGGCGGCTGGTGGCGTCACGAATCGCAAGTCTTTCCGACTCATCAAATGTAAATGATTGTTTGCTGACCAAAGCAGCTGCTAGCTATGGCGTTCGAACCCCTACTTATGATGGAGTATAACATCCCAGACTTTTCTGACGTACATATCTAACGAAATGAATAGCCGATAAACGATGTTCTTAGTAACGATGTTGTCTGTAACGGTGGTCCGAACCCAACGAAGTCTTCGGATAAGGTGATCGACGTCAAGGCAGGCGAGACAGTCAAGGCCACATGGAGACACGGCTCGGCAGACGTTATTGATCCTAGCCATAAGGTAAGCTAAAATCCACCTTCAGCTGTTCGAGGTCTAACGTGCCTAGGGTCCAGTCATGGCATACATGAAGAAGGTGACAGACGCGACGACCGACTCTGGTGTTGGCGCTGGCTGGTTCAAGATTTCGGAGGCAGGCTTAAATACTGCCAGTAGGTTCTTAATCCAGTAGTCTAACGGAAATTCTTCTGACAAGTCATCACAGCTGGTAAATGGGCCGTGGATGATCTAGTACGTCTATGACACTTGCTTCCAAGATAACATTACTCATAAATTCAGATTGCCAGTAACGGCATTCAGAGCATCACTATCCCGACTTGCATTGAGAATGGACAGTATCTTCTGAGAGCTGAAATCATTGCATTGCACAATGGTATGGATCTCCTGCACCATCACGAGAAGGGTGCTGACAAGAAGTAGCTGGATCCACTGCCGGTGCACAATTCTATGCAAGCACTCCAAAATTCTGGAAGAGGCTATTTCTGACATACTACAGATGGAATGCGCGCAAATCAACGTTTCGGGTGGAACTGCATCATCTAAGCCAGCGACAGTCTCATTGCCTGGTGCATACTCTGTGAGTTTTGATACTCCACGACTCTAGCTTCGAATACAGAATTTTCTAACATTGCACAGCCGACCGATCCCGGCATCCTCATCAATATCTATCAGACCCTCACAGGATACAAGATTCCCGGACCAGCGCCATTCACTTGCGGCGCAGGGGGAGGAGGAGGAGGAGGAGGAGGTTCCCCAACTACTCAACCACCGTCAACCCCAACAACCATGGTAACTAGCAAGGTTGCCACGAGCACAAAAGCATCCTCGACAACACCCGCATCACCCGGAGGAACTGTTCCATTATACGGACAGTGTGGAGGACTTGGCTGGACGGGAGCAACAGTTTGCGCCAGCGGAACATGCAAGTCCAATGGAGCTTATTACAGCCAATGTGCTCCTTAAAAAGCGAAGGGCCTGAAACTAGGTGGTAGTATTACTGCTTTCCAGCCGCGCGTATGTTAGAAAGGAACCCCGGGAGGGTTGACGCTCTCGTTTCTATTCTTTTGTTGATATTCTGTTTCCAGTTTTTTTCAGCTTCTCAAACATTCGTTCAAATGCTGCATCTCTGATGGAGGGACTTGCAAACCAGGGAAGCTGGGCTGAGGTAGAGACGTTTGACCGTTTAGTTTCTACTGTCCCTACAAGTTACGAATACACAGCTCGCCATTCGTATCCTTCTCATATAAACCAACTTCGCAAGTGATACTGTAGAATACATCGAAGAGATGGGTTGGGGTATGCAGTGACTAGCTTGTCAATAGTGTCTAGCCTTGCATGAGGGACACACATACGCAGATTAACCACATCACCTTCCACATCCGGCTACAAGAAATTCATCGAGCCGGCTCCAGTAATCGCAATGGCACGAATAGAAAGACCTTTATGGAAATCACACGTTCCAAAAGTTTTCCAAGAATCATTCCCCCTCCAGCACATGTGCAATTGCCAAGGCCTGATTCGCCTGGCGTTTCGGAACGAATCTAAGCTTACAGTGGTTCAGCCCGGCACTCGAAGCGCTAAGCTTCGGCTTCATAGACCTTTCGTCATTCATTAGTTCCCCCACAAATTAGTATAAGAAGTCCTCTCAGTCAGTCAACATTCAGATTATCAAGCAATAGTCGGGGGCGTGCTTCTACTTATTCGCAATGCAACTCTTTCGTCTCATTATCCCTTTCTTGGTTGCGACGTTGGGTTCGGCAAAGACTGTTTACCTTATTCGCCACGGGGAGAAGCCTGCAGATGGAGGCAATGGACTCACAATCCAAGGAATGCAAAGAGCTCAGTGCTTAAGGAGCGTGTTTGGGGCATTGTCGCAATACAACATTGGTTATATCATCGCTCAGCAGCCGAAAGCAAGTCAGTCATCCCTTCTTATTCCTCTCCTCGGTCTTTCTTGTTCGGAATTCTGGCCTATGGGCTCTACGGTGGTCATATCAAAGTAAGAAAGGTGTAACGTAGCTAATTCTGCACAGGTGGAAAGAGAACCCGCCCATTAGTAGGTGATGGGGGAGCCCAGATCTCACTTCCTGGATGTTTCCAGATAAATCTGGAACAATTATATATTCTCCCCAAATTTCTTTTGATGTGGCCATTACTGATCTGTGTTGCCTTAGATGACTGTCCAGCCTATAGCCAACGACCTTGGTCTGACCGTTGACACGTCTTGCGATCGCGACGATGCCGACTGTGTTGCTATTCTGGTGGATAACTATTCCGGCACCGGAAATATTCTTCTCTGCTGGGAGCATGATAATCTGTCGCTTATTGCGGAGGCCATGGGAGACAAAAGCCCCCCAACCTATCCTGATGATTCGTGAGTAAATTCGATTGCTAGCTTTGACTAGATATGAAGGAGGTCCAAACGCTTACTCTTTACAGCTTCAACTTGATTTGGACTGATCCATCTCCATACACAGATGTTGCTGCAATTACGTCCGAGAATTGCCCTGGGTTGGATTAGTCACTAGTCACAACATGGGAACAAAGTTGCGCATCTGCGGGAATGGTGGTGTTTCGTCCTTTCAATAAAGCATGAGTTTTGGTGTGACCGCACTGACCGTAAATATGCATAACGCGCTCATGTCTTAGTCAATGAACGCAATTACTATGAAAGTGAATCGATATTCTGGTTACAAAAGTAATATGGACCGAGCCTCGCCAAAAACAAACAACTTGAACACCAGAAGCATTGTGTGATCACTCTCTCATGACCAGCAGTAAAGACTACAGAATTTGATCTTTTAGAGACATGAATAGGACATAGTTGAATATCCTGATCTGGCTTCTGAGTTCCGTCAACCCCGAAAAGGGACCTGTGCTATGTGAAAACATTCGCCGGTTCCTGTGAAAGAATCGGGGAACCTTTCAACTCAGGTTCAGCACCTGATGAACAGTTAAAGACAAAGTGAGGTCGGTGCAGTGTTCTGAATACTGTCGCGAGCCTATGAGGTGGGTGTACTTGCAACTAATGGAGTCACGATTTGGAAATTCCCTGCCCTACAAATCCCATATGATGAGACCGAAGTAGATACCACGTTCTCGAGAAAATGACTGTCATTCAAATCTGCGCATCTAGCTGGCAGACTGTACGCACAAAGCTTGCAATTCCGGTCCGAATGTAGCCTTTAACCAAGACGCACGGAAGTTATGGTTTTAGTATTTCGTCTTGGTCATCTAATCTTGCGGCAATCAAAATGTCTTTTCCTCAGAGTAGGAAAACAAAGATCCACTCGCTTGGCGCTGACGGAGAAACAATACAGTTTCAGATCTCGACCCGATATCGGGTATGGCTCAAGTTTAGCTCTGCCACACTTTGAACCAGGAGTCTCATTTGGCGAGATTACGTCGACCAGGCCATGTCAATATCCCGCTGAAGTATTCATCGACATGGCGACAATTTTCCAAAACGGCCGCTTTCTACAAGCACACTTCGCGGACAATAGCGCTGACGCAGACCCCACTTTTGCAGAATGTATGGTTGTTCAGGATGGAATCATCACCTACATAGGAGCTTCGCGAGATGCAGAAGTCCTCAAGTTTCAACAAGAGGGGGCTGTTGTCCAAGATGTCGGCGATAAAATTGTACTTCCTGGCTTCATTGACGGGCACAGTCGGTGATCCCAAACTCCTGTCTTCCCTTTCAAGTTTGACCGAAAATGATCAAGGCCAATGCCATCCTCCAAAGTCAAAATACCCACTCTTATTTTATCTTCTCAATATTTGTACTTTCCTGACTGGGAAATACTGACTCACGTTTAACTATAGTGCATCTTTTGATGATGGGCCAATCACTGAAGAAAGTCGACTTGGAACAGTGTAACACGCTCAAAGACATTCGCACGACGATCAAGAGCTATGCAGCCTCTCATCCTGATGTACCTCGTATCCTTTGCAGGGGATGGATGCATTTCATGACCGATGGCAAAGCGTTGTCTAGCATGCTAGACGATCTAGATCCACGACCCATCTTCATCGATTCGAAAGATCTGCATAGCTCTTGGTGCAGCAGTTCAGCCCTAGAAGAGATGGGCATCAATGAGAGGAAAGACCCAAAGGGAGGTTGCATTCATCGCGATGTAGATGGCAGGGCTACGGGACTGCTAGATGAAGCCGCGGCCGTGACGATAGTCTGGCCGCATCTTGCAAGTATCGCGCCCATGGACCAGAAACTGGATGCAGTTCGTGAAGCATTCAAGGCTTACAATGCAGCTGGATACACGGGAATGGTGGAAATGGCGATGGATGAGAACGCTCTAGAAGTATTATTGGAACTGCTCAAGAGAGATGGAAACTTCCCACTCAGACTGGCCGCGCACTGGATCATCGCGCCGTCAGAAACCGAGGAGGAGAACCTGCAACAGGTGAATCGAGCTGTGGAGCTTCGGAGACAATTAAACGCCGAAACAAGCCCTCAGTTGAGGATCGCCGGAATTAAGGTTATATGTGATGGTGTAATTGACGCCTGTACTGCTGCTCTTTGTGAACCATACTCTTCCAATGGAGTATCCTGCGAGCCGCTTTGGACACGCGAGATGCTTGACCCAGTGGTGAGAACAGCAGATGCAGCTGGTTTACAATGTGCATTGCATGCGATAGGAGATGCCGCAATCAAGCTGGCAGTCGATACGCTGGAAGCGAACGGGACGCCTGGTAGTCGCCATCGGATTGAGCACCTCGAATTAACCTCATCAGAAGATGCAAAGAGACTAGGTCGTTTAGGCATCACAGCTTCGATTCAGCCCGTTCATGCAGACCCTGCTATCTTCCGTGCGTGGCCAAAACTTCTGGGAGAACATCGTTGTGGTCGTGCTTTTGCCTACAAGGAATTCGAGGACGGAGGAGCGACGCTGGCCATGGGGTCAGATGCACCCACCGCACCGCATGCACCTTTCGCAAATATATATACAGCAACCACGAGACGATCTGCACGCGAACCGGCGTCATTAGAGGTAGTCAATATGCACTTTGCTTTGAGTCTTGCGAGTGCCATTTCTGCTGCTACTATGGGATCTGCATACAGCTGCTTTGCTGATACTTGGGCGGGTACTTTGGAAAAGGGCAAGAAGGCCGACTTTGTTGTTGTGGACATGAACTGGGATCCCGAGGGATTACTGGCTGCATCTATTAAAGAAACGTGGTTTGAAGGGAGGAAGATATTCGACAGCGAGGCTTGATCGTCAGATGCATGTATTGCAACTATCGGTAGAAACTAGATGATTGAAAATGTTGTGAGAATTCGATATGCTTACATTGAAACCGGTACTAGCACTTGTATTCAATCTCAGACTCTCGAAAGACTCACTGTTCAGAGGTAAGGGTCACGGTGGTGTCTAGAGAAGGCAAATGTAGCGGTGCGATTCCCGCGCCTGCGGATGGAGCGGGAGCTGTATATTCACTGGTAGCGGCTGAAGAGTTGATGAAGACAGAGAGGCAGTAGCGAGGAGAGATGAATCATTTTGGATAAATAGTGAATTTGCCCGCCAGATAGTGGCGGACATCACGAGAGGTCGGAGTCCAGCGAGATGGTACATAGGGTCCGATCTTGAATCTCGTGTCAATACTAATCTGAATAGAAATGGTAAAATGTCGATGCTGTAGTTCTAAACGAACCATGTAGACGATGTAACGATTCGAAGCAGTGATATTCGTCGCATTTCCAATGTTCTCGATGAACATCTCGAGTACTGCTCTGGCTTTGGCTATTGTAAGTTTCGCACTGGGGCGTAACAACGGAGTATCACCATCCGCAGATTGATACGGTACTCCAGCTTCGCTTGCAAACCAGCTACTAACGAAAGAAAGTCAATAGAGAAGCACTCTTTGAGGCTTGAGAACGAACACGATAACCTACAGTGAACTTTCTAATGATTGTACATATGGCCTACATGTTGAAATATTATTAATCGCCACTGAATGAACCAGATCCTTAGATTGGAATCCATGGTATCATAAATCATCCATCTCATCTGTATTCCTATAAACGCGATGCCAACCATCACGTTTCTGTGAGGACACACGCGTTTTAAACCTTGACCCGTTTCCCTTTTCCAGCCCCCTTGGCAGTCCTCTGTTTTGCCTTACCCTTGCCCTTGCTCCTAATTCCAGAGCTCGAAGTTGCCCCATTGGCATCACTGCTCACATCCTCACTCCCGTTCTCATCCTCGCCCGTAATTTCATTGGCGTTCTCGCCCTGCTCACTATCCTCCTCTTCCTCCTCGAGATCAATAGCAGTCCTCTTTCTCCCCTTCGAGCCCTTCTTCTGTCCCCGCTTCCCACCCTTTCCCCATAATTTAGCTTGCTCCCTCTCGGTCCAACCTATATCGTTTTTCTTCGCCCACTCCTGACCTACTTCTGCAATCGTCTTTCCTAACGGGTTGTCCCCACTCTTCTTCTTGGCCCTCAGCTTACCCACCGCATCTTTCATACGCTGACTAGTCACTCTATCTTTTCCACTACCAGCAGAATTAGCACCGACACCCACAGCACCATCAAAATATCGCGTGATGTTTGCCTGCGTGCCTTCTTGCTCGCGACGATTCATGTCTCTGATGACAGGGACAAGCACCTCATCTGTACGCTCTTGCGTCCAGCCAATAGTAGCCATCAGAAATTCTCTGAGCTGATCTAGATCCGGAACACCCCACTGGAAGGCGTCAGGTGTACTGTCGACATCTGGCTTCAGGTATGCTTCTGTGACAGCTGAAGAGGGGAAGGTAGGAGGGAGGAACAATTTCGTGCCTTGTGAACGGCGGAACTTCTTGCGGAAAGTGGTCGGTTCTGTGTTCAAAGGCGGACCATTGATCTGTACGGATGACCACCAGTCTTTGAACTCTTGTAAGCCGGATGAGGAGGGAAACTCGGAGAGTATCTCGACGGCTGTGACGGGTCCAACACCAGGGAGGCCTTCTGTATAATCGGAGCCAAGGAGATGTGCAATAGCAATAAGCTGATCGCGAGAAAGCGAGAGTTCTTTTTCGATATCGTTGGAAAGGTAGCATTCGACGAACTTGTTACTATTGAACATGTTCTTGTAAACACGAGTACCCCCAAAGAGGAAAATGTCGCAATCGTCAGTGACCACGCCATCAACTAGACCGAGGCGAACGAGCTCTGCGCATTGAGCTTCGGCCTCCATAGGAGCTGTGATGTATGGGATGCCAAAGAGGCGTAAAAGAGACTGGCATTCAGTGATCATAACTTGAGTGACTTCATCTGCATCACGGCGGTCCTTTTTTTGTTGATTCCGTAAAGCTTTGAGCTCCTGGTCGTAGGTCATTTCAGTCTCTAGTTCCGTCCTATTATTGAGGGTGTTTGCAAATTGCGCATGGGTTTCTGCTTCGACAGCCAGCTGTGCGAGTAATTCTTCATCCTCGGGGTCACTAAAGTCGTCAAACTCGGCATCAATTCCAGCGCGCTCACGAGCCGCAAAGCTATCTTCGGGCAGAAGTTGGGCTGGTGGAACATCTGGTGACTCCACATCTTCAAATATGGGACTGGGACTTCCTGGGGCCCGCGAACCACTTTCGGGTATAGCCTCTGGTTCTGGCATCTCAACATCTTCGAATTCAGGCGAAGAAGATTTCGAAGGCGGAGCGGAGTTTGATTTCTTGGGCTGGTCCGCAGAAATGACTTTTGCGGTCGAGACATCTCCATAATCACTTTCTGACCACTCCACCTCCTCACCTTCCACTTCCTTGGACTCTGTCTCGACAGATGTTGATCTGTTATTTGGTATGCTCGAGACAGGTGGATCCGCTCTGACGTCCTCAGCGACTTCTCCGAAAGTCTCAACAGAAGCTTGCTCTTGCACTGGATCATCCAAACCCCCTTCCGCAATCTCGGGGGAAGGCTCTTCTGGTTCTACATCCACAAGCACTTCCATAGCTTCCACTACAGGAGTCACGTTCTTTAGCTGCGGCGCATCCACAATCTCAACATCACTCTCCTCGTCTGAGGAATCAATCTGAATAGGCGCGTGCATCTGTTTGTAGCGCCTATCCTCCTCGTCGGCCTGCTCCTTGTCTTCCGCATTCAGTTCCCGATCTCTCTCCTTCTGTTCATCCACCTGATTCCTAATGTCACCGCCTGTAAGCCACGGCGGCAACGGTCTAGCAGCCTCTTCCTCTGGCTCATTTTCAAAACCGCCAGCCAAATTTTCACCATCCTCATCGCCTGATCCCGCTTCATCGGATTGTTCGACTGGCTTAGATTTCTTAGTAAATATTGACCCGAGCTTCTCAAATGGTAGAGGTCCATCGAAAGGATTCTTCTGATTCAAGGCTATCGGAGGCGGCTGTTTGCTCCTGTCAGGAGCCTTTTCCCTCCTGGCTTTAGCTAGAACTGCTTGCATGTCCATATCGCTATCACTATCACTTTCTACAGCGACTACTTTTCGTTTAGGTATTGCTGCATTGGCTCGATTATTGACAATGTGTGCAATCATGCCTCCACTAGAACTCGAAATCGGCTTCGCATTCTCTGCAGCTTTTTGCTGGAATTCCGGCATAGCCACGTCTTCGAAATCCATGTCGTCGTCCGCTTCCGAATCTGGTGCGTGGTTCATTTGAAGTGACATAGCAATAGCTCGATTGAGATGATCTTCCTCATCAGATCCAGCTTCAATTCCATCTCTCTGCAGAGACAAAGCAATAGCTTGATTGATGTCATCTTCTTCTTCGTCGAATAAGAGATCAGAAGGATGAGAGGGACCAGCTGCTGATTTCTGATTTACAAACAACGAATCTGGGTCTTCCGAAGGAGGCCGACCTCGTTTCTGCTGAGATAATGGTACCTCTTCCGATGACTCTCTTGTCTGCGGATCGGGTTCTCCTCGTTTCCGAGCATAAACCTTCTTCTTCTGATCGGCAAGTTCCTGGGCCTGAAACTCATCGTAAGTTAAGTTGAGCTTGTTCGTCACATTTGGCTTCGGCAAGCGATTCAAGCCCTCGACAGGGACATCTTCAAAATCGTCCTCGCTTTCCGAATCCACTTTAACTTTTGGTTGCATGGCATCAATGTCGATCGGCTTATCCTTCCCACCAACTCCCTTGTCTGTACTCACAACACCGAGAGCATATCCTCCCTCGACTCCATCATTTTTGACCAACACGTACTCCCTCCCTTTCTCACCAGCAATTCTTCCTCCACCAACACCAGGTAAGTCATTCATGCCATTGAGATTCATAAGCCTTTGCGTCAACTCATTTCTCTCCCTAACTCTATCGATCTGGAAGCGCGAGAATGCCATCCGATCCGGAAACATGCCATCTAACTGCTCCTTGCTATGCCCCATCCTGAGCCTACTTCTCAACCTCGCCGCATTGAGGATATTATACCGGTCTCCGGGAGGTAGACTCAGGAAGAAATCGCCATTGAAGTCGATCTTACTGAAATCGTACAAGTTGACATCCTCGCCATTATGAAACTGCCTGGCATATTCCTCGAGATCCTCAGCGCTCATGATCCGCGGGTCGCTAGGCTGACCCATGCCCTCGATACCATTGGTCAAGTCGGGGAGGTGATATGCGTCTGTTTTTCGAAATGTGCGGTTCTTGTTTCGTTCCGCGGAAGACATGCCCATCTCCCCCACGTATACCAGCTCCGCACCATCAGGTATAACCTCCTCTTCATCCTGTATAGCAGCTCTTCCCTCCCTCTCCCTCTTCGCATCCCTCTTCCTCCTAGTCTCCTCCTCCTCGCCTCTTCTCTTCATCTGCACAGCCAACAACTTCCCCGCCGTACGCGCCGCATCCTCCCTCCTCCCTTCTCGTCTACTCTTCCGTCCCTGGATAGTCTGACGCTTGAGAACTGGCGCGCCGCCATCGAATACGAAGACGGGTTTGATGCCGAAGAAGAGCAGTTTGCAGATCCGCCGGAAGAAACCCACGACGTGCGAGTTGCGGAGGGCATTGCCCTCTTTGTCGCGCACTGCTTTGAGGAATTGGTAGATCCAGATCGAGGCATCGACTGCGAGACGTTTCTTGTTCAGAGTTGGGAGGGGTGTTGGACGAGCGGAGGGCGCCAGGATGGGCCAGAGACCTGTGACTCCCATAATGAAAATTATCGCGGTCTGTGGGATGCTCTGATATCGTGGTCGCAACTTTCAAAACGTCGGGCTTCAAGAGCCTCAACTCAAATCCGAAGTAGTATGGTTGAAGGAGGCTTCAAATGATGAATAGGAAATGCACCCATTATGCACCGTACTATCATCTACTTTCGAGCATCCGGTATTACCACCTCCCTCTAATTGCCTTTCATTTATTTCATGGATTGAGCAGTTATCCACCTATGACGTGGTTGACTCGAGCGCCGTTTCGCGGTCTCACGCTCTCACATGATCTGGAGATTGGAAGATTCCAAACGCTGAAATCTGAACTCCCAGCCGCGTCAAGCCCCTTCAGATCTATTTACCTCCACAAACTCAACAATTGCATCCCGATTCTCACTGTCTCTTGCTCTCCGCATTCTAAACTCGGACCCATCCGAGTCAACACAATGGACAAACCATCATCCGAAAACTACCTGACCTCTCTCCTAAACAAAACCCTCCGCGTAACCACAACAGACACGCGCATGTTCCTCGGACAGTTCAAATGTACCGATTCAGTAAGTACATTTCCAACCTCTTGCACCACTCTCAATTGCACTCGCCGGAATCCTTTTTCTCTCAGAGTAACTTCAATTGCACTCAATTGCATCACTCCTTCCTTAGTTGCCTGGCCCGCCTGAATACAATCGAATCAATCTATCTATCCCAACACGACCCCCTCTCCCAAACATGACTCCCAAAAACCCTGCTTGCTAACCATACCCAACTCAAGGATCTCAACATAATCCTCTCCCAAACCTACGAGTACCGACTCCCACCACCTCCAAAACCCCTCTTCAGGCCCCCCACCACCCCCACCACAACGTCACAACCTACCCCCTCCCAAACCACCATAACACCAACCCCCAAACCCCCAATAGTACAAGACCTCACATCCCGCTATCTCGGCCTGGTCGTCGTACCCGGCGAATACATCACGCGGATCGAAGTCGAAGAGTTCGAAAGTCAGGTGAAGGGGAGAGGACAGAACAGATTAGGTAGTGTGGTTGAAGAGAAGGTCGAGAGCGCGAGTGGGAGTGGGAGTGGAGATGAAGGAGTGGACATGCAGAGAGGAGGATGAGAGGTTTGTGTGATGGGGAACTTTCTGGGCTAAGCGATAAATGAAGTGTTTGAGTACTGTGATTTTGGAGGAAGAGGATAGGATAGCGTAGCAGATGCCATGTATGGTGTGGAACGGGTAGGTCGAAGAATCATGGCACACAGTGCCAAATGACAACGGATGTCTGGCTCTGAGGCCTTATATGAAGGATGGATCTGCACCCGTCTAGATTCGGCTGGAGAAGAAGCGTGTTGGCAGTGGTTCAATGCCTCGCAAGCGCGGATGAGAGGGAAAACGATGGGAACACTGGGATCAGCAGACGTGGGAAGTTGGATGCAGGTAGTGCTACAGCAGATAACAGAGCAAGGATTGGAAGGGAAGGGACTAGCATCTACAGAGCTGGAAGCTACCTCCAGGCACATCATAGATTTGGAGACTCGAATCACATATCAGGACACAATGAATAGGAACAAACGTGCTTAATACGGCTACGAACACGCCTACAAATACAAACAAATCCCGCAATCTTCCAATTCCCATCCGTTGCATTTCAACATTACTTATTACCAATACTGTCATTACCCCATCCATGTTCCCATCCACCCAGCCATCGTTGCAACCCTAAGCGGACCATGACATAGCATTGCGAACAAAGCGTCTCTTTTCATTATCTGGGAATCCTGGGAATAAAGTCACCACCAGTCCAATCCGACTCCCGCCCCTCATGAACACCAGCGCAATCCAATGCGATGATATGCAGTGTGCACTGCATCGTTGACATGACAGTAGGAAACAATTTATGCTACGACGGACTCTTGGCGGCCTCGAGAGTTCTCGCCGTTGATAGTGGAGTCTTGGATGGAAGGTGCGCCGATCTCCTCATCCTCTTCATCGTCCTCATCATCGTACTCCTCACCCTTGTGGGAAGAGGCTGGTACCCAGAGACCAGACTCGCGGTCGTTCAATGGCGCATCTTGGCCAGTGAGATCATGGCCCTCACCATTGCGCTGGATGTTGTTGCGGCGGCGTTGAGACAGAGTGCGAGCACGAGTGGAGAGAGTAGAGGAGACCTTGGCGTTGGCAGTAACCCAGTTGGTGAGAGCATCCTCGCAGTCCTGGATGATGGCCTTGGAAGCCTCGTATCCATCATAGGCAGCACGAGTCTCACCTGGGGTGACTGGGGTATCATCGACAAGCTCCAAAAGATGCTTTCCGTAACCGGCAATGATAGCCAGCTTCTCGCAGTGCTCACGGAGAGCATCGAATTGGTAGGTGTAAGCAGCCTTTAGCTTCTCGCGGGTGATGTTTGAAAGTTGGGCCTCAGCAACCAAGGACTCGGCCTCAGCACGGACAAGCTCTTGCTCGAGAACGACGATCTTTGGAGAGTTTGGCTCCTTGTACTTGAGTTGAGCGATTTGATCGGTGATCTTTTGCTTGCCTACACAAGTCATTAGATTGATTAAGATTGATTTAGGGAAGTCACTTACGGTCTCTGCTGGGTTGGACAGACGCCTCAATGTTTCGGATCGACTTAATGGTGACTCGGTATTGATCGTAACGATCAATGTACTGGTCCTCAAGCTCACCGATCTCGTAGATCAAGACACCGAGCTTATCCGTAACATCCGAAACATCATCATCGCATGCCTCACCCCAAATGGAGAGTTGTTGCTAGAAAGTGTCAGTGAGGATATGGCTTGAGTTAAAATCTAAGACTTACGGCGACCTCCATGCGCTCACGGCCAACTTGCTCCATGCTGCGCATAACATTCTTCTCCATCTTCACGAGTGTGGAGAGCTTCTTTGCGAGCTCAGCGCCACCAAAGCCAGCAGCATTGCGACGGAGGGCATGGCCTGCAATGTCGATGTTAGCGGATTCCCAGGAGAAGTAATTTGTGAGTTGCGAGCTAAAAGATAAATCATTGTTGGGTTGAAGTCGGAACAAGGAAGACTTGGGCGACTGTGGATGGTGTCTCGTAGAAGCAAACCAACGAGACAAACAGCCAACATCATGCCACCGTTCCAGGCAATACCAAGCAATCACATCTCCAATCTTGTTCCAGTCACATCATGAACGAAATCAAGATATACATGACTGAAGCTTCGGGCGCGTTATAGAAGAAGAAAAACTACTGACCGAGTCCTCCCTTTCCGAAGAGTCTGCCCGCCTTGGTGCTGGAAGATGGTGGAGGAGGGTTCTGGAGTTGCGAGGCCTGGAAAGAATTATCAGTATCAATTCCTCTAGGGTTACGATGTATTGGTCGGCAGATTCGGATAGAGAAGATAGACATACAGTAGGAGCCCGCGATTGTCTCATGGAATAGGTGCGATGCATTGTGAGTGAAGTTGCGGAATGCGCAAAGCTGACTGGCGGTGTAGTTTGTTATGTAGGTGAATGGTGAAATCAAGATGATCTCAGCGACGGGATCGTGGATATCAAGTTCGATTGAGCAATTGTTGGTAGAAGAGGGGTGTTATTGTTGTTGTTGTTGTTATGAGGAGGAAGGATAGAGGGAAATTCGGGAGAAGTGAAGTGTACGCGCCAGGAGGTCTGAGATGGTCTGCTATGATTGACTATGATTGACTCTAGGCTTTAGTGGAGGTTAGCTGCGTGCCTCGTGGAGTCGTGGCTCAAAGTAACTTACTTCTATGACGATCCTTGATTCAGCAGCGGCCGAGCAACAACATCAACAGCAACATAAGGGATGACGATGACGTAGGTAGGTCGTTGCTTCCAAATGCAGCAAAGCACAGACCGGCCTAAGCTACTCCGCTAGGCTAAGCTAAGGTAAGCTAAGTTGAGCTAAGCCCAGAGTGGAAAAGAGTCAAAACATATCAGCCTCAGCCGTACAGTACAAGTACATTACAGTAGAGTACCATGATTGTAGCAAACAAATAAGGGAGGACAAACGAAGCGAACGAGCATCAACAATAACAACCCCACCCCATAGCAAGTCAATGAATGATTGACTATTGTTTTTTTTGTCTCTCTACTATACAATTATTCTTATTTCAGTTCAGCAGGCACGTACTCATCTGTTCTTTTATATATTCATTTATTAATCGTCGGACGATGATCCTATCCTCTCTCTTCCTATTCTCCTTCTTCTTCCCCAGACTTCATACTGGTATACCGTCCCGTACAGTATGTACTTGGCTGGACCCTGCGTGCTTTTCCCTCTCCCTCCCGCTACTCTAAGTGGCCCGGCTTAGGTACACCCAAGGTAAGAAGGTAAGGTACCACCATCCTTACCTACCATCAATTCACATCCATGTGCATATAAATACCTATATTTATATCATATATATATATATATATATATTTGTTTATATCTATCTATATTTTTATATCTATACATATATATAACCATATCTATATATGCATAAAATCAAGCATCGTTTCCGTTCCCCAATGCAGACGTCCAGGTTCTTACTGTGCAGTTATCCTCGTCCCAATCCATTCATTACCTGCATAAGTAAGTATGAGCTACATACATACATACCTATGATCTCTACCGGGATTTTCGGATGTTCCCCAGTACACCTAAACCCACATCCGCACTCCACCATGTCTCTCCACTTTACTGCTCTGCGCTGCCCTCGAACTCATGGCCCGTTCAGAACTCTGCCATCTAGTACTTGTACGAATACTGATGAACCTTCCCCAGTGCTTCAGTAACATCATAGCAATCATCATATATAATCTGACCGACAACTCCATCATCATCATCGATCGAATCACCCGACCCGATGTCTTTCCTTTCTTTTTGCCCTGTTTTGTTTCGTTTTGTTTCATTTCTTTGCCTTTGATCGGAAACTGAAATGAAGCAATCTTGGAATGAGCAATAGTTAGAGTATCACTAGGCCCCAAAAGGGTTTGGATAGCCAATTCCAAGGAAGATGGCTTCATCGGTTAGCATAGCATCCGTACGGAGTTGAGTGGCTGTGCTGTAGCTCTCAAGCTCTGGCATAACATAGGTAGCTCTCAAAACACGTGGTTTGATTTGAGTAGGTACCTGACTATTTCAGGACGTCGGTCACGTGGCTGTCGATCGTTCAGGTATGGTATGGTTCGAATGGTCGAAAGTGCCGTGTCGAAACACTTTTCAATGCCGTTCGAGATATGTTAGCGTCACTTCGGCCCGACTGAGAAGATATCTCAAAGGCGGACTGTCCATCAGGAGATACCAATATCATCAATCACTTCCTGGTAATGTCTGCACGTCAATAGGGAGCAGCCAAGAACTACAATTTGGACTCAGGTAGAAGCTGCTGACCCATCGTCTATATCCGAGCAAGAAAGGTTGAGACGCGGAAGGCAGCAAATGACGGGAAAGACGAAGAACTCCAAGATTCAAAAGATGACGAATGAGAGGGATGTGCAGGGAAAACACGAACTGATCTCGGTATTAAAGTCAGAAGCCAAAGTAAAACCAAGACATGCACCACGACCGCCACATAATTCCTCCAAATATTATCCACAGCAAATAGAAAGGCATCCAAAAGCCGAAGCCGGCAGCTGCGAAGGAACCACAACTTGATAGACCAGACGAGGAACAGAGACGGACGCTTTAGAGCCTGATGAACGTATGGAGAGGGCAGCAACAACTAGGGATGCTTTCTCCGCTTGTGGAGAACGCATCATCTGCTATCGAGCTACTGAAGAACCCAAGACAAGATCTTTGGCGCGCATGGGCGAATGTAAAGGTCTACGAGCATCGAATAGGCGATAGTTTTTGTCAGTCAAGGCAGATCTAGTTCATGTCCGGTAAGCCGAGTAGAGTCGAAACTCAGATCTCAAGTTCACATCAAATGTTTTATGTTAGTTCATGACTTAGGGCAGGCCCTTGTAAAAAATCAAAGGCTTCCCGTGCAGCAATGGTCATTGTCAGCTCGAAAAACCAACTCGCAGCATATCGAACTTCTAGTACTTTTGAATCTCGCATTCATAAGCTTCGGAATTCATGCCTATAGTAAATCGGGGAAGATTGCCAAAACTGTGCTCAGACTATACCGTACTATCTATCACTCGAGAGGGCTACGAAGTGACTTGGTAGCCACTTCAGGCTATGGTGAAAGCTATCGTGGATTCTTTAATTTCATCCTTATGTGCAAAGGAGAAGGAGGATCTCAATGTCATGCAAAGCCTAGCTGCCTCGACCTGTCGGCCTCGATTATATTATTATTAAGATGCTATCCTTCATCATCGTCTCTCAACGCTTCGACCCCCGAGTTACATCATTTCGCTTCTCCATATCTTAACAACAAAAGCATACATCTTCTTTTTGACAAGACTCAGTCTCGGTGCTTAAGGGGCCAGTTATACTTTCACGGGATACGAGCTTATAATCATGAAGGACCACCAATTCCTCTTACTTGTCAGTGAGCAAAGAAACAGCTTGGATAATTGACAAATGAATTTTCCTTATGGCGCCATGTGAAACATACCGGTGTATTGTCTTCTGCTAGGCCCGACTTTAGACTCTACAAATGTCGAGGTCGAGGTTCGTGACATTGTGGATCGCCGGGTGTGGACAGACAGGATGAGATAATCATAGAAGAGATGGTTTCAGAGTTTGAAGATATTTGCAGTTATCGTCGAGCTCTCACGATTTAATTATTAATAGCTGGGGTAAGTTTTTATGAGCGAAGCAGAGCAGTGCCTTTTGAGCAGTATTGTCAATATATCTTGAGTTGAACTTTGGGTCGGTGCAGGTTAATTTAAAGTAGCTTCGTAATGAACCTATTATGTTGTTTTATTCTAGACCATCGGGAATCTTTTTCCAACTCCTCTACTCTGCTGTCGCTATCAAGTCCTTACTAGGAGGTACCAAATAGTCATTCTGTATTGTAGTGACTCTGACGTGCTGATGAACTTCTATTGTTTAAGTGTGATCCTACTCTCCTAACATATATCCCTAGTCCGCGTATTTTGTGAGTGCACTCGCGCCTAAGACAGGCCAAGCTAGCTACACATCCTTCTACCTACGATTGCCAGTTGATGGAATAAGTAGTGGGGTCCTACCATATCTTAAAACGGGGATATACCAGACATCTCCTTCACAATAAAACATACTTCTCACTGCGCCCCTTCCAGTCCTGGCCCTGCCACCCTCTCTGTGTAGTGTTCCCTGCATTCCATGAGGGCAATAATGGCAACAAGTCCGTTCGATAGCGGGTAGGATCATGGCAAATGTGAGAGAGAGTACGTAGATTGGATACAAAAATTACGATGGCTGCTACTGGCAGTCGGAATGGCGACGCGAGTTACGAGAGTTATGGGATAGGTGGCAGTACTTATACCAGTGTGTGGCAGAATTAGTTGACCACCCCTCAATTTTGTGCGATCCTCACCTAAGAACAACTACTGTAACAGCTTATTATAGACGAAGTAGATGATAGACTTCTCTGAAACTTCTATGAGCTGATCGTCTTACTAGAATATTCAAGGTCTGTAGAGGAATTGTTTTCCTTTCTCTAGGGCAAGAGAGCGAGTAAAGCTGGTTCTAGGTAAAAATAAATCTACTAATTTACTAATAATTTCGATCTTATAAGAAATACGAACTGGAAGTCGAATTAAACCTTGTTAAAAATAGTATCCTAGCTTAAAACCAGATAATCAAGAGATCTATAGTATTATAGAAAATTCATAATTCGTCGATAATTATTCAATCCAAGTGAGAAAGGGGTGACTTTCAATGAGGATCGCTTGATTTTCGGAATTGGTCGACTTATTCGTCACACACTGGTGGCAGGATGATTGGGATCACTTCGATGCTAAGGACAGATGGATCTGCCCTTCTGATGCTACTCAGATTCGGTTCAACCCGCCTCTCGAAAAATAAGAGTCTCCGGAATTGTGCGATCGCTGTCGTGTTACCAACCTTGAAGCTAGAATTCCCCTGCTCTATGTTTCGGGGGAGGGCTGTATTCTCTGCCAAATCCTCTGTCAACGACTCGCCGCCATTGGGAAAGACGAGCGCAGCATCTCACAACTTCTTCAAGCTCATCAATACGTAAGAATTTGTGCTATAAAAGAGACCCGAGCTGACTCCAGATGGTCGAAGCCAAAAAGCGGACATGTCAGATTTTTACAACCTATCTGGAGATTAAAGGATGATTCTAAAAGTTCAATCCCATTCCAACACGGACTTCCAAGATCTTTAAAATCGGGTAGCTAGCCCCATTATGAATTAATTAAGGATTGGATTCGACTTTGCGACGAAGGCAGATGCTTGCGAATTAGTGGATGTTGTGTCGATCCCAATAGAGCTCGAATGCCACCGTGGGTCATGGACGTAGGACATCTGCACCTTTTTTTGGACAGAAAAAAACAAAATCACTCAAGGAGCGCACTATTTTGCTCTATCCTATTGCTGGGGTAAGCTCCCGAAAGAATATACAGGAACACTACTAATGGTAGCAAGGAGGATAGGAGGACGAAGGGCTTCCCGGTTACAGAATTACCTCAGCCCATTCAAGACGCAATCCAAGCTGCTCGAAAACTCGACCACCGATACCTCTGTATCGATTCGACTTGTATCAATCAGTACAACCACGAGGATTAGAATACCAGATCTTAGAAGATGGAAGCGGTCTTCTAGGATGCATACTATACGATTGCTGCCACCTCCGCCGAAGACTCGATCACAGGATTTCCCAACCGGCCGTTGCTAGCCGAAGACTTGAACTATGTGAAACGACTACCTCATATGGCAAAGTCTATGTCTGCACATCAGTCGGCGATTTTGATGCTGACGTGATGGGGGAGATTCTGAACACATAGCCATTGGTGTTGCAGGACCAACCTTGTCACGCCGAACCATACAATTTACGAAGATTCAAACGTATTGGGATTGTGGCGGCGGGGTGCAGTGCGAGACGCTGCCTCATATGAAGAACGGGAAATTGTCTTTTCAAAGTGAGCCAGAGTTTCCTCATTCTATCAAACATCGTCATCGATCAGCCCAAATCGACTTTTTTCGATCTCACTCTATGAATTGCTCGGATTTGAGGCATTACGTATGAGACACATAGGTTCGTGACGATCAAATCGCTCGCTAGGTCATAGGCCAAAGTCCTGTTTACTAGGGTCACTACGGGATCCTTCAACGCGTCCTCCACCGAAGTCTGCTGTGGCAATCACCGAAAAATGCTACCTTGACGCAAATTAATTATGGCCATACTGAAGCGCTCCCATCATGGTCTTGGATGGTATACCACGGGAAGATCCAGACCCTGGAAGTGAAATTTAGAGACGTCGAGGGAGACCTCAGTGTCCAACTTCTGCAAATCAAAGCGAGCATCGTGGGTGGTAGCCCGGAAGATGATAGATATGTCTTGAAATCCAGAGTTAGACGATTCCGAGAATACGGGCTCAAACCTGCAGGTGTTATTCTTGTTAATAAAGACACCAAGGTCGAGCAGCTGTTCTTTGATACCCAACGAGGGAACTTTCTAACAGACATATGGTGTGCTTTGATGGGAAAATAGAAGAATGGAGTATATGATTCAAGACCGGACATATCATGTTCTATTATTAACCAAATGTGCGACGCAATGTGAGCGTGGAAAGTTTGAGAGGGTTGGAATGGGTCCAACCCGGAGATTTTCATACTATTTGATAGTCAAGAAGACAACACGGGACAGATCCTCTGATTTTGCTACTCGCAATTTGATACGCTCCTGTTTGACATGCTGGTAGAGTAAGAGAAGACTCCGAAGGTTTCAAACATGTGATCGCTGATTGGTAGGTAATATAATCAGAACACCATCTCAATTGATCATATGTGCTTGAGTGAGAATGCTGAACTTTCCAACGACTACCTGCGTAATGGAGTAAAATAGCGCCGCCCCTGGGGCCAGATTTGCGATATCGAGTGCATACGAGGAATGTTGCCGAATAGTCGCTCATCAGACGCATATAGTACGTCGTTCTCATACGCATGTAAGCACCGAAACCCACAGATGGCACGGGAGCGCTTCAAAGTTGCGGAAACACATCTTCGGATTTCCTGCGGACTGTCCAAAATAAGCGCCATACATCGAGGTTAGGCAAGTAAGTCTACAGAACATGTTGAGCGGCCTTTGTTTACATGACTAACGTCGTAAGCGACTCTGTGACATCATTGCACTATTTCGTGACCTCATTAGGATTAAGACCCTAGCAAGTTCATCCCACGCACGTAGCGCGTATATTTTCAACAAGGTAACAAAAATTCGAGGGAAAAATCATGATCAAGTCTCGCTTTGGTTAACAGATGGTTACTTCTGATTGCTGTTGCAAATGAGAATGATTTCTCAACTGGCTGACGAACCTAATTCCCGATAAAGTCTCTTATCAAAGTTGACTTACACAAAAGTCTTCTTACTGCTGTTTATTGCGCCGATTGTAGATGAAGTTTCTAAAAAAATAATTGAATGTTATGGCTGTTAGCGATTCAGTATAGACCTTCAGGAATATGCTCCAAGCTACATGGGAAGTTGCAACTTACAAGAGGACGTTTTGCTCGATACACGCACCTGATATTCCCAAGGAGACATCTATGAGGCAAGCTGTCTTAACTTCTACCTACCTATGTTCTTCTAATCCTCCTTCTCCATTGATTATTTATATGTTACTTCCAGTGTCGCCGAAATGCCCCTGCATCTTGAAAAAAAAAAAGCGATGGACTCGCGTCTCTGCAAGTCGGAAACCCACTCGTCTGACGGAAGGTTAGCAACGATATTTGTGTATCCACAAGTATGCTCATCGCTTCAATTCATGTGTAATGGTGGGCCTCCGCATTTCGGCTTCGCATGCCTTTTCGATCAAATCGGACACGTGTGAAAGGAGCTAGGACTAATACGCAGGACGAGCGGATTCTATGAAGGGATCCCTTTTCATCAATTTATAGATGATATGGATTCAGATAGGTGTTGGAGCTCGTTGCTGAACATCAATAACATGACACCCGCATTGGATGGTATTATCTATCAGGAATCTGACTTCGTGGGTCCAGCTCGTAATGCCACTTCATCTCCTAAACACGACAATCTACCGCGTAGAATATCATCCAAATCTACTAGTATCCCATGGAGCGAACCTCATCATTGAAGCCCCAACATCGTATACACTAACAACATTGTGCAAAAATGGAGCTCCTATGATCATGAAGGTCTCGGTAGCATTACCGCCATCAATAAATTGCAAATAGCATTTTCCTTTAACTTCTCTCAACACATCTTGCTTATTAAGCCGGAACAAGGTCCCCTCGATGGCGTACTCGATAACTGGTGTGGATGCGTTACAAGGGGCCTGGTACTGCCCACCTCCATCAGGGTTCTGAGGATCGAATAATTCGAATTTAGCCTGTGGCGAAAATGCGGCTGCGATCTGCTCAAGAACAACCGTGGGTACTGAAAAGAGTATCACTGTGTCAGCAAAATATTCTGTTGGTGAGGTGTGCAATGAAGCTCCATTTCGAGCATGCTTACCCCAGTTAGCGGGCGTCCCCGAATCAATAATGTAAGATACTTCCTTGCCCCCAGAACCTGGTATCTTTTTGCCGTTCATGCTCACGCCGTCGAGAAAGATCATGTAGTTGGTGAGCGTCGTATTACTGAACCATTTGTTGAGCCGTATAGGTGTAGAGGTAAAGTTTTGGGTGAAAGGGACATCAGGTACCCCTCCAAACGACAGATAGCCTGGAACAGGAGCAGGATTCCCTTTATCATCATCGCGGTTTAGAATCATAGAGAAAAGGTTGTATGGGATCTTTGCCTGTTTCCACAAGTTGCTGAAGAATGTATCATACGTCTCGCGGACGTACTGGCCCGTGGCATTTTTCCGTAGTGCATTAGTGCTAGGTTTTGATCAGCTTGAAATTACTGTCTAGTCCTGAGAGGATAGTATACCGGGAAGGATATGCTAGCCCCATGAGTCCTGCCGATTTATAGCCACTACTTCTCCAAGACGCATTGTCTACCAGTCCAAATTCCTGGTTCTCGACAGAGAGGCCAACCATTGTTAGTGTTTCAAGGGCCATGACACCTTGCAAGTGCTCGCCAGTCAAATTGAGCCCGTACTGCTTGTTGAATTTCGAGTCCGGAATAATGCGAAGTGTCTCCGTCCTATTGTAGACATCACCAAATGTACAATTGGCGTCTGGTGCAAGCTTTTTGCTATCATAGTCGTAACAGACGAATCCTGTTTCAGCAAGCCAAACATCGGCCGCTTCACGCAAGTCAGCATGACCCTCTGCGAAAGTTAAAGATTAATATCTCGTATGTGTAGACAGATCCTAATACACATCAGGAGACATGTCTGCAGTTGAAGCCTGAGATGTGGGGTATTCGAGACGGTTTACATACAGCCAGTATCCATAAACATTGTAATGGACTGGTTTCCCCAAGTGACATCGGCTGCGAATGAATACAGATCTAATTTAGAAAGGTTTGCCGTACGACCAGGAGCAAACATTGGCTGGAGTCCTCTCACTCGACGGGACTCCTCGTGAAGACTCCTGCGGACATTGCTCAAGCTCTCCGTCAAAGTTCTCTTCGAAAGAGTAAGGGTGTAATCTGCGACTGGGATATCCGCTGCCACCTCGAGAGGTGCCGGCGTTGATGAGGTGGTGAGGTCATCTTTCACGATGTTCCTAGCTTGAACCCCGAGAACGAAGACTGCGGACGCAACAAGGAAATTCGACAGAGACATGATGGAAGTATCACTGTGGAACGAGTCGGTCGTGACCGCCGCAATCGACGGGCGAGCCCTTATACTCGTACTCGGGGTAAATAAACCCTCACCCTGTCGGCGGGATTGATTCTGTGGGTTAGGTACCCAGACGCTGTCAGCCAATTACTTGTACATTTGCTATCTGCGCAGCTACTTAAACCTTAAATATCTAGGGTAAAAAGTTTAAGATATTAACACCTGGTTTGTCCGCGACCCTTGCTTGTATGCTTAGAGACAAGTTGAAAAGCCACACAAATAATGAGTTGTGTAAATCATCTACCACCTGTGCTAATCGTGCCGCAAAGTCCACTAATCGTCTTACAGATACCTAGCAGCTACCTATAACTCCCCTACGAGCAATACTTTTGTTTATATAAATAAGTACCTTTCACCACCTTTTGTATTCAACGAAATTTAAAATTCAAATTAAATCTAAGCGTAATTAATTTTCCGTTGAGAATCCATTATATAACGCCCTTTACCAAATCATTCTACAAAGTTTACAAAACGTAAGGGTAGTAAGCACAGTGTTTTCAGATCTGGTATGCTACTAGCCCTTTGTAATCGCTCCAGCCCAGCGCGACATGAAATACATGTTCTGATCTAGAGCATAGTTAGAGATGCTGCTCGTTTGCTGCAAACTATTGCGAAAAGGGAAGACTGACTCTAAGTTTTTGATTGATAACCGAGCTTCCCGGTGCGACGTCCTTTTAAACTTCGACGATGCATCCCATATGTCTAATCCCTCACCTATCGTCCCCGTAAGTAACTCCCAGATCCCACTCTCGATCTAACCCCAGCTCACCAATCACCATCGTCATTTGCCATTCAAACTTCTTGCCTCCACCCATTTTCTATCTTCTTTTTTTCAACCCGGTTTCCGAGCTCCGGTGATCCATGCCGTTTCTACTGTATTTCTCCTTCTATACTCCGGTAACCCCCGTGAAGTCTAATCTTTTTAACTCTTGTCTGTTTCTTGAACCATCGAAGCGAAAAATATCAACCTAAGGAAACCATATCAAAGTGACGTGTGTTCTTCTCATCCGTAAGACGGATATTCTATCTATTAGATGCAAACGCTCGCAAGGATTTTTTCATCGTCTCCATTGATGTAAACGCCCGCTCCCACGTGGAGATCGCTCTCCTAGCTTCTCAACAAGGAGACTACAAATAATTCTCAAGAGAGAGAGAAGTCCTTGAAGCGAAACAGGAATATCAAACACCACAGCTGGCAGGAAAGCACAGCCTGCTGAGAGACGCAATAGAAGAAGTAACCAAGAAAGCTCGCCATTGTGGGAGGGTATACATGCAGGCGTTCGTACATTCAGGCAAGGAGAAAAAAACGTATCGCGCGAGAAAACGACCACAACGTAGCACGCTTGAAAGCCGAGACATCATCAAAGGATGATGACAAAAGACATTGGATCCAACGAATTATCAAGGGTATTTGCCAGACCAGGATAAAAGTCGCATGTTTTACACCTGATAGTGATGCTAGGATTAAATACCGCACCAGCAGTGCTGAGAAATTCTGTGCACTTTTCGAGTCCCGCTTCTTGGAGACTGAGTCGTTATGAGCTCTTCAACGTCGGAGGATTTCGAAACCGCGACGATAATCTCTCTTTTGATGCTTCTTCTCCACAGCCTTGAGCACGCTCCACTTCGCGGCTTAAGAGGTTCCATCAAGGTTCTTAGGATATGATGCGTTAAGCATGGTAGATTTGCGACCGACGTCCTCCGACCTTTTGCGAGATGCGTGCAGCGTCCTTCAAGCCTTCGAATGTTCTCGAGAATCTCACCAGGTCCACCAGTGGCGACGTTGAAGGCGGGACTGTTAACTTTGGATCAAGGACGTGAAGAGCGTCTCTGACGTTTGCCCAGTCAGTCGGGAGGAGGATCATGAAAAAAGCTGGGCTGTCTGGGTTGGTGTCTCGGGCAATTTATCAATGCTCCAGCGTGGGCGGGTCACGAGAACATGAGTAAAGCTGTTCTCAACTGGAGCGTTATCATTGTGGCTATGCTTCCTAGGATTTCGCTTAGCAAATTGTATCTAGTCAAGGTATGAGCTAGAGTGTGTTCCTATCTCTTTGCATATGCTACCAACGAAGAGATCATTCGAGATTGGGGTCCTTCGTAGCTATCTCATGGAAGCCGTGGTCCAAGACGATACTCCCCTGATCGGCCTTGTCAGAAAGAAAGTATCCAGCGTCGAATCTACCTGCTTCTATTCTCCGAATCGGCTTCTGATTCTGGCCTGACCCTCTCAGATGGATCCATCATCGTTTTTGTAACACCATGGCTAGTCGTGTCGACCAAGCGCACAGAATCGATGGCCTCAGTAAAGGTCTCCAAGATCTGACGGTACGATGAACGCTAGAGTAGATGCTTTAAAGGGCTTTCAACGGGATATGGCAATATCTATCACTCGAGAAATAATGATTCCTGGCGTGTCATTACCTTATCGAGCCATAAAAAGAAGGAGAGTAACCTTTCTCCATCTTTTTCAATGCAAAATCCTGGGGATTGAGCATATAAAGAGGATTTTAGAGCAAGACCTTTAGTGAAACCATGTCACATAATTCGAGTATATGAACTAGATAGCCAATGTCGACGCCGGAACACGTGAGAAAGTGAAGAGGCCATTTCCCTACGAGATCATTCTTACAGAAGCCTTCTGATCCAATCGTGACAGCGATGAGATCGTCGAGGTGCATATCATCCAATTTGCTCGTGACGAACTTGAAGTCGTCGAGGGACACATGTTAGACGTGCAACATCAAGAAATGCTATTGAGAAACGCCACACATCAAATATCCAGGGTACATATCATTCCACTTCACGAAGCTATGATCCTGCAGGCACTATATCACAATCAGAATGTTGTTCCACAGCCCTGAGACTGAGTTGTGCTTTGGAAGCTGCAGTTGCTGGGGCTGCGAGGGAGTTGAGTTTGAGGACAGGTAATGGTTCGACTTACAGAGCTTATAGATGAGCTATTAGACACTAGCGAGAAGCAATGATTAGAGAAGCCGCTGATTGATGCAATCGTATTAAGCGTCGAGACAAGATCACGTTAATGCAATGGCCTGTCGACGATGATGTGCCGGATTCGAAAATTGTTCGCCAGAGAATGCCTGCAGATTGCGTTGTGTTACAGTTGTGGTTGGAACTAGCGATAAAGAAGAGAACCGGTTTATCGCTGGATCGTGCTACTCGTTGACCAGAGCATACAGTCTTCTGACCAACTCTTCTTGTTCCTCTTGGAGTGTCTTAGATTTTCATGCTCTAAATCGACCGTTCAATGTCTCGTACCTGCATACAGATTGGGCTGGAACAACAAGGAGGAGGAGTACTGATCTATGATCGAGCCAATTTTTCCTTTCTGGCCTACTGCATGTTCTTGAAGCTACTCATCGTCATGTAGAATCAGAAAAGATCGTTCTGGTGGGAGATTTCCAACCCTTGTACTCCCTCGAATCTTTGGGGGTTGACTCCCTGCTGGTTCTTGTGACACTAAAAGCTCGAAATGAGAAGCACTCGGCAGTTGTTGGAAGTAGCAGATCTTGGAAAGACATGTCTACTGATTGACCAAGAAATGTATACAAACTTCGTGTCAGTTAGAGCAGGAATATTTCTGTAGCACAGGAAACATGTCAAATTTGGAGCACGGCTCGGTAGCAATGGATTAAATCCATAGTAAGACTCTCAGGAGCCAGAATAGCCGATTGCACAATAAAGCTCTGGTCATTTGCAAGGATACTGATATATGATTTCCAGGATAATAGTAACCAAGCCTTGCCGTGTTAAGAATGATTTTTGAGAATGTGTGTGATTTGTGGCGCAGTGAAGTGAAGAATTATGCAAGAACAAGAACTCGGAGCTGAAGAGTAGGACAATAGCGAACGATAGAAGGACAGTGAAACACCAAGGCTCATCATACACTCGACCTAGGAGAGGTGAGAGGGGATGAGACTGGGCAGATGATCTGGAGTGAGAGTTAGAGGAAATATATATCTTACGAGGTCCACCCAGAACTGAGAATCTTGTCCAGGCTTATTGATTTTCCCAATTTTATACTGACGCCACGAAGCTATGCGTAAGATGGCTTGTAGCTTCGGTTATATTCCGATACATAGGTACAGATGCATGTGCGCAGGGAATGCCTGGCTGGTAGGAGCTTGTAAAGGCTTGAGAAAAGGGGACAGCTTGAGGCTTAATTGCCGGGCTGGAGTTGCGGAGGTGGATGGATGTTTCCCAGATAGCGATCAGCACATATTTGTTGTGAATCTGATAATACATCGAGTAGCTGATCGGGCATATGCTTGACAGGAGCTGATATCTAAATTTATTGATAAAAAAGCTAGATCTGGTCCGCACTCTTCTTGAGGTCAACCAAGCAAAGCTGTACAAGCACATGGAGGACTTGAAATGGAAAAGGAAGTACAAATCTCCCTGTGCCCTGGCCAAAAAGCAAACCCCCACCGAATTGGGCACAAATAGGGATGTTTCGATCAGAGAAATGAGCATGGAATGTTTTCTGTATATGTAGAACACAGCGGAATGATGTGACGACGCTTGTTTGTTGATTGTTTGGTGCTTCAATGGATGAAGCTGAGTCGCAGTGACAGCTCTGCGCTGCCCTCCTCGACCCCTTGTCTTACCCTTTTGTAAACATGCGTATACTTGTGTCTGTTCTCCAAGGAAATGTTCATGATAGTCTCCATTTAACCCGAGCTATTATGCCGATACGTCAAGCACCCAGAGGTTCAATAAAAAAAATTGAACCTTTAGCTCATAATAGAGAGGTCGTGGAGAATCCCAACCTATTCCCAGAAAACGCAGTAAGCCCTGTGTGATGGCTGCCGTGACAGGATACCAGCCTAACTTTCCCACCACTTGAGGGAAAATAATACTATTCTTTTCTCCTTATTCACTGCAGTGTATCAGCCAGAATGAAAGCTAGAAGTTGTCCGAACGGCGAACACTACGATAGAAAAAAAGTAGGGGGGACGGTTTCGACCGCCGCACGGCCTGCTGCTTCCCAGAATCTGCTTTTGGCACAATCATGTTCGATCTATTATCTGCCGCTTGGCCAAGAAGAATTAGCGGGATCTGTAGTTTCTGCGATTTCTACTTGAACGATAACTATGCTCGCTCTAATGTTTCGAACCTTTTCCCTATCTTCAGTTGAGAGAAATGCCTGCATCGCAACACCTTGGTCTCCGACGACTTGCTTCATGGGCTTCTTCTTCGACTAGATAAGTACTGGTCGGCACGTAGCTTCCTAAGTTTCTCCAAGCTTAAGAGCTTAGGAGGGTCTGCACCATAAGATCCTTCTAAACGCAGTATAACAGAGCGCTCATATGTAAGTATAACGGCTGCCGTTCGAAGCTCAGCCGCCAATTTGATAGAGGGGGCATCGAGATCAGTACCAGAAACACGGACTTGGAAACATTCTCTATACCCCTGGCTTGAACGAGGTCGCTGGGAAACGCCCGGCAATACATGCTCCCAAATGAGCTTATCCGCATGGGACTTCGTGTTCCCCTAGCCAGCCCTGCCAGCTTGAGAAACTGGTCGCCGATTCCCGCAAGTCTCGAAGTCCATTCTCATTTAACCAAGCTTCTGTGCCGGTCTTTTGATACCCATTAGAACGTAAAACGTAAATCGTGAAACTAATCAAAGAAGGTGACAACGACAGTAGTCTTTTCGCCAAAAAGCTCCGACGGTTTTGGTCAAGCCTACACAGCTAGCTAACTCGGACTGGTACTCGTGAGGCTTCGTGCGAGTCACGATATTCAAGGAGAACATTTATGAATAGTGAGAAGCAAAATCGCGAACGAAAATTTCCACAAGCTCGCGGATCACTCCAATTCCTTGACAGCTTAGGACCTTGCCAGCTGAGTAATGAGATTAATAAGGGTATGTCGAGAATGAAATTTGTCCTTACCAGACGTTCACAGTCGAAATGCAACCCATAATGAAGTTATCGCTGACAGCCGGGTTTCTGTAAGTTCGCAAGCCATTTACTCCGTCCGAGTAAGAAATCTGGAGTGATCTAAATATTTACAGTCCAATCTTTAAAGACACCTAAAGACTTCCTTACAGTTTGAAGATAGGAATAGCCCAAAGGTCCCAGGCAGATCAAATTGAAAGCGCAATCACCAAAAGGCCAGAGCGTGCCAGCGAGGATTGCTCGCGTGGGAAAGTCAAGACTACTCATACCCTATAAAGCACCCGTACCACAGATCACAGAGCCTGATAGAAGCCAGGTCTGGCTGGTTCACTTGGGGCTTGTATAAGGTACGCACATATGCCAGCAGGCTTTCCGAACTGGAGGGTAAGGTTCTCTAGCACCTGCAAGCAATAGCATCCTGACGTCTGAAAGCGATTGAGCAATGAACAAAGACGATGAGGAGCAAATCCAAATTGTTCAGTGGCAAATGATTCAGACTGTAATATGATGTAACATAGGGAGTTCGAGAAGAGATGCATGTCAGCTCTTCTTTATAAGAGATGGGCAGTAAGTGGTAAAGATAATGCTCCATATTAATATTAGTAAGCAGACCAGGTTGTGCAAAGCACGTGGATCTACGGGCAGAATATTGAAATTATGCATGGTTTGTGTATGCTGTGTTTTGGCCCATCTATTTTATGCAAGAATTAACAGCAACAAGCGAATATTTCAGATGTTCACTCGTATATAGCTGCCCAGACATCTGTGACACGCCGCAACTAATCCCAGTGCCGCGAACCTGTCGTAAGGTATCCCGAATCCTGTCACATCACTTCTGAGATATTCCCTTACGTCTTATCTTACTTTCGTGTCATGCCAATTACGGATTCCGTCCTTCTGCTTTCCCCTTGATGCTGTCGTCAAGCAAGTTGTCGCGTCTATGGATTAAGCTGCCTGTAATGCGGATCCCCACGTAATTTCTTTCAAAGAGCATATCATTTCAGTTTCTGATCAGCTTTCTAGGCCATTACCGTCGAGGTAGCTATCGCCAAAGGTCATACCATACAAGCAGACCATTCCTTAATCCAGACCTGGAAACCCAGGCTTGCACGTGACAATAAACCTGCCTTATTGATAGCGAGTTTGATTTCCTGCTTCTCCAGTAGAGCTGTCCTGCTACCGACAAATCACTGGCCAGCTTTCCAAGGGAGGCATTACTCCTACACCTTCGCCCACTCAGTCTTACTTTCTACAAATCGTCTACTCCTCCAACATGGCCTCTGGTCGGCTATCTGCAGGACGTCGCAATTATGTCGACCTTACTAGTGACAATGACGGCCCTCCACCTCCAAAGCCCAAATCCAGGAATAAAGGGAAAATGCCTGACATCGACTTAGGCACACCACCTCCTAAGCCGTCCAAAATTAGTTCATTAAACTTTCAGCCAGCACTTATTATAGGACGGCCTGTGAAGTTATCCTCTCCATCTGCTCCGCGTCAGAATCACTCTCCAGACCCGCCAAAAAATATGCAAAATTTCCTGACAAAGTCCCAAGACGCTGTGAGAAGAGCTTTCGAAGCTTCGAAGCCAACGAATGCAGCTTCACCTCTTGAGGATATCCGCGACCCATCATCACCGGTCTCGGTCTTGATTCAACACACTTCTCCTATAAGAGACCGTCCTAAACCTGCAATCAGCATAGCCATCAACTCTTCAAGCAGCTCAAAATCTCCGGTACCTGATCCCATTCATCAAGCAGATCCTAAAAGTGAAGCTCCAGTAGGGCCACGTGATGATATCAGGGGGGAAGACAAGGATGAGGAGGACAACAACGAGGATCTTGATCATCGAGGAGACAACGCTGAAGACCAGGATGCTGAGATAGAGGATGTGTATCGTTCCCACTCCCTAGCAACGGACGTCGGCATCCCGGCTAGACAATCAGACCATAGAGATCATGGTCCGGACCCCGACATTTCCTCAATCGGCTCAACATCACCACTCCTGATTCGCCTGCGACAGCAAAGAGTGACCAAGGATGTAAATCAAACTGAAAAGTTACGTCTTTTTGATCTCGAAAAACGGTTGCGGGAATGTTTGAAGGATATGAGAGCTCAGCACGCGCTGTCTACAAGATACATCTTGGAAGAAGCACGCGAAGCAGCTCTGGCATCATCCAATGATCTCGCGTGTGATAGAAACTCTCCATGGGCATCTATGAAATCCGTTGCATTCGATCCAAAAGTTGTCGTTCTACTTAACCCAACCATAGATATCATGCATCATCATGTAAGGCACAGCTCTCTACGTATAGGCTTTACTGATTTGTGTAGGTGACGTTGAAGAATGGAAAAATCAGCAGAGGAAAGAGTAAGGTATCCGTCACGAAAGCTTATGGAAATACTCCTCGAGTCCCAAGATATAATTCACACACCAGCATTCGACGCAATATTCTCAAAGCAGATGATGAGAATCTGAAATTTATCCCATTCTTTGGTGAATCGCGGAACGAGAACAACCATAGAAAACTTCTGAAGGAGCTCGAACAAGTTTACACTCCCCTGAGTAAAGAGACTAGTCGTGAGTCAGAGGAGAACTCTCGAATTAGAGAGTTTTTACCGTGCTGGCTTGCAGAACTCCAATTAGCATGCGACACGACCACCCTCAAACACTATCTCTTAGTACAAGAGAAAGAGAATGGCGAGCTTGGACTAAGCCTGCGACTCAGAAGACTACTCTTGGAGTCCTTTGAGAGCCCACTTACACATGAAAAGAGCGAGATAGCCCGAAGGTTCTCCGAAGTTTTCGAGAAGGTCTTTCGTATTTCCTTAGGGGATGTCATCCTACCACCTGGTCTACTGAAAGAGATGATCGAGGTAGCAAGAAATAAAGCAGCAAAGAAAGAACATGGCCCATCCAACCGAATCGCTACATATACAGATCTCACATGCTTGATATGCGCAGCCATTGATTGTCCTATACACGGAGACTTCATTCATGAACGAGTCGACTCAAGCGATCTTGAAGATGATGAGCATTCCGCTGAAATGAAATACGAACTTAAGGGCCTTGTCCTGCCGTATGAGGATACAGTTCGTCAATATAAAAACAGAGTCAAGGAAAATATCAAGCCTCTTCCTCCGAGTGAAGCGCAACCTTGTCTTCAAGAGTGCTATATGGTCACCGATTTCTCGGACCTGGACTATGAGTTTCACGAAGATCACCTGTCGTATCTCCCGCAAATGATTTCAACCTACCGGCACCCAAACTACAGATCTTGCTACATTGCTTTCGCGTTAAATATTCCATGCTGGACGGTCTACGCCGAGATTCAGCGATACGAGAGTGAGGTTCATGAGGAGGTAGCTGAGTATATTCTACCTGGGCCAGCTAAGAAGCCTGAATGGTATGACAACAAGAGGAAAATTCTTAAGGGAGACTTGAATGATCTGACCAGTGCACATCTCCATCAAGAAAGAGGTCAGGCGGTTGTTGTACGTGTTAAGAGTTCCTCACCTCCACACAGTCTACTAATCTATTCCTGATAGTGCGGCCATGCAGGACCATGTATCGTTCGACCAGGCGGTGACTCGTGCCCCTGCGCTGCCACGGATATCTTGTGCGAAAGCTTCTGTGGCTGCTCTGACGATTGTCCCAGGAGCTTCACAGGCTGTTCTTGCCTGGCGTTTGGTTTGGCTTGCTCAACCGATAGCTGTATCTGCATCCAGATGAATCGAGAATGTGGACCTCAATGTGGTACTTGTGGAGCATCAGAGCGTACCAACCCCGCCAACAGATACGACTATGACCTCTTCATAACCGGCTGCCAGAATGTATACCTGCAGCGAGACGTCGCTAAAGCTACAGTCATGGGCGAGAGTCAACTTGTGGGATTCGGGCTATATCTAGCGGAGCCTGTCAAAAAGGGTGACTATATCGACGAGTATGTCGGTGAGGTAAGTCAACACTCTATTAGCCTCCTGACGAAAAATTTACTGACAACTATCAGAACATCTCAAACGAAGAAGCAGAACGCAGAGGTATAGTCTACGAACGGAAGCAAGTCTCCTTCCTCTTCGATCTCAACGCAGAACGCACCATCGACGCGGCCCGTCTCGGGAACAAAACCCGCTTCATCAATCACAGCAGCAGCTCCGCCGACGGACTTAACATCGAAGCCAAGATTGTACTCGTGAACGGCGAACATCGGATTAAATTCGTCGCTCTGCGCGATATCGCCATAGGCGAAGAACTCCTCTTCAACTACGGGAAAAAGTTTGCTGATAAGCAGGGCCTGAATGCGACATTGCCGAAGGCCCAAGCTGGGAGCAAGAGAGGTGTTCTGGAGGGCGAGGAAGCCTTGGATGCGCTTGATGGAATGGATCAGAGGAAGAAAGGGAGCCGTGAGAAGATCAACGCGATCCGTGGCGGTGCGAAACCCGGGGATAAGAAAAGTGGGAGTAAGATGCGAAAGACTGCCGCGCCGATGGCAGAAGTTGTTCGGGAAGTGCCTGAGGATGAAGCGGATGCGGAGGATGATTCTGTTGATCGACCCAGGAGGAGAAAGATTATGAGGCCGACGAGATATACGCGGTGATCGATAAGCATGGTATAGACTAAGCGTGAGAACTGGATGAAGTAGCTATTGCACAGTGGTCACCTTTTTTTGGAGGGGGTTTGTAGAGATAGCATTGGGGAGATGAGATAATAGTGTTTAGCTTTCCTATATTCCTTTCTAGAACTTGTCTTAGAAAAGCAGCATTACATAAACAATCGATCAATCAATCAATCAATCAATATACCCAGAAACCACGCTTTCGTATCAGGCATATCTTTTCATTCGTGAATATTCCGATGTACCTACGAAGGAAAAGAAGACAGCGAAGGTCGAAAGTAGTGATTCGGGCACGGTATCAGTGATTAAAAAACACTTGTTACGGCCCAAGATTATTCCTGTGTAGATTGACAGCTAGCTATTGCGTCGTCTGTATTCTAGGCTACTTGAGACGTTTCCAGTATTCTACGTCAATCAATCCAATCTCCAAGTGTCATCCTGTACCTTCTGCACAAATTTTTCCATCAACTGCATTCCATCACTAGACTGTTCGCTAACGTGGAGATTACCATCCACGACACGATTCAAAGGTATCGCGGTCCTAGTCGTGGGATTGTGCAATGCATGCATACAACGGCTACCTACTCTGCAAGTCATCATCGCATTTGATCAAGGAAATTTCTGATGACTTTCTGTGCAAAGATCGTAGCTGGATCGGTATGATACAACAATGCTATAGGTAGATTACGTTATTGAGAGCTGTAGTGGCGGGATGATGAAAGGGTGGGTGCCTTGTTTTGAATCCTGATGCCGGAGTAACAAATGACACAGAGCTGTAGAGCAAGATGATATTTATGCTTGTACTGCTCAATCTTGTATGAACCATCTATATCAGGACTGGGGGACCTCAGTAGAAAGATTGCAATGAATTCACTTCCTAATCTTCTGACTTTTGATGAAGAGGTTGAAATTGGATTAACAGTGTACACAAATGGGTCCTTTGGACCGAGTTAAAACTACGCCTCTTGTGGAGTGCACTCATTGCTCAACCGCGTCATCGTCTGGATGGCTTCTGTCAAATGGTGGAAGACCATGTCTCTTCTTAATCAGATCCGCGGCCTGGAAGTCGTTAGTTAACATGATCACCTTCTCAATGCATGCGTGACATACCTTCTCACCCGCAGCATAGATCGTGGCACTCGGCGCACTCGCCGGCGTAATCGGCATAAAGCTTGCATCGGCAACACTCTAATCATCACATCAGCATATAAAACTTCAAAGCCTTAACCTCAGGAAAGTATCCCACATCCTGGAACCCAATTCTAGAGGACTGAAGAACGGGAAAAGCACACATACCAAGCCTCGCACACCATAAACCCTCAATGCCTCATCCACCACTCCACCCAACTCCAACTTCATCATCGGCAACGTACAGCACTCATGCGCATTACTCGGATTAATCAACGTCCTAAATTTCGCCTTCAACTCTTCATCACCAACCAAATCAGCCCCAGGACTGATTTCCGTCGGCCCAAGAGCTCGCATCGAAGGTTGTGACATAATCTGACGATTTTTCCGGAAGAGCGCTAGCACGAGCTCGATATCTGTCGGGTCGCTGAGGGCGCCAAAGTCAATCAATGGGTTATCGAGTATCGATGTTGAGTTTATGGTTACCGATCCTCGCGAAAGTGGTTTTATCGTGTAGACTGTGGTTTGCGTGCCGGTGTTCCAGCTTAAGCTCCCGATGGCGCTGGAGGGGGAGAGGTATTGCTTTATCAGCTGTTGACGTTGGGCAGTATAGCCTTTGATGATGGATGGGTGGGTGTTTGGTGGGAGGAGAGAGGCGGGGTTTTGGGATTTTGCCAAGGAGATTATGGATGCCCATTTTGACGTGGTGTTCTTGAGTGGGAGGAGGGCGATGTTGTTCCCTGTTCCGCGGGTCAAGGTGTAAGCTCCTGTCTGGGTTGTGTCGTAGAGGGAGCGTTGTTCGGTGTTGTAGGTTGCGTTTGTTGTGAGGCTATCGGCGTTGGGGAAGAGATTGGATGTGACTTGAATCGTGTTGGTAAGAGATGTCAGGAATCGAGAAGCGAATTAGTAAAAGGACGGGACTTACAAGTGTAATCAACCTTCAAATCAAGATGATCCTGGAAATTCGACCCAACTCCCGGAAGATCAACCACTACTTTAATCCCAAACCCCTCCAACAAAGACTTGGGCCCCACGCCAGAAAGCTGCAGAATCTGAGGCGAATGTACAGCTCCTGCTGCCATGACGACTTCTTTCGTAGCTTTCGCTGTCTGAATTTTTCCAGTGTTAGGAGAAATGTATTCGACACCGATGGCTTTCTTGTCTTTGAATAAGACTTTGCTCACGGCGTGCTCAGGTAGTAAGTGATAGTTAGGTCGTGAACTCTTGACGCGTTCATAATGCACAGTTCGAGCGTATGAGCGTACCCTCTTGACTGGATCAAGAGCTCGTAGGAGCCAGAAGAGACCAGTGGCGTCGCCGGCGTTAGGATCTCTGCGTGGTGCTATTCCTTCGGCAGTTGCTGCATTCCAAAAGTTTGCTAGACGGACATTTAGAAACTGATTCAGATGGAGATTGTTTTGGGGATTCACCACTTGACGGATAATCATATGGCGAATAAGTTGTCTGAACAGGCCCTTGGAAGCCATGAGCTGAATCATCCCACGAGATATTATACTGCTTAGCGAATGATGCCTCTGGCTTGCCGAACGTTTCACTCTGGAAGATGTCAATGGTTTTCTTCTGAAATTCCGGAATACAATACGTACTTTCTGGAAGTAGGGAAGAAGACCTGCCCAACCCCATCCACGATTTCCAAGGTCCTCCCACGAATCATAATCTACAGCTGGACATCGAAGGAAGAACATCGCGTTGATTGTGGACCCACCTCCGACAACTCGCCCCATCGGCACAAAGTACGTGCCATTGTTGAGTCCGCGCTACATATTAATCAGCACAGAAAGTCTGAAAGATCCCATAGGGAAGCACATGATTACGTTGCGAATACTGACCTGAGGTGTACTAAAGATGTTCGGCCAGAAGTACGGGACAGGAAAATAAGATCCAGGAACGAGTACTGCGTCTTCTCCCTGATCAAAAGAGCCATATTCGATGACCAAAACAGATGCTGGTATTCTTTAGGATTTGTGATTTCTCATCTGATGTGTGACTGACTTACTCTCCGGATCCTCAGTCAGACGATCAGCAACAGTGAGGCCACCGATACCTGCTCCGACAATAATGAAGTCGTACGTCGTAGTCGATGCCGTTACAGAATCTACAACGCGGGCATGTTTACCTAATGGACTGGCAATCACGCCAAACACCAACAGAGGAATAAGGTAAGTAAACTTCATCGTGGATGGCTACTTGGATAGGTGTTGATTTTGAGAACGATTGAATCGTCTGATCTTATAATCATTCTTTGTACGTGACCTCTGTAAGCACTATCCTCCAAAGAGTTCTTCATTCCGAGGATTCCCTGCATTGCCCATCACGACACTTACTGTCCGGGCTGAGAGACGAACGCGAGAGTGATATTGAGCCTATCATTTGCTTACTTCCTCCTTCGCATCCTGCATGAGGATAATCACAGGGGCGGCCCGCTCCCGGAGTGTCTTGGTAAGATGTTAGTGATCCGGAATATAGGTATATATTTAAAATGGATGGGTTACATCGGCAGCTGCAGCCTTTTATGTGCCGTCGGATATACCTTCAACAATACTTAGGCACTGGCATTGGACCCGCACAGAAAACAATACTAGGAAAAATCGGAAGCCTGGAAGTCTGCCAAGATCATTCAGTGCGTATATTTATATGTGTTTTGGTAGGTAGAAATCTATGCGTACACAGAAGTCGTGAAATCGAGCTTGATGCCGACGACATGTTTGTGTCGACAGAATCGAAGTACCTCGTCGAGCCGATCTCCTTCCCTCATAAGCCATATTGTTCCACTACAATTCGTTGTGCTCCTGTCCATCTCCATCTGAATCAGCAAGCACCACCTTGACAGCCTCAGCAGCATCAGCGACTTTGTTCTTGATGGCTTCCTTCACACCTTCAGTAGCCTTATCGGCCGCGCTCTCAACTGTGTCCTTTGCCACCTCAACCTTCTTCTCCACGATCTTCTCTGGAGCTTTGACGCCGTCGATACCCATCAATTCGGTCTCGAAGACTATCATATTACGTTAGTGAGACTAGACAATACAAGGAAATAGATTCGAGAGACGTACTCAATGTGCTGCCTGCGGGAATTGGGCCCATGTTTGAGTTTCCATATCCAAACTCGGGAGGAATGGTAAGAGTCCTCTTCTCGCCGATACACATATCCAGGAGGTTATCATCCCATCTAACGACAAAGAATTAGTCAAGTCCAACCACGCTCCATTGACTTTGCGAGAACAACATACCCCTTGATAACTTGTCCCTGACCAACAGTGAAGCTCAATGGTTGACCCCGCTTGTAGCTGGCATCGAATTCCGAACCATCGGCTTGTAGGGTGCCTTTGTAGTGTACGGAGACGTTGTCACCGCGCTTAGTCTTGCGGTCGCACTCTACAGCGCGGGTGACTTCGATCTGAACTTTAGAGGCGCAGACGCTGGTGGCTACCGTGGCCAGAGCTGCGAGAGTGACGAGACGCATTGTATAGATAGATAGACAGATAGGTAGGTATTATGGGTTCGTTCGTGAGTTGGACCTGTCGAGGTGTGAGTTGGGATTTCGTATAAACAGAAGATGGGAGCCTGAGCTAGACTGCACCTTTTCCTTAGAAGTTCTGGACACGTTGGATGGGATGGGATGGGATGGGATGGGATTGGGGGATTGGACAGAAATCCTTGTACTTGTAATAGCAGGAAGGTCTGAATATTCCGACCGAATGGACCTGTCTCCCTCCAATTGAGTTGAGTGCAATGTAGCTTAAGCAAGGATCTTGTTACTGATAAGGCAGGTGGCAGTTCGAGTATTGTACAATAATGCGGGGAACGACACTGTTGCCGAAGAGGTTAGAGGTTGGAGGTTAGAGGATTGGGGATTGGATCACATCACATCACCTCACCTCACTTCTCGCTGCGCTTTTCTTTCCTCCTACTTCCCACATCTACACATCGGAAACCAGACATGTGAATACAGTCAAAGTCATGATCACTTGCGATCAATTACGGTCTCTTCGCTCGCCTTCGCCTACACGGTCCGAGAGCACATCGCAATTCCTCACCGAGAACCATGTCTGTCTCGTCACCGTCACCGTCACCGTCACATTCATAATCACGAGTGCTGGGAGATTTGTTTGCCAGCCAGCCAGCCAGCCGATGCTGATCTGATCGATCCATTCTGCCTCCAAATCCACCTTTTGCGCAGTCCAAGGCTGACAGACAGTGCCACAATCAGGCTCTCTCTCTGCCAACCCGTCAGCAGAATTCTCAGCTGGTTTAGCATCCAGAATGCCCTTCCTTCTTTACTACACCAGGCATCGAGCTGCGCACCCCAAATATATTTCTTCTATCCCCGTTTCCTTGCGATTCCAGACCGACTCTTTAGCGGGAACGAGTGCGGTCTTTGGACTTTGGCTGTGCGAGACTCAGAAAGGTGTAAGGCGCCTCTTAGAAAGAAAGCCTCATAGACAAGTCACAGTCAAGTCAAGCGGTCAACGGGTCTGCCTGTGCCGCAGTCGACACTCAGGATCAGTCTGCCCTACCCTATCTCACATTCCGTCTTTTCTCAACACTCTCCTAATGGTCTTACTCGTCCCTTGCACCACGTTTGCAAGTTCGGCGAATACGCCTCTGTGTCAAAGCCACGAACACGGCGGTTGTCACCTTGAAAATGGCATATCCAGGCTGCTCCCAGTGTTGTCAAGTGGTCATTTCGTTCTCTCTACCATACCAAGGCTCACCGGAATTTGATCAGAGTGATCCGTGGAATATGCTTGGTTGAGAAAAGGCAAACAAGCGCAGTGCCGAGTTCGGTGTGGTGAGGTGTGCTGGTAGTGACACCCATCTTGCGGTCGAAGAGTTGTCTCCGTAAAACAGCGCAGCAGTTGGTAGGTCACTATTATTACTCTGCCTACTTCCCTGTCCTCCTATAAGTATAAGTTTCCTTCTCTTCGATCCCTCCCCTGAAAAGCATAATTTTCAGGCTCTCTGCATTTTCAGTCCCAGTCACGCCTGATCTTCGCCTTGATATCAGATTCTATCAAATATTTAAAACCTCAATACAATTCGAGTCACACCCGACCAATTCCCACACGAAAATGTCAAACTCAAGTTCTCGAAATCTTTATACTCAAAAGCCCCCAGTGGGCACGCAATCCCAACGATACTCCTCGTCCGGCACTTCTTCGAGCCGATCATCCACAGGTACACACAATTTAACGAGTGGATTGACAATGAGCGAGGGAGGAGCAAGGGAAGAAAAACTGAGGACTGGAGACAATGGCTTGTATCCCGATGCCAATTTGCTCTCTCACAATTGCTAATAGATCTAGATGGTCACTAAATTATTGTGAAGAAAAACAACGGAGTTCAAGTCATCAATCACCGCGTGAAGACATACGATTCAGCGGCACCACTTGCTTCCTTCGCCTCATCTGAGGACTACAACCATACCCAAGGTCGTGAGCGCCATAGGGAACAAGAACGAACACGGAGAGATAAGGAGCAGCAGCGAGACAGAAAGTAGGAGCATACATGCACGCAGAAAAGCAGTCAACAAGGCGTGCAGACGATTGGGCTTTTTTGTTGGCCTAGTAGACACCAAGGGCTGTTAGCTTCAGGGGTGCATGCTTGTTTGCCTTATTGTGATGCTTGCGGCACTTTATGTCACTGCTCGAGTGTGTGGATGTAAGCGGATTTTCTGTCAGCCTCGCGGTTTGCAAGGCATTGTATGGTGGGCTTTGTCCTTGTGTCTCTCTGTGAAGGCATCCTTGTGGCGTTCTGATACGGTCGGTCGGATGGATGTCAATTGTTGGATTATTGTTTGATAAGGGCGGAGCACTTGCGCAATTTTGGCTGAGGCTGTCTCTTACGGATCTTTCTTACTCCTTGGTCTTTGCACTTCTTTCGTTCAGGTGGGATGTTAAATAGATTAGATAGCTAGCTTCATTGTAACGGACTTGATACACATCCTTCTACTCTGAAACCTTCATGTACATTCAAGCTTGATGGTCCTGACATGAAGCTCCTCTCTGCCTCAAGCATTCGTCACACCTTCGTCACCAAACATTCACTACCTTGCTTCCCTGCACGTGGTGGTGCCCCATCCAATCCGTTCCTTACGCACGTGCATACATATTGCGATTACCCGAGCTGCCCTAATATTCGCATTTGTGCATCAGATCGCAAGATTATGAAGTGCAAACTATGGGATTTGAGCTACAACCATAATCGCAGCCAGCCTGTATCATCGCCACACTTCACAGCCTTATTGTCTTTCCTCGTCTAATCAGCACAGACAAGCTTTCCTTTCTAGGTCTGCTGGTTATGTCTGGAGTCTTGACTTTGGAGTTAGGGGTTGGGAAACATGAAGGAGCGGCGGCGGCGATGTGATGGTTGGCAAAGGGGAATCAGATAGCGGAATGTGAGATGACAGTGGAGAATCCTGCGCATGCCAAAAACAGAGACCTGTATGCTGTGGAGTTGGTTTGTGGTATGATGGAAGTGTCGGGATGTACTCTAGTGGTGCTGGTGCTTCCTGGATCTACCTTTCGAATCTCGCTTTGAGGAGACCAACGGCTCCAGAAGGCAAGCACGAGAGAGCGATGCGAGCCTTGCGGCGATTTCGTTTGACGAGCTTGGATCGGTAAAGGTAGGGCTTGGGGAAGTTTTTTTGTATATATACATACATGTCGAGCCAGAGACAACTCTTTAATTTCTTTCAGGGAAATGAAGTGGAGTGCGTTGAGTAAATTGCGTAGGTGGGTGATGCGTTGGGTAGTTGATACCAATCGATGTGAACGAAGTCGTAGAATCGATACGAGCTGAAGATCTGTGAATGTCTTGATTGAGAAATTTGTTGCGTAAGTAGTTGTATGGTGGGAGATGGTATAAGAGCGTAGTAACGTCGTTATTAGTCTTTGCTTGACACTCAAGAGAACAGATAAGTAAGTGCGACGCAGCGACGCTACTCTCACATGCGATGTCTCTAATACGCATGTTTAAGTTATCATTTTGTATTTACTCAGTACAGCCTTAATGATCAAGGTGCGCTGAGGTTATGACGATCTGATTTATGGATTCAAATATTTGGAGGCTTGATAGCAATGCAGGGGAGCATCTGGCCTTCTTCCATATGATGTCAAAAGCAGCAGTGGAGTAGTGGCGGCAAACTCCTGATGACAGCGGAATGAGCATCATAGATTTAATATCCTCCCGGTCATAAAAACGGGATTACTAGACTCAAACTTCCCCCTCTTCATGAGCTATGTGTTTAGGCTCCAATCTTTGCATTTCATCGCTCGATAATTTGGACAGTTCAAAAGAACGCATATAGTAACATATATCTTGATCTCTTCTCTAAATTCTGGTAGCTATATCTAGAAATTTGGGTATACTGTCTGCACCCAAATATCAAGGCATTGCAATACGCCATTGGGGCTAGAAGGAAAGATCGTCAGTTGATTCACCATAGATCGGATCGGTTTGCTTCAAAAATCAACAATTTATACTTGAGTAGGCCGCTTTAAATTCGAACCTTCCCTGATTCTAATACAAACTCGTCGTACAAGCAGATGTTTGGGGCACATATATATACCTTCCGAGAATGCGATTACAAGATTAAATATGCCAGTACCCAGAACAATACCAGACTCCCTCCGGCACCCACTCATTTGATATCATATCAATCATAAAGCTTGGTGACTTATTCGATTATACCTAGCCTCCCTATCCCAACATCTCAACATCGTAGCTTGTTTATAACAGAGCACGTATTGACAACAAGTAGACATCACGTAAGCAGAGTGAATGCTGCAGTATTCCCCTCACAATTGATAACTAAAAGTATACCGAGGTCAAGTTAGATATTAATCAGAAGAAGATGGAACGGCAATGGAGATCCATGGAACTCTGTACTTCTCTTCACAAAATATAGCCCTGAGCTTTACCACTTTCCTGCCATTTTCACGCCAGCAATCTGTGGCTGCCGAGCTTATATGTTTATCTCTATGCTCATGGATTATCGATTGATGTAGCCATTAAGTCTTAGAGCAAGCATTGAAGTTTGCTTTCTCTTGAGGGCATGTTTTTTTATCCTCTTCGTCTTTCCTTCTCAAGGTAATTGAAACTAGTTTTCTCAACTACAGAAGACAGAGGGATATACAGTCGATTCAATAGCGGAGATACCTTCCCTTCCTTCGCGACAATCAAAGGGATCAGGACGATCTCGGTGGCTCATGAAATCCGATTTCGTAATAACGATACAAGAGTCGGCGTCTTTTTGAGAACCTGAAAGAAATCATCAATAGAACTTCATCTGGTCGCTGTCCATATCATTGATTACTTTGTATCAGAAAGAAAATGAACATTCGGAGTATAAGAGTTTTGACAATAGAAGATAGAACGACAATGTGGGCTGGTGATACTTGCCTGGGGATGAGAGTCAACTGTATTGATAGCCGAAATACCGATACTCAAGGTTCGTATCCTCGGGGCACTCGCATTCGAAGAAGATAGTTCTATGTCATTTCGAACTCTCTGGATCGTGGTGTTGCTGGACATGTTGTTAATGTGGTTGCTTGTTGCCGTTCATAGAGGAGCTCTCAGTCGAGGCAGTAGTATCTACCTGAAGAACGACCAGGGTGTTGTTACTACTGATAACAGTCGAAATGTGGCCCCCGCGGTAAAAGAGTTTGATCGATTCGTACATTAAGAAAGTGAGACGAATAAGGTTGTCTCTAGTTTTGATTGTGATAACTCCTTGCACAGCCGATACTTGCTACTATTGCTGCCCTGAAGACTTTAAAGGGCCGCTAAACTTGTCGCCGTCGGAGACAAAATACCACAGCAACGGTCCAAGGAGCTCGAATGGAAACAAGCCCTCAAAACGGAGTCTGATCAAGAGGCCCTTGGTAAGTAAAACGATGTCCCTATTTTTTTTATAGTCTATGCTGCCCTTGACAATCCCGATTCAAGGTATCTGGGAATGAAATGACAATTCGACGTTGAATGGCAATGAGACGCTTGATCGCTGCAGGCAATGATTTAAGTTATTTATCTCCGGCAAACTAGACCAACTTTCATCTCAATTCATCGAGCAATACGTTATGCTGGGGTATCATTTTTTGGATGTGCTACATGCAAAACTCGATGACAGATCTTTGATCTTGAGGTCCATCTCAGAGTTGAACTCAGAACCCTGCATGTGAAGCGTCAAAAGTCGAAGAGTCATTGATGATTTTATGATTCATCCATAATCTGCTCTCAATTATGTACATACCCACTTACATGTAGGTAAAGGTAGACACACTATGCAGCAACGAAGCGAGCCTTGGCAAACAAACGCCTCTTGATGCTGGGACGACCAGTCTCGTTGAGATCGGTCGCAGCAACACTCTGGTTTCCTCGGGACACACCACGAACAAAGTGATTGCCATTGATGGTGGATTCTTTATTCAGTAATACCGTCTTCGAAGAGGCTCTTGGGGGCCGACTTTTAAGGAACCTTTGCAAATGCAGTCACAATCCATTCTAAAATGGAAAGTGCCTGCATATCTCAGCTAAAAGTGGGAGACTCCACACCTTTTAGGGAGTATCAAATTTCCTGTTTGTCTGTTATTGCAGAAGTACGAGAAGTTCTGCCGCAAGTGCGCCACGTGCCTCAGGAGTGTAAAAATTCTCTTGTTTCCTTTGTCTGACTGGAAAGAGAAACATTTATTGATTGAAGAGATACACAATGGGCATTATGTTCAAACGCCAACGTTCTTTCATGCTAAGCTTCCAGGATTTCCAAAACAAAGAGCCGTCTGCACAATGCAAGCATCATCTGAATTTGTTTCAATGACCTTTACGAGTCAGAAGAAGAACAAATGGAAGACACCCTCGTACATTTGTTTGTTGGTTATTTGAATAGCAGAACAATGCTGTCCTATGTACAACAATCATGCTCGAGGACCTACAACTTGACCGAAATCTCCATCCCAAATAAAAACTCGTCCCTTCCAGTTCCTACTTCCACAGCCCTCTTCCAACAAACCTTCAGAGATTTTCCAACCAAGCCGTCACCTCCACACCTGCAAAGCTATGCAGATCTCAATAACTTTCCTGAGAATCGTGCTCTCGCTCTCTACCATCAGCTTCGGCCTGCCTTCCAACAGCACTCGATTCGGTTTGCTCGGCAACGAGCTGCACAAGGAAGAACCGAAATCGGATCTTCAGACTCCCAGCGTTGAGAGCTCCACGCAATCTCCAACACGACGCAGAACTACAGGATCTTCCAGTTACACTTTCACTCGTGTTCACACAGTGGTCGAGACAATCCGCACCACGTTCAAAATCACGGCTGCCACTGAAGACTCTTCAATGTGTCTTCACACCCACTCGATGAACGGAGCAGAGATGATCCACACGAGACCATGCGCCTTGACAGGTCTGCCTCCTGCTCCTCCTTCGACCATCTCGGCCGCCGCCGAGGTGTCAATGTGCGTGGACACGCATACCCAGAACGGCACAGCGTTCCTCACGCATACAATTCCTTGCTCCCTCACAGACCGATCATATGGACATCAAGTCGTCACCGAGAAACCCTTTTCACACGTTCTCTGCAGAACCTGCGATACTGTCACATCTACAATGACTTTCGTTGAGAATGATCTCACGAATTTGGCAACGACAACTCTGACAATCAACCCGGATTGTCCAGACTGCTTCCTCGCCAACATGACATACACCGATCGCGGTGTTGACAACACTATCACCTACACCACAGAGCAGTGGCAGCAGAGCAGTGTGGCTTGGAACCCCGATGCCCTTCCTGTCACCACCGTCGCCATTCCACTTCCCATGCTCAGCAAGACCGTCTATATCACTCGCCGATCCGAACCCACCTCTAGCTCTGGGTCTGTCTGAACGATCTGTGTGGGATCTTGTCCGAGTGAGCGCGTGAACTGCGAGTGCAACAATCGCGGGAAGTTTCCTTTGCCTTTTCTTTGTCTATTGCGTCATCTTTCATCTCTTTCTCTCCTTGTTGAAAATGCGTAGAAATAGAGGAGAAACAAATGGGCGGTCATCTGCTTTTGCGAATTGCAAATCTGGCACCATACCAATTTAAAAAAAAATCCCCCTGCAAATTAAGTACCTTGAGCTTCCTGTGACGTTAAGTGTATTTTCCCGTAAACTTCAAATTTCTTTATTGTGAACGATAATAACTTCCCCGAATCGGTGAGACTTACACTTACTTATATTATTGAAAATTGTTATTTTTTGCATCAGATCCTCTTAGACACGCAGGGTTGTTGACATGTTATCCGAGGGTCTATGTCATGTATCGGCAGAAAACCCCTCCTGAGTACCTAAACGCTTCCTATGTATCTAACACAAAGTTCCTTAACGTCTTGAACAGATTCAGAAGTAAAGCACATATTTACATTTCCAAAGTATCTACTTGGTTCTTGCACGCATCTTTGGAGCGTAAGGAAGTACAAATGCAGGGTGGAGGAAGATGCGGGGTACTTGGGAGCTGTTCGAGACGACCGCTGACGATGTAGAGCTTACAAAGGACGTTTTCATTCTGGTAGGACCAGGTGGTTCGAAAAGAATCAGGGTCGTAATTAAAGGGTGGAAATGTTATCGGGCAAGAGAACAACGTCGGTAACCTCTATTCTTTTTTTGTCGTTCTCCGAATACCAAGATATTTGAGAGAACTAAAATCGCTGGTACTAGAGATATGATTATACATTTAGTCCACTTATCTCTATACTTCGCAAATTGACATGCAAAATCCATACCCTGACATTGGATGGTTTCGTTCCCCGATGTTCACGAGAAAGTGAACAAATGATTTATATGAATTAAGCCTCTGAAGTGATTGCACCAACCTCTCCCGAGCCAACTGAGAGACCACAAGAGCGAGCTAGGTGAATTTTATTTCCGCGAACCTACAAATAGCTTCCTCCACACAGCACACCAATTCTGCGTCGCCTTCCACAGTATTTTCTGACAACTTTTCTCAAACACCTTCGAAATCAAACTTATTCATTCCATGACTACAACCAATGACCAACTCGTACCGCCCAGTATCAAACCCAACGGAAGTCAAGGCAAGTTCAATTGCTCTTACTGCCTCGAGATCAAGCCTTGTATTCGTCGGAGGCTAACTAACTGGTCCAGAAAGCTCATCAAGTCAACGTAGTTCGACTTCACCAGTCATGAACCCCACGAGGTCAATGGACTCATCTGGAACGGCAACCCTCATCTCCCTACTGGGAACCTTTCTCTCTTCTCAGTCCAGAGTTGCCTACTGCTGAAAGCATTCCGGAGGAAATAGGCACTTTTACTAGGTTCCCGAAGCTTCCTCTCGAGTAAGTTCGGTCGCGCACTTCCCTCTGAAGCAGTAGATCTCCAGGAAGCCCCTTACTATTACTTTACAAAAGCTAATTCTCCTAATAATATAGGCTTCGACGTGAAATTTGGAAATTAAGCCTCCCAGAAGGCCGTCACGTTGGCATCACTGTCGGCAATACCTGCGTTGGGGATACTCGTTTCATCGGCAGCCCGCAAGAGCCGCCAAGCACACTTCGAGCTTGCAAGGACAGTCGCGTTGAGACTTTATCTTGTTATACCGTAATTCCCGTTCAGTGGATGATCATTCAATACCCTTACGGGCTTCCTGCTCCACAGACGCTGTACGCGTTCACTTTCAATCCTGAAGCCGACACCTTGTACGCAGACAGCAGTCTCTGTTTCAACCTTCCGGACCGATCAAGCCTCATTCGATGGCTTAAGAATCTTAATGAAACAAATGGCTCCGTTATTAGCAGTATCACCTCACTCGAGATTCGAGAAGTTGTATACGAAAAGCTCCAGACATATAAAACAACATTCAACATGTTTGCTGAGATGCAAAACCCATTGCTGACATTCTCTGCTCTCAGAGTCGTCCGATTCACCTCTATGTTTTCAAACCGCCAAGCCCATGACAGGGAGTTTCACGAGCTCCCTGACTCGTATTGTTTTTTCGATAATGGGAGAAAGAGAAATTCGTAGGAAAACGTATGAATGGTGCATCAATTTCTGGTTGATGGGGAATTCGGACAAGTTCGCAACTGGGAAGGCTCCTGCTGTAAGTGCTGTATGGCTGCTACCGCTCTCTACAGACCCTCTCCTTCTTCTGGATCTTGTCGAAGAAAAGTCGTCTGTAGATGCCGAAAGCAGCAGAGTAGAACAGCGTATCTGATATTCTGGAGTACTCGAGTGCCTTGATGTTAATATCTGGCAAATAAACAGCACAATCGAGGGAAAGCTACGGCAGTCATGCAATGGAAGTAGCTCGATAAAGTGAGGTAGATGGGAACGCAGGAAGAATCCATTTCAATAATTAACGAGGTCTTCAATAGTGTGACATTGTCAGTGTCCATATTCTGCCGTGATTCGCGCTCAGGTCTGCAAAATGTCGTGGTTAATTAGTATTTTCGGGGAGGACGTACTGTGAGAGTCCCAGTGATATTCCTAGGACCCGATTAATAATTATCGCTTATGGTATGGACTGTATCGTCCTCTAAGTCCTTCATATCCAAAGCTTTCAACAGTTTTCTGATGCTACCGCGATTGCTTGTCTATATTATTCTGTCGCTTTGATAAGAGATTTAATATTTTGTGCTCTTGGTTAAACCAAGGGCATTACATCTGTTTTGCCTACATTTTTCACAGTAGCTCAGGAACCATGATCCTTGGTCATCTCAGATGTTGTCTTTCTCAAACGACCGTACTTCTGGGTAAATTCTTCTTACCTTGAATAACCTACATTCAGGTGCTTTGGGGCAACAAGTATTGTCTCTCAAATTTATCACCCTCAATATGAGCTGAGCATTTTCAGGGCGAAGGGAACAATGTTTGAGAAACTTTTAAGTAAAGAACACGATCTGTTACCCCCGATGATCAATATCTGCAATTGGCCACTAGAAGGTAAATAAATAAGTAGCTATATAGTATGTATATTTAATTAGTAGTTAGCGTATACTATAGCTTAAGAGTCGAGTTTTCATTCAGAAACTTCTATATATATGAACAGACTCGCTTAGGAGTTATCGAAATTGTCACTTGACGATTGTAGCAGACCAAGCGAATTTAATCTATAAGTGATAAATCCACTTAAAAGAACTTGACTTATAGTTATTTCACCCTAGTCATCTCGCACGACTTTATAAACAGTTGGCGATTCTCTTCTAGCGAGAGTCATAATATCGAGCATTGCACCCTCAATTTTTAATCAACTCGCTTCCCTTATAATGCAAGTTGGTAAATAACACCTCTATTACTTAAATAATAGCTAATACCTTACCAATAATAGCTCTATCTCTCTATTTACTTTCTATTCAAGAAGGTCTAGCAGTAAAGATACACGTAAGATGGATTATCGAAGCTAGTAGAGCTCTTATTTGACGCTGTATTATAAGCAGGGAAGAAGTAAAAGCTAGCGTACTTTTAGGAAGCCAAAATTAGAGCGCTAATAATGACCTAGCTATACTTATTACCGTTAAGCTAGAGGAGTTGTAAGCTATAGATAGTTATTGTTAGAGTTGAAGAGAGACGCTTCTACTAAGTCAGAGAGAGAGAGGGAGATAAGACTAAGACTCTGATGCCGACTTGCCTGCTATTCAAAGAGGTAGGCGTAGATGTAGTAGTAGCTCTGGTAGGGCGTAGAGTTAAAGGTAGAGGTAAAGAAGTCGACGATTCAGGTATTATTTAACAAGCACGCTTCGTGATTAGCCTAATAGGCGAGCAGGGAGGTTATTTAGCGAGTATAGTAGCTCCCTTACCCTTAGAGGGAGGCCTGTTACGATAACAGTCGTGTCGTTGTAGTAATGATTGAAGGTTAAATCGAAATTAACGTCGAAACTGCAGATATTTCCTCTCGCTTAACTAATAAGCCATCAGAAAAAGAAATTTAAAGTTCAACATTTTTGAAAACTTTTTACTCTAAAATACGCAAACGAACGAGAGGAGTATTTGCGCTTATTGCTTTTTTCATTGGGCCCTAATAATGAAGTCGTATTATACTAAAGTAAATAGGACTTTGCTTTTTGAGGGGACTATTTTCTGTTAAAGGAGAATTTATTTATATATATATTATCAGAAAACTTTTTGATTTCTTAGTGAAGTTAGAAAAGTGAGAAAGCTAAATAGCTTTAGCTATCTAAACAGAGCTTTTGAAGAAGAAGAAAATCTCCGCTTTTTTTATGATATGAAATTTACCGTGTTTGAAGCGGTCCAACTGTAGGAGATACCATTAGCCAATTTCAGATATCGCTGAATCAGGAGTAACAGATCAAGCTCACCAACACTAACGCGATATGTATGACCTCGAATCAGAAGACCATTTCTAACATGTAGTAATAAGTTTCGAAACCGCATTGCAAGATTTCATGAATTTTGGTGGATTAAAGTGGTAATTTTGCAACTCTGTCAGTGAAGATCTGCGGACTGTGCATGTCTTAGATCTCGAATATCATCGCGTCATGACTTCGTCCGTGCATGACTCGATACTACTGTCGCCATCACTGGGCGAGATACACGCTCGACATGCACATCTATGAAGCATATTGAAGAACTGTGCCAGTAGTGATTTTTGTGCCTTGAAATACTCAAATATAATTTTTCGGCGCTGCGTACAAATTTGAAGGAGCGAGAGATGTCGCCTTAGAATTGACGACCGAGGCAACCTTGATTCACAAGTAAGGCGTATATCTATATCTTATCCTTGACAGCCCCTTTCCGAAGGCATATATTTCTCTTGTAATTCTTGAACATATTCTTCGGATTCGATAGTCTCCAAGTCCCCCCTGCTTTTCCCCGTTGGTATCGTATTGACCAACAATTTACGAATGATATAATGCAGCTTTGGAAGCCTCACTGCTCTTCTAATCCTGCTACCACTCACACATATTATGTTAAGCATCCCCACTATCCAATCCGCGAAACTACAACAATAGCCAAACTCACTTCCATCTAGTGGCTTTTGGAAATGGCTTCTTGGACACGGAACCAGCCGAGTCAGGCAATCAGAGTGTCTTGACAGTAACAATCTATCCTGATGAGACATCACCGTAGAACGATGTCCTGACAGGAGTAATCTGCTGTCTCTTGTCCGATCTGACATTTGTCATCGTCGCATTTAGATTTGATCATCCGAAAGAATATTTCCTAGGGAATTCAAGCCTTCCAGTATTCCTCGGAAAACGCACACGTTCTTCCTGACGAGATGACGCAAACTCGATATTCTTACAGACGACGATGGAAAGATCTGCCAAAGAACTGGGAAAACCTACGGAAGGAACCGTAGATTTCTGCTCACTATCTCTAGGCTACGGCAGGCAAACTGTAGCTCGCTGACCTAGCTGCATATATGTGATATTTCATGATCGAAAATCGGAGCAGTTTTAGGAGAAATAACGATGATGATGATAGTTTTTTCCGTCAGGAATCGCCACTAGAGCACATCAAAACCTCCTAGGGGGGTTCACGACGTTCTAAGCAAGGGACTTACATATATAAGCATATGCCTGTTTAAAGGTTAACTAAGGGGCCGTTTTGAACAAAGAAGAATACTACGCATATCTCCGCCGGTTGGGATAATTACCCTAGGTTCGGAATCTAGACTGAGGCCGGAGCCTCAATTAGGGTCGGACACCCCCCCAGATTTGTCTTAGTATGTGCGCATACTCGAAATCCTTCAATTTGAGGAAACTAGCGCCTCCAAGCTCTTCTATCCCTATGTCTACATTCCTCGCCTTACATACTCTCGGTCACAGGAGCGAAATTCGCTTTCTCGTATATCCTCTCATACTTCAATCGTATTAATGAATTTCCTGCGTTATAGTATCTACCCGTCCGAAGGTATATTCCTAATCGAGTGGCGAAAGGGGCCATCTGTAGAGGAAATAGGCGAGGCAAGAGTCTATAAGGAGCTAAAGGACAGCAGTGAAAAGCGAGAGAGAGAAAGAGAGAGAGAGAGAAAGAGAGAGAGAGAGAGAGAGAGAAGAGGCAGAGGCTGTCAAGTCCTAGAAATCTAAGGGTCAGCTACGGAACTCAAGAATGAATTTGAATATCGTGAATATCTCTATCTATCAAGCCCGAAATTAAGCCTTCCTTTTCCCCCACTTGTAACACACCTTCGAAAGCGACTCTCAATAGCCATCTCGAACATAATAATAATATCGAGTGTGTACGTCCTGCACCACGAGAAGGTGAGCTTGTGGAGATCGACTTTTCGCGGAAACATATAATAGTGTTTGATAGTCGGAGCTGTGCGAGTGATAATGGAAAATATGCGATCGAGTAGCAGGCTTCGATATACGCTGATCCTCAAATCAACGAAAATATTTGCTATATGTACACAAAATGCACGCACTAGTGCACCATTATACTTTGCTACAATGTTAAATCATCAATACGAGCACCAAAAGATGAAGAAGAGGAAAAGATTTGAATTATCATGTCATGCAGGTCGATCATCGGAGAAATTTCAATGGATATGGCCTAGAAATTCCAGTTCAGATTCAAGAACTCGGGATTCATGAGTAGTATGAAGACCATGTGGTGAATTAGAAGAATACAAATTCTTGGCCGCTCTGCTAGGAGACTAGTACGAAGCCTTTCCCAATTCTCTAACCGCCTCTCCCAATTCCCTCAACGTCTGCGCGTCTCTCGGAATAGTGTGCCCTTTCCCATGATCGAACAGCATGGCCTCGTCCTGATCACAAACATTGAACAACGCCATCGCACCATGTAAATACGGATCGTCGGCTCCAATACAATGCAAAGTTGGCACATCCACAACTTCCTCACTGATATCCGCAAGTAACATTTCGTTCTTTTCCAGATTCAGCGGCGGCCATCCAGCAAAGAACACAGCATTCTTTATGCTCCTCGGTCGACCTTCCTGCTCGAATCGTCGCCGCTCGTCCATAATCAGTGTGGATGCTACCACTGTCCCTTCAGAGTATGCACATATGCCGTCAAATGGCCCATGTTTTTCTATCGTAGCGTATATGGCGTCGAGAGCACTGCGTACCGAGGATCGAATACCATCCGAGCCTTCTGGCATAAGTTCGCGCAGTACATCTTCCGGGTTCTCTCCTTCTGGGAAGTCGCGAACTCGCTCGAGTACGTCATTCTGCTCGATTCCGTCGTACTCTATGAAGCGGTAATGAGGTGCTGGTCCGAAGTAATCAAGGAATCCTACAGGTGGACTGCACTTGATCTCGCCTTGCGTAAAGAAAAATTCAGCTGTCCCGTCAGAGGACAATTCTTTGCAGAATGGAGCTGAGAACATCATTAGCATCTTGATTCGACTTGTGTTGACAAGAATTAGGTACCCAATTGGACCTCAAAGTTCTGTTTCATTTAGTGATTGCTCATATGGAGCTTTCGGGGTACTAACTTTGGCACTGCCATAAGCTCCCGGTAGACAAAGAAATCTCATTTCGAGTCAAGTCAATACACGTTTCCTGAATGTTTCCTGCTTGATGATGATCCAAACAGTTTTTTTTGGTCGATGAAATCCCCCAGATATGCAGTTTTATTCCTGTTAGTAACGAAAGGAGGAAGTGGGGGCGAGTCGGACACTCACGACCGGCTGAAAGAGGAGGATCGGATGAAAGAGCCGTCAGGCAAGGCCGAGAATATCCTTGAAGCATGCGCTCCATCTTTTCAGCAGTGTTACTTGAAATTACATCATAAGTACACAAGCAATGTTAGAGAGGATTCTCTTGCCTCATTACCAATTCAATTGGGTCTCGTTATTCAGGCGTGCTTTTCAATTTTTTTCATATCAACAGCAGCCCTATCCTTATCCTTAGCTGGGCTCCTTTCATGCTAAGCTCTGAGTTGTGGGATTAAAAGCAGGCGCGCCTTTGACCTGTAAGTGTACGGAGGTACAGCGGATAAGGGTTGTAAGAGGGACGACTAGGGTATTGGGGCTCTTGACTTAAAAAAAAACAATACTTTCAAAACGCACTGACTTGATCGCTGACTTTATCGCTGAATTTATCGTACCAAGTTGAACAAACATCTGCTAACTTCCCGAATAAGTAAAGTCTTCAGACCCGCACATCTCCCTAGTCGACCCTCATACAACACTTAACTGCTGTACCTTTGTACAGCTCGGCGGATAAGGCGTCGGCAGTTGGCCCGGGCCTCGACCTCAGCTTAGATTGCCTCAACAGATAAAGCCTGGCATTACTTACGGTAAGTATTATCCCGTTTTGGCGTCTGATTTAATCTGATCTAAGACCCAACGGCGGTTGACGTTAGCATTCGTAGAAGACCCCCCACTTGGAGCGCCAGATGCCAGATGCTAGAGGTTCTGGTTCGGTTCGGTTCGGTTCGCTAGATGCCGTGTCTCGCAATCAGTAAACGATCGACGATCGGATTAGATGTGAGGGAAGAAGCAATTGAGCGAGGATAAGATGTTAGGGAAGAAGCAATTCATGCGAAGTGCGGGGATACCAGACACCGTAGAGGTTACGGAAGTTCGATATAGGAGGATGGAGGCACGGAGGCACGGTGCTGAACAAGCTCGAGCCACTACTCCTACTTGGAATATCAATGTTCCAATGCATCATTAAAATAAAAATAAAAACAAAAATAGCCCCCCACTAATATGTTGTAATGAGTGAGAAAAAAATATCAAAATTCGAGCTCCACGTGTTTGAAGCAATATCTATAGAAGAATCAACTGCATGATCGTGGCGTACGCGTACCTGTGGTAAGTACCTCCCTCCTCCCTCCTACCTACCTTCCTTCCTTACCCTTGTGCTCCTGGAAACAGCTTAAGGGGCTCGCTAAAGTTGCTTTTCGCTTGATTGGGCTTAGCTCGGAAACTCCATTTCCACGTCCCATTCATTTCTCGGGCTTATCATCATTCCCGTTGACTCTCACCTGCCACGGCATATTCAAGCAAAGATGGATGATACTCTAGTTTGTACAACAGAATGTAGAGACCCAAGTGAGCTAGCTATCCACATCCGTCTCCATTAGACTGACACAAGGCATCAGCAATGGCCGGACCAGAACTTGAGCAGCTGTCGCTAGCTGAGCCAGAACGTCTCCTTTAGTCGATATCGCCGAGTTGTGATACCACATCCAATCGACTCCAGCAGCGGACTCGCCCTGATTTTATTGTCTTATCGTCGCATAATTCTCCTCGCATGTATTTGCTCGATAGTCGGGCACTAGCCGATTAGCTGTGGATCTCTCTTCTCTTCCTAGTAGCAGGTCCACTTAGTTCTGGCCAGGCCAGCCAAAAACGCAGGACTGCTCTATCTATCACCTCCCGTATTAGCACAAAGATCTTCATCCTATTATCTTCGCAGCTTGTTCTTGTTTTCTGCGCTCGGAAAAGATCGACAATCAATATTTCTGAAAGTACTGTTTCCACTATCACTATCCCAAATCGCCCTTGCATTACTTGGCAAAAGTGCGAAGATAGCATCCATGTGTCGAGCTGTCAACTAGGTCTCATGCAATGCATGTGAATCAATATCAAGACAATGCCTCAAGATTACTTTTGCATTGGAACGTTATGTTACGTTCGCATGTCGTAATCAGGACCGCAGTTTGTTGCGAGCTCGTGTTATTTACTTGCTATATCTCCCAGTCCAAGACCCAGCATTACACGAGACTCTCATCCCAATTCCTGTAAAACCTATCTTTGTTCAGCTGATTCTTCTAAAAAAAAAATCAACAAAGACCTGTGGACGCTTTTATAACGAGTCCGAATTTTTGGATCTTACTTGCTGCACGTGTCGACTCTCCGCCTGTGGACTTCCCCGATTTCATATCCTCGCTATCGTGTGGTGACAGTGACAAATTCAATGTACGTAGTCTGGAGCACAATCCAAATCTTTCCAGCCCTAGTCCTACCCTGACGATTGGTGTTCCCAGATCTAGCTATATCACAAGATACCCCGCGACCCGACAGAATGGCGCCGTCAGCTCTTCCAGTAAATGGGGAATCCATTGACCTCCCGCCACTCACCTACACAGAAATTTTGAGCAATGGACGCCGGACGATAAGCGCAAACGATTTAAAAAATGGAGATTCAAATTCCGAGCCAAAAGCAGATGGGATAGCCCCCGAATCCGACGCCATGCCAATAGCCATTGTTGGCATGGGCTGCAGACTTCCAGGTGACGTGTCGACACCAGAAGAGTTTTGGGAACTATGTTCTCGAGCTCGCAGCGGCTGGTCGCCAATACCAAAGTCAAGATTCAACCATGAGGCATTTCACCACCCAAATCCAGACAAAATGGGATGCTACAATCCAGAAGGAGGCCACTTCCTCGAGGAAGATGTCGGACTTTTCGACGCGCCTTTCTTTAATATTACCGAGAAAGAAGCCATCTCCATGGATCCCCAGCAGCGGTTACTCCTCGAATGTACATATGAAGCGTTGGAAAATGCAGGGATACCTAAGCGAGATCTCGCAGGTGAAAATGTTGGTGTGTTTGTAGGAGGCTCTTTTGCAGATTATGAGCTCCGGAACTGCAGGGATACGGACACGGCGCCTGTCTTCCAAGCGACAGGGTGCGCTCAGTCCCTGCTGTCCAACAGACTTTCGTACTACTTCGATTTCGCTGGACCCAGCTTTACAGTTGATACGGCGTGCTCGTCAAGTTTAGGAGCCATGCATCTGGCATGCCAGAGTATACGTGATGGCGAGTCAAGCCATGCGATCGTGGCTTCATGCCATCTCAACCTTCTCCCAGATTATTTCATTATCATGTCAATGTCGAGGTTCGTCAATTTCCCAAGTGCTACCTTCAAATATCCTCGCTTAGCGGTAATTATTTACTGACTTGTGCTTTCTATAGCTTGTTTTCGAAGGAAGGTAAATCATTTGCCTTTGACGCTCGTGGAAACGGTTTTGGCCGAGGCGAGGGCGTTGGCTGCGTGATCCTCAAGCCTCTCGATCAAGCTCTACGAGACAACGATTCTATCCGCGCAATTGTAGCCGGTACAGGTATGAACCAGGATGGCCGAACGAAAGGCATAACAATGCCGAACGGAGATGCACAAGTTAACCTGATGAAATCTGTGTATAAGAAATATGGGCTCGATCCAAAGAACACCGGCTACATCGAAGCTCACGGAACGGGCACCAAAGTCGGTGATCCGATCGAGGCAACTGCTCTGCATGAAGTGTTTGGCGAGGGCCGGTCAGCCAAGCAACCCCTGTTTATCGGCTCGGTCAAATCGAACATCGGACATCTCGAAGGTGCTAGTGGTGTCGTTTCCATCATCAAGACTGCTATGATGCTTGAAAAGGGGTTTGTTTTACCAAATTGCAATTTTCAGTCTGGCAATCCAAAGATTCCATTTGATGAATGGCATTTGAAAGTTCCCACCTCACAACGCCCATGGCCAAGAGGAAAGAAGTACGCAAGCATCAACAACTTTGGATTTGGAGGAACCAATGCGCATACAGTACTCGAACGAGCTCCCGTGGCGCAGAAGACACTTCTGCCGGGCACGAATGATACTCTCGCAACTGGTACAAAGGCTCCTTCCAAAAGACTATATGTTCTCTCGGCAAACGACAAGCTATCACTCGAGGCTCGTATGAACGATCTCACTGTGTACCTTGAACAGCGACCAGAGGTTTTCCAGAAATCGCTCTTACCAAGTCTGGCTTACACACTTGGTCAGCGAAGATCACATCTCGCATACAAGGTCGCCATTCCCGCGAGAAACTCATCAGAGCTGATCCCGGCTCTTGCTGGAAACGAGATCACACCTTCGCGATCTACCAAAGAGCCCAGGATCGGCTTCGTCTACACTGGACAAGGCGCACAATGGCACGCGATGGGTCGAGAGCTGCTTGACGCCTATCCTGTCTTTGCGGCAACGATGGAGAAACTGGACAGATATTTGAACGAGTTTGGGGCAGACTTCTCCTTGATTGAAGAATTATCCAAAGATGCCGAGGCTTCGCGAGTGTCCGCTGCACACATCAGTCAACCAGCTTGCACCGCTGTACAGCTAGCTCTGACAGACCTGCTAAGTTCATGGGGAATCAAACCTTCTGCAGTGGCAGGCCATTCAAGTGGTGAAATTGGAGCCGCCTATGCCGCCGGGGCTCTTTCTCTTAAATCTTGCATTGCCATCGCGTATTTCAGAGGCCAATCTATTGTCCTCTTAAAGGACAAATGTCCCGAGTTGAAGGGTGCGATGATGGCAGTTGGCAGTAGCGCAGAGGATATGCAACCTCTGATCAAGTTACTGAAAGACGGCCGAGCAACATTAGCGTGCATCAACAGCCCCTCGAGCATTACCGCATCAGGAGACGAGGCAGCGATCAACGAATTACAAGTAGCTGTTGAGGCCAAGCTGATGTTCAATCGCAAGCTTCGTGTTGATACTGCATATCATTCACATCACATGAACCTGGTGGCAGAGGAGTATCGTGATGCCATCAAGCACGTTACTTCGGAAGAGACATCCACGATCTCCTTCCATTCCTCGTTACACGGTCGCCAAACCGGTACCGGGGATCTGGGTCCGTCATATTGGGTTCAGAACCTAACGTGCCCAGTCCGATTTTCCGAGGCTGTACAAAGCATGTGCAAGCCCATCGGCGCCAGCAGTGACCCAGGCGTGGACGTGGTGGTCGAAATCGGACCCCACGCCGCTCTCGAAGGACCTGTTAAGCAGATCCTGAAGTCCATCGGTGGAAGTGCCATCAAGATTCCATACACATCAACACTTCTTAGGAACAAGGATGCTGTCGATACCGCCGTACAACTCGCAGCAACCATGTTCATGAAAGGAGTTGATATCAATTTCGGGGCGATCAACTTCCCCTTCCCGGGCACTAAAGCTCCATCGCTTCTCACAAACCTTCCCAAATACTCGTGGAACCACTCCAACAAGTACTGGCACGAGTCACGCATTGCAGAGAAACACGTAAACAGACCATTTGCAAGGAACGACCTCATCGGAACACTTGCGAACTATTCGAATGATCTCGAGCCAACTTGGCGTAATATCATCCGCGCGGACGACATGCCCTGGGTGAGACATCACAAGATGCAGAACATGTCTGTATATCCTATGGCGGGTTATATCGCCATGGCACTGGAGGCTGCTTCTCAGCGAGCCGTGATGCGAAATGTAGCATTTGACAAATTCGAGCTTCGAGAAGTCACCGTGAGCAGGCCTTTGGTCATTCACGAAGGCTCCGATGTTGAAGCAAATATCACCCTGCGAGCCTTCACCGAAGGTACAAGATCGTCGTCTGATTCATGGGATGAGTTCCGGATCTTCTCTTGGGCTAAGGACAGAAGTTGGATTGAGCACTGTCGTGGCCTCATCTCAGTTGTCAAGTCAGCTGATGGGAATGTCGTCGATGGTGCTCAGCAGAAGTTAAATGCGAAGACATCCTTGATATCTCGTATGGCTGCCTTCACTGAAGCTTGTACATCTGAAGTCGATACTCCACTGATGTATGAGACTCTCGCGGATGCTGGAGCTCAATATGGTCAAACATTCCAAGGTCTCGAGAATTGCCGCGCCAGCGACAATCATGCGGTTGCAGATTTGATCATTCCAGACACGGCTGCGATCATGCCCATGGGGCACGAGCCAGACTTCATTATCCACCCTGCGTTCTTGGACCAATTCATCCAAATCGTCTGGCCCATTTTCGGTGCTGGATGGAAGGGCTTAGACGTATTGTACATGCCCTCATTCATCCAGAGTATGTCTCTATCTACAGGACTTACTCGTAAAAGCGGTGATAGAATGAAAGTGTTTGGTAATGGCAATCCCACACCCGCCAATCCTGCCGCTACAAAGCTTTCGCTTTTCGCTACTTCCGAGCATGCAGATGAGGCACTGATCAGTATGGAAGACCTGGTAATGACTCCTGTCTTCGATGGTTCCAATGCATCAAGTTCAAGTGCAAATCGTGAACTCTGCTACAAATTACAATGGGAACCACTTCACGCCAAGCAAGAGCGTTCTGGGTTTGACAGCCCAATCTCGGAATTTAACGGCCACAACGGGATCATTGCTGTCAATCACGCGCCCACAGATGGTTCAAATGGAACGAATGGTGTTCTCACCCCACCTACTTTGGAATGCGACTTCGCAATTATCTGTAACGAGGAGAATCAAGATAGGCTTGTTTCTAGAGTAAAAGATCTCATCATCGACGTCACGCAAAGGACTCCCCTTGTGGGATCACTTGGAAACATCGATACAGATGGAAAAGTTTGCATCGTCCTCTCTGAGCTTGATAGATCCCTAATCTCAGGTCTCAATGCAACGAGTTTCCAAGCGATCCAGAAGATGATCGCAGGAGCAGCCGGCGTCTTTTGGGCGGTCCGAGGAGCATACACTGACTCCACGAATCCTGATGCCGAGATGGTTATCGGAATGGCTCGCAGTATCCGCTCGGAAACGCTCCTCAAATTCGTTACCTTAGACTTCAGCACCTCACCTACCCTTTCGAGTACTGGAACTGCGGAGAAAATCATCGAGGTTCTCAAGACTACCTTTTCTTCCGATTCTCCAATCGTGGGAGCGAATATGGAGTTTCAGGAGCGAAATGGCGACTTGCTTGTACCGCGTGTTGTCGAAGACTCTGAAATGAACAAGTTTGTGCATCAAGAAACTCAGCCTGTCTCTACACCTGATCTCCAGCCATTCGTACAGAAAGGACGGCCACTGAAGATGGCCATTGAGACACCAGGTGCACTTGACACTTTGTACTTCACCGATGACCTTGCAGTCGGTTCGCCACTTCCAGACCACGAAGTGGAAATCGAAGTCAAAGCAACAAGTATGAACTTCAAGGACATCATGATCTCAATGGGTCAGCTTTCGAGCAAATACCTCGGTGTGGAGTGTGCGGGTATTATCAGTGCTGTTGGCAGCAAAGTCACGGATCTTCAAGTAGGCGACCGTGTCTGCGCAATGTCTGAAGGAGCATATTCAACATACACGCGTTGTCTCGGTACCAGTGCCCAAAAGATCTCGGAGACGATGTCCTTTGAAGATGCTTCAACGATACCAGTAATCTACTGCACGGCATACTACTCCCTCTTTGACCTTGGTCGCTTGACCAAGGGTGAGAGCGTACTGATTCACGCAGCAGCAGGTGGTGTTGGTCAATCAGCCATCATCCTCTGCCAGATGATCGGAGCAGAGATCTTCGCTACAGTCGGAAGCGTCGCAAAGAAGGAGTTTCTCATGAGCGAGTATCACATTCCTGAAGATCACATCTTCTACAGCCGAAATACCTCGTTTGCGAAGGCCATTCGACTTGCCACGAACGGTCAAGGTGTAGATGTCGTCCTAAATTCTCTGGCTGGCGATGCTCTGCGCGAGACATGGGACAGTCTGGCTCATTTTGGTCGCTTCATCGAGATCGGGAAGAAGGATATTGTGAGCAACTCCCGGCTTGAGATGGCTAGGTTTGAGCATAATGCCATGTTCGCTTCTGTGGATCTGACGGTTGTTGCCGCGGAGCGACCAAAAATAATGAAGAGACTTCTTGCAGACGTATTTAACTTAATGGGCAAGGGACTGGTCAAACCTATTTCTCCTATCACGGTCTTCCCCATCTCCAAGGTCGAATCCGCCTTCCGTACTCTGCAAGGAGGCAAGATTATGGGCAAGATTGTCATTGTTCCTCGTCCAGACGACCAAGTCAGAGCAGTACCTTCGAAGACACCGAATAATCTTCTTCAAGCCAATGCTACCTATGTGATTATTGGTGGTACAGGTGGTCTTGGGCGTAGTATGAGCAGATGGATGATCGAAAAGGGTGCCAGAAATATCGTCCTCCTTTCTCGCAGTGGTAAAGCCGATGGGAAGGTTGGTGAATTGATCAAGGAATCTGCAGAAACTGGTGCCAAAATCTTCGTCAAAGCCTGCGATGTTTCCAACAAGGAAGCCGTGCAGAGCCTCGTCTCAGTAGATCTCTCAAGCCTGCCGCCGATCAAGGGTTTGATCCACGCAGCCATGGTTCTCGATGTAAGTCATACCCTTGTCTTCCCATTTTAAATAAAGCTGACTGTATCTGTAGGACGTCTTATTCGAGAAGATGCAGTTCAATCAGTGGCAGTCCGTCGTTGAAGGCAAGGTTTCCGGTGCATGGAACTTCCATCACGCCCTATCCAATGCATCCCTGGATTTCTTCGTCATGCTCTCGTCGGCAGCAGGTGCCGTTGGAAACAGAGGACAAGCCGCATACTCCGCAGCTAATTGTTTCCTGAACGCCTTTACTCAATACCGCATAGCTGAAGGTCTGCCTGCCTCTTCCATCGATCTCACCGCCGTCTCAGACGCAGGTTATCTCGCCGAGGGTTCTGCAGAGCGTGCTGCACAAGTCGCAGAGAATCTAGGCTCGGAGACGATCTCCGAAAAAGAAGTTCTAGCCCTGATTGCTGCTGCCATCACCGGCAAGATGGCCAGGGAGTGTAACTCGCATTGCATTACTGGATTGAAGATCTCGGCTGACAGTAAGGACACTCTATTCTGGGTGGACGATGCGAAGTTTGCACATCTGAAAGCAGCTGCTGAGGAAGAGGCAGCTGCTTCTGCGACGAGTTCGCCGAATGTTGCAGTTTCACTCAGTACTGCTCTAAAGGTTGCGAGCTCGAGACAGCAAGCCGTTGAGCTTATATGCGAGGGATTGATGACGAAAGTTTCTGCAGTTTTAATGGTCCCCAGGGAGGAAATGGACCCAAGCAAAGCGATTGTGGTGTATGGACTTGACTCGCTCGTTGCGATCGAGATTCGCAACTGGATTACCAGAGAGTTGGAGGCCAGTCTGCAGGTATTGGAGTTATTAACCAGCGGAAGCTTCTGGGCCTTGTCGGAGGCCGTGTTGAGCAAGAGTAAACTTGGTGTGAGATTCGTCGCGGAGAAGGAGGCTTAATTGATTAGCATGCTGGGTTGTAGCTGGAATTCTTGTCTGTACCATCTTGGGGGTTTGTCTTTGGAGCATTTTGGGTATTCGTTCTGGTATTTTGTCTCGTGTCTATAGTTTTATCTGCATGTATAAACTTTCCACATTGCCTCTGTTTCCTGCTGTATATATGGCTCCTAACACATGAGGCTTATTCCAAGCACTGCTACCACATCCTCTGTGTAACCTGCTAATAAAATCTCACCTCGGGCTTGTGTCGGCGTCGAATTGTCGTAGGTAGAGGAAGCTTCGTAGGTAGCAGGCTTGCGCGATTCTTATTGCACAGCACTATCAGCGTCATCGGTTCCAACTTGATGAACATGTTAAAGAAATCCTTCGGACGGGTCTTTCGCACAAGTGTGTCAAGAATCAGAGTATCCCTCTGCCGCTCGAAGCTGTGGCTAGGAACTATGGTAGTGAATTGGGAGACACTGGCCTGTAACTTGTACGCGCCTTACCAGTGGCTTTTGGCTGCATTGTGAGATTTCAAGAAGGACTTTGACATAGTAAGGCTTCATAAGCTACCGAGATGAGATCTGTTTCTCTCCAATCCGGGTCTCTTATGATATCAGCCACTGGCCAAGCGTCTGAGGGAACAAGACGAGGAATAATGACTTTGCTAGGAAGGAGCGAATCCCGTACTTGCTGGTCATCTGCCAAGCGCAACGACAACGCCCGAATCTAATTTGAAAACGACCACAAGAAGATCACGGAGATGGTTCCCCTAGCTATCGAAGATGCAAAAAAACCACCACGATACGACAGAAGCCCGCTGTTTCCAGAAATCCTTCCAGTACGACGTCGAGCGCAACACTTCCAAGACTACACGGCACAAGAATGATGGCTGGATCAAGAGGAGCAACGAGGAAGTTCGATGGCAAGGTTGAGAGAAGCAAGATATGGTGACAAAAGGGGTGAGAACTCAGATCGAGTAACGAAAGGCAATGAGGATGACACTGGTACAAGACTGCAATGTCGACGGCATGAACATGAAGAAGGCACGATACAAGGCGACGAGCACATTATAGCAATGGGGAATCAAGTTGAGGTCAAGATGGGATAACAATGTTACGATTGATCTATGTATACAGAGGCCAAGAATCCATCCATTCTAGCATCCCATGACCGAATCACCGACAGCGAATACGATTCGAAAAGAAGAAAAGACGAGTTAGCAACGTAGAGATGGATAGAGGGCATAACATACCAAGGATCACCAAACAAGAAGGCGTCAATGAATTTAAGGACTGACTGCTGAGGAGATCTGTAATGAATGCGCATTAATTGTCGCGTCTTTGTTTTGGGGGAAACAGAATGAAAAGGAGTGAGCCAGGTGGTCAGACAGTATGGTTTCTCCTAAGATTACCAGTGTCCGACCCTACTACAATCAACCTGGAGGGGGGCAGGCCATTACGATACACCACACAGAGACGTGTCACAGCTGTTCCTTCCCGTGAGCAGGAATGCACCGGATCATTATCCTGTAGATAAAGCCGTCGGATGGAGCATGAGTGGTGGTGCCATCCCCCTATAAGCAACTTGCTTCTTCCCTCCGGAACAGAGAGGCAGAGATAGACAGAAAGAAAAGGAGGCTTACCTGGAGCGCAACAGTACAATTGTACTGATGAAGTGATAGGATGTGACACGATGATGATCTGATAAGAAGGGATGAAAGTGAGGTGAAAAGCAGCAGTATATGGTGGTGGTGGTGCAAAGTGAAGAGAAAAAGTATGTAGGACAGAAGAAGGAAGAGAAGAGTTGGGGCGAGAAACCCTCCTTAAGTATTCTCCCTGGGAACACGCAATCAACCACCAGTGACTCTGAGCCTAGCCGTTTTGGATTGCTGGATAACCGTTATTTGTCGCTTCACGATAGCTTCATTTTCAACGCACGCTAAGGAGCCTGGCCGTTGGCGGACAGGTTAGTAACATGGAGCTAGTCCGGTTCGAAAGATTACCGCACCCAATTATAAGCTGTAGTTTTGGTATCTGGATGCTTCTTATACCTTCCATCTCTGTGTCATCTGACGTTATGACTTTTCGTAGCTTATTCGGTCAGAACAGTGCTATTCAATTGCGCAAAAACACTGCTTATCTAAGGGATGACTTTCAGAAGGTACTAGAACAACCTGCACCTAAACTTTAGATGGGATCAGCATCCAGGAAGCGAGCGCCCTCACCTTTATTTATATAGGTGCTGACCTATGGCAAAGGTGACTCTGTCTAGACCCACGTTCATAAAATGACGCTAAGTTATTTTATAATCAAAATTCTCACGACACTGAAATTATCTCCAAGTAATATCCTGTGATAGGTTCGCGACGTTGAAATGTTCTTCAAGTAATGTCCTGTGTCAATTTCGTAACTTTGAATACCACTCGATTATATATCCTATGCATGAAATACGACATACCTAGGATCGGGCCCATTTCTGACATTTATCAGGACTGTACGTATCTTTCCATCATATCGCGCAGTCTTTTCCATCACGATATATTGACATCGTCACCTTCTTCGAATACAAAAAAGAAGCAACAAACACTTCGACATAAATTACGATAGAGACCCGGCACGCACTCCCGATGCAATGCGTCATCACAGTCTTTTCTATCATTATACGCATCAATTGAATCGAATTTTTCAAGAATCTTTGTAATCATTTGAAGGTAAACAAACCACAGAATATGTTAATCATTAAGCGATATGTGCGACAACAATTCTTATTGAACTCGAATTGTGATATCACATTGGTCCCCGATAGCTAGGGCTCAGATGCGTTTAGTCACAAAGATTCTTTACAATTCTCCAGGGATACCTATTGTTGCTGATCCGAGGATGATGAAGTGACGTTGGCACCTGCCGGAGCATAGTTCGAAGTGGGTCGGAAAAGCGGGACGGCTAGATCGGGCTGGACCGCTGGTTTTGAGCCGCACTCTTGAGCCTCAATCGACGACATATCCAGATGTGTTGCGCAAGTTCATCGGAGAATATCATCCTGCGATGAAATAATGAAGCTGTCTCTCAATCTATTCGCGTCAATGCGCGGTTCCCGACCAAAGTGACTTATATCAAGGCGATTTTGTACAGCAGAAAATTGGAGTCACGTGACCATTCACAGGTCACTTGTTATTCTGTAAACAAATCTCTTTGGTCAGCAGCTTCGCATCAAACACATCTGATGTAAAAGGGCTAAGTCAATGTCACGGTTTCAATCGTTCAGTTTGCTAAATCAGAAGATTCCAAAATGCCAACGTCTGCTGCATTATTACAGTATGCCCGGTAATAGTACTGCACTAGTACAGCCTTTCCTCAATTAAAGATGACTTGCCTCCGAGCAGAGACAATCTCATGAACCCGACCACATATTTCAAATAATTCGTTTCCTGGTGATGTTGACCGCAAAGGTAGTCATTCAGCGTAAACCTGGCAGAGTCGGACTACTGTATCTCGAAGTCAAATTCATTCCTGTGCACAATGGTCTAGCTTACAAATTCACAGCAAACTTGGACGAGGGTAAGGTATCCTGAAATACGACATGTGGGATGTGCAGATGTCGATAATTTCTGATGAAGTGCATTGATTGGAAACCCAGGGAGTGGTCGTGTAACAGCAAGACTTTATGCTGGATGAGCCAGGTTGAAGTTTAGATGATGGTGAATGGTGCCAATTTCATCTCGAGTTCTTTATTGGGGTTGGATATACTTTTAGCCATACTAGGCTCGGTGTTAATAGTGATATCACTGTGAAGGTGATGCAGAATTTCCAATCACGTGTGAGTCACGGTATGTAGTCTTGGGGCATTTTTATGCGTTGCGTCCAAAGTATTTCAAGTTTCAGACTCTTCAGGCGTTTCTTAAAGTTTAGCTCAGAATCACGTCTTTCGATCGTTAGTTCGAAGTATGAAGTATGGCAGTCGTATTCGCCGATCATGAGCCGGCCCTGATATTGGATCGATGAGACCGAACCCGAACCCTCTGTTTAGTACCTGGGTCTGACAGGCATCATATATCGGAGCGTGGAATACGTATGCCAATGACTCCTACTCCGTAAAACCGTGAAGTCGGGAACAAAAATTCCGACTATCTGCCCATGCAACGATACGAGCTGGCCAAACAAATGATTCAGTTCACAACCTTGCTTGCGATGGTAGTCGAATACCTCCCTACCTTCCCTAGTAGTGTTATGACCTAATCATCTCACTACCGGCGACCGGGTTTTGGAGACGGAAAATGTAACGAACAATTTCATACACAGGTATAAATATATCTTGTACCCTCAAGGCAAATTTTTGACACAGATTATCCCCAGAGAAGCTCCAGACACAGACGACCTTTCAGTCGCAATATAGTCCGACCACTCGATCAAAACATTCCTCAGTCACGGATGGCATCGACTCTCAAAGGTAGTATCCTCGTCACGGGTGCAAATGGGGGATTAGGAAGTGCTTTCGTAGCCAAGTTTGTCAGCTCACCTGAAGCACAACAATATCTTGGTCTCTTCACCGTTCGCAATAATAATACGGCACACGCTCTCAAAGCAATCATCGACAAAGCTCCAGTAGACATCAAAATTGAGGTTTTGCAATTCGATCTAGGCAGTCTTGAAGCTGTCCGAACAGTAGCAGCCGATATCAACGAGCGAGTTACGAATGGAACCCTCGAGCCAATCCGTGTCTTGATTCTCAACGCTGTATATCAGGATGCTAGCGCGGCAGCCCTGAAGCCTGGTGCGTTCACGAAAGAGGGGTTTGAGATGGCTTTTGGAGCGAACTATCTGGCAAATTTCGTGTTTGTACTGGATATTCTGCAGTCGGTGGATAAAGAACACGGAAGAATCGTGTTTGTCTCGAGCTGGACGCACGATTCTTACGACCCTCAAAACGACACACCACCGATTTACAAGGGAGAAGAGTTCAAGACTATGTTTACCAGTGCCGAAGCTCTTTCCAGAGGTATCGAATATACAGATGATGGATGGGCATCTGGGATGCGCCGATACGGTGCGAGCAAGCTTCTAGGAGTCATGTGGATGTAAGCCTTCAACTGTGCCGAAAACATCTCGATAAGATCGACACTGACCAAAATTTAGGTACGAAGTCCAGCGCCGACTCAACTCTGATCCTGTCCTCTCCAACATCTCAATTCTATCCATGGACCCAGGCGCAATGGGAGGAACAGGTATTACGAAGAGGTCTCCACTCTTCATACGTTTCATCACCGGATGGCTCATCCCCTTGTTTCAGCATGTTGCAGTTTGGCTTTCTCCTAATGGTTTTCTCAGACCAACATGGAAATCAGCTCAGGATCTTATGCTTGCATCTTTCGATGAGAATTACCTCGGAAAGCATCCTAAAGCAGTTTATCTAAATGGCAGTGTCAACGCTGAATCTTCGGCGGAATCGCGAGACGAAGAAAAGCAGAAGCAGCTTTGGACTGAAAGTGTCAAGTTGGCGATGATCAGGGATGGAGAGACGGCATTGAAGAACTGGAAGTAGAGGTGTTTAGGATGATGTCGAAAATCATGGTGGCTGTAGCAAGTTTCTGAAGTATGCGAGAGTCTCAAAAGGTCTTTACAGGTAGTGTTTGATAGCTTTCAGCTTCCGAATTCTCGAAGATATCAATGAAGTCACAGTTTTTTCCATGAAAGCCCATCTATCGCGAGCGAAGTAAGGAGTGCTGCGGAAAGTTTCGCTGGAGTCGGTACGACATTTTTTACTTTCGTACTTGGCAGGGTAGGAAATTCATTTTCCCCATGCACAGGGCCGCTTCGGAGTCTGGTAGGGCTGACAAGCTGTCCTAGCTTGAATGCTTCATTATTTTAGACATGACTATAAAGCTTAAAATCCTCTCATACGATCAAAAGACATATTGTGAAATGAGTCAAACGCTCATAATAATTCCTGTTCACAACCTTGTTGAACGTTGAGATGGAGCACAAATCACGTGATTTCTCCGCAAGTACCGGCATTAAGTGAAAAAATTGGTTGGGGAAAAGTGGGCCATAGTACTTCGCAGTCTTACATGACTTGTTTCATGAAGCTGTTGTACTCCGTGAGACTGAGCGAATATCGCAAACTGCACCGGACAAAACGAGCGGTTGGTCATATGTCATCTATCAGCAGACTTCTATTGGACGGATCCCATCTCGGCAATAATCATGTAATATCGCGTCTAATCTGCCACTGCCGTGCAGAGTTATGAATGACATTCCCGTGAGGCTGGGTTTCAAAGTGTGGCTGGCGTACACGTTTCTGATTCGTTGAATGATCTAAAATATGCACTTTGACTTTCGGGTGCCGCTTAAAGAATCGTCCGACCCCGCTTTTCGATTGGCAATGATCTCCTTGTCAAGCGATACAGCCCTGTCACTGGACAGTGCACCAGCCACGCCCTGGACGACCATCGATGACCACAGATACCGGGATCGTCTCCATCACGACTTCAAGCACGTCTCCGTCTCTGGTATTCATTACGCAATAGCCGGCCGGCCACCATCCTTGCTGTTGAAGAGTTACAAATTACCTAAGATCATATGCCTTTGAGCCTCTGATAGAATCCCTCCACGATGTCCCGACGGGCACTCGGTCCTGAGCTCCTCCCTCGACAGGATGCCGTGGTCAAGACATCGGAAACGGCTCGGGAGGCATCATGTCGGCTTCGCAACGACAAGAGATGGAACTTTCACAAGGACGAGATCCGGCGGATCTATATCGAGGAGGATCGGACGCTTCAGGTCACTATGAGGATCATCGAAGAGAAGTATGGCTTCAAGGCAAGGTAGGCGCGCTAGTCTCACACGAATTCTGTCATATCACTAGTGGCCGTTAGTGTGGGAACTAACATGATTCGTTTCAGCCCTAGGAAATGGAAGATGAAATTGAAGGAATGGAACTTTGAAAAGTACTTTCCTGCGACTATCATGAGTTTTGCTGTCGCGAAGACGGAGAAGAGAAAAGTGGATGAGGGAAAAGATACCGTTTTCTTTCACGGCGACTCTTTGATCCCCTCTGAAAAGATAGAACATTTCAAGAGGAGGAAGATGTCAAGTAAAGCGCGGAAAGCGAGTCCAGATCCAGGTGAGTTGTGTCGTTGCGCGTCAACGATCATAGCTGACCATTCGTCAGGCACGCCAAGAGATATCCGCTACCATACTCCGGATCCAGAACGATCACCATCGCCCATTCCGGAAGATCCAGCTGACTACCGCTCAATCTCGGGCAACCAGAGGAGCGTCATACCGCTGATAGAGCGAAGTGTAACTCCCATTCTGGAGCACAGCGTGACGCCAAGACCCGCGTATAGTATACCTCAAATGATGGAGGGAGAATTTTCCCGAATGCAGCCGCCGCCGTTGAAGTCTGAGCCCGAGATACAAGAGATGGAAGAAGAACAGGATGGGCAGGAAGACGAAGGAGAGATTACTGCGCCACCTAGTTATGAAGATGAGCTCCCTGCCCTCAGCCCTCTCATGCCACTATCTTCGCCGAATTCATCCTCAAATCTCCATGACCTGTCTCAAAATCCACAAGCAACTTCACAGGAGTATGTGTCCTTGCCAAAGATGGAATATTTGACCATCAATCCTGTGTTCCTTGATGTTAATCATGTTGGCGATGAGTCAAATTCGTCCAATGGAGATCATATGGCATATCAAGCGGACATGCATGACACAGGAAATTCCCCCGATGCGCACAAGAGAGAGAAAGAGGTACTGGAGGCAGCATCAGGTAGCCTCGTACACGGTGTTTTCATCGACTTTCCACGAATTGCCTCTCGGCTATCAGGTTTTGAGATTGCTGGCCAATCGTCTTACCTTCAAGGATCTGATGACATGCTACCTAATCAAGACAACACAGATGAAGAATCAATTGAAGGGACCATGGCCTCCGTTGAGCAGAAAATTCGAGTTGCAAAATTATATCGCGAAAGTGGCTCTCTGAAAAATGCCGAGTCGGCATATCTCCAAGCCTTGGTGGAGTACTCCGAAGTACCCAGCGTGGATGGAAAAATAGCGCAACATATTCCGGAATTCCTGCTTTTCTTCAAGTTAGTCAATCACACCAGTCCTCTGCATAGTCTCGATCAAAGCGTATTCATTTGCCGATGGCTGTTGGTAATCTGCGAGAAAGAGCTCAGCCAGGGGCCAGAAACACTTCGGATCACACATGCCCTAGCAGATCTTCTGAGGCAATCTGGCCGTCCGAATGATGCAGAGGACCTTTACGCAAAGTCTTTCGCAGGGTTCAAGGATCTTGGTCTTATCAAGGAAAGACTAGAATGCCAACGCTCGCTAGGCACATTACTTTTCGGTGTGGGCCGTCTCGACAAAGCAATGCACATGCTCGTTTCAACGTTATGCGAATACATGACTGACGACTCACTAGAAGATTTGGGCCACGGCGACGAGATTGGTGGTGTTCTAACAGCCCTGTCAGATGCCTTTACAAGAGTGAAACACGACAGACACTGGGACGATATGAAGGCCTCTGTCTCACAACTCCAAGTCCTCCTGATCCGGCCTAGCGCCGTATGTCGATGGTCACAGAACATCCAACCAAAAGTTTTTTTAGAAGCCATGCGTCTCGCCTCCCATATCTCTGAGCAAGATTGGTACGATACAGCCGAAATGCTGTACCTCGTCACAGTTCCCAAAATCCACGCCCTGGACAACTTCATCTACGGCCGCAAGAAAGCCGACGCCTTCATCGCATACTGCATGCAACACCAGCGACGTAAACAATGGCGTAAATGTATACGCGATATCCTGCACGCATACAAATGCCTGATGGCTGGCGACCGTGAGTCAGCTGTACAGGAAGGGCCCGTTGATCTCCTGCGCGAGACATGGTCGGTCATCAAGAAAGCTGCTGCTGAGGAGCCGAATATTACGAAAGACTCATCGACGCGTGAATCGATACGGAAGATTGACCATGCGGATCAGAAACTGTTGTGCTGGAAGAAACTGCAACTGAGCGGGTTGCTAGATGAAAGCGAAGAGGAAGACTGGGAGAAAGATACAACGCGGAGCTCGAAGTACGGCGTCACTTATAGTGTGAGCGATGTAACAGGCGTCAGTTACTCAGCCTATTACAGGGAATTGCATTAAGTGTCTAGATGTGGAGGTTGGAGATTTTCTGCGAGGTGTGGCATTGTAAGGGAAGCATTGTTGGTCGAACTTGAGATGCGAATTGAGCGTTGGCGTACGAAGGAGACATGTTGGTTAGAATACCCGATCTTTTGCTGTTGCGTTATTGTCCATATGCTTCCTATCCTGTCATTTATGGTGATTGAAAGTGGAAGCGAAAAGACTCGATTTACGATTGCTATCATTTAGCGTTGCTCTGCACTTACCTATTGAATGTTGGGCTGAATTATCACTCCTTTTTACATCTTCAATCTCTTTTACACGACGAAGAAGAATTTATGATCTTTGGAATCGAAGAAACAAAACCCTCCGAAACTCAATCTTACGACGATCACGTGCCACATGAATCTCTCTATGAGATTCAAACTCTTGACATAGTCAGCACCAGAAGAATCTCCTCTCACCCAATCTTCTTTATAATCTGCTCATATCATTAGCTACCTGTTCCCCATCATCCCCATTGTTTGTTTTTGACGAATCCACATCACGTGGAAGTCCAGAGCCTCCACCCAAGCTAACATCATTTCAACTTCATCCCGCGTCAAGGACTCCTTTCCAGGAAATTTAGCAGATCTTTATTATTAGATTCATGGCTAGTAGTCTCAGCCTAACACATCTTGACGAGATGTGTGGACACTTATCATCAGAAAGCAGTTACATGCTCAGCAAGGGCTGATCTTGTGCTGCTATGGCACCGGCAACCTCATGATGGCATCTCTACGGCCAGCGTTCATTAATTATTTTATAGTCTTACTCTTATTAATGGGTCTCTTAGGATACGACGGCGGTGCACCCCTTCCTAGATCTTGGATATCGCATTTATATCCGAGGCCCTGAGCAGTCGACCAGATCGCCGAATCTATCGGTTCAACTATACCAAAGATTAGCAGAGTGAGTCAAGCAAGACGATCTGTCTCAACTCCTGGTCGTGAATCTGGCGTGGATAATGAAAAACATTTATTCTTGTGTGAGAATGGGAGTCAACTCTACATGCGTACCTTGCCGCTTTTTTGCATTGGCGACTTTGACTTACCTGATCTAAAGAGGAGGAAACTTCTAGCACACGAAGTACCCGAGCAGTTTGAAAAATTGGGGGCCAGCGATCGCTGAATGCTAAGGTGCAAGCATCTAGAGAATCCGACAGATTCCTAGTTTGTTCCGCAATATACCGTGGAGGAAGAAAATCAATCAACGCACGAAGAGATTCAAAGATCTCCCCATCGCATACAAGCATACGGCCGAGGGACCTTCGAAGCGCGGCATGAAAAGCTCACCCATCACATTCCACCCATCTTTTAAAGCCCAGATCTTCATCGTCTTTGGCCATACAAAAATCAGCACTACAGAAAAAAACCTGCAGATCGTTTAGGCATCGAAGACAATGCGCGTCGATGCACAAATGTATCTGCGTTTGCAGAGTTTCCTGCGGTCTTATTGAAAAGAAGACTTTCATTTTAAAGACATGGACAAAGACTCCTTGAGGCAACCTCTGGGATATGGAAACCATCCGGGAAAGCCTTATGGAAGGGCTTGTCAACATCTTTTACCAAGCGGATGCTCCACTCGAAGTTAGAGACGGTGAAGTGTAACTCTACAGGAGATTTCTCAAATCTATCATGGCGAGATAAGGGAATGGGGTTCGTGCCGCGAGACAAGCTGGGAAAATAAGTCTGACTTGATCTCAATCCCAATCTCGCAGATTGAATTTACAGAATACTTCTAGTTTGGTCGCTTGAGAGAGACTTGTTGGGAACAAGATATGGTCAGCAGAAGTAAATTTGTTCGCTGCTGATCAGCTGGTACCAAGACGGATATTCGAGGTAATCCTGCGCCTCGGATATCAACATCAAACGGTGATGATGGGGATGATTCTACGACTTTGACTGAAAGTAGATCGAAGAGACAATGAGAAAGTGTGGGATAGAACTCTGTTCTGGAATAAATTGTTGTATTGTTCCAAGGCTAGACTACTCCTGCTTTGCGAAAGTATTTATACGACCATCACTAAACTCCTTACGAAGGCTACCATTTTTTCCATGAAACCGCCATCTTCTATTTCCTGGCGAGTGCAGAATCCACACATTTGCACCCTCCTTGTCCCAACCTAGGTATGTCCACCGCCTGCACGACAGTATACTGCAGATTTCTGCAGTCTCATGGAAGGCTTCCTTCAGGTATCTTCTTGATGTCTACTTTCTGGCAGCTGGGATTGTTCGACTTGCCATCCTCAAGCCACGCCACAGTTTCCAACTTGTAACCAACGTCGGTCATGCAAATGTACCAGTCATAAAATGCCTTCTGCTCTCTGTTCATCGCCGTATTCTTGGAGACGGACTCCTTCTGCGACCATGTCCAAACGAACAACTTGTCCTCTTTGTCAAAGGTAATAAGGTTACTGTGCACATTCGTAGGCAGGAACACGGGGACAAGTACGTTGCTTTCCTTATCCTGGAGACCAGCCTTCATACCCAGAGAGTGTGGCATATTGGGGAAATCCCAAGTGAGCTCACCGAAAGCATATCCGGTCTTGTTGGCCTCCTCGCTCCGTGACTTTGTCGTGTGGTTTTGGAAGAACCTGACGATGGATGGTTCAAGTGGTGGTGGATTAGGACCTTGTCGGAGGTAGCGAGAGGAGTTGGTGCAGAGTGCCTTGACTGCCGCGCCTTCATGACAGGCGAAGAGGTGTGTGCCGTTCAACGTGCTGTTCGATGAGAGAACGATCAAATTGAATGGTGCTGATCGACATGAATCGCTGGACGTGGGAGAGTCGGAAGCCAAGACGCAAGCAGCGAAGGCGAGAACGGCAAAAGATAGAAGACGCATAATGAGAAGTGCAGTAATCTTGGGGAAGCAATGATTGTTTGACGATAAATGATTCGTAGCGCGATATTATCTGATGGTGGTTGCAAGAATTGATTTTGTTGTATCGATGTCAAACGAAGCTGATGATGATTGTGAAGAGGAGAAAGAAAGAAGTCTGTCCTGCGAGGAAGATCTTCTTTAATAAATCTGCTGGAAGTCTGCCCAGTAGAAGGCACAACGTTGTCGTTGGGAAGAGGTAGGAGTAGTCCATGTTCGGTTTTTGAAAGGGAAGGAGCAACGTGCAGCACATCGGTACATGAAGAAGCAAAATAATTCTTAGAGCATTAATTTCAGGTTATTAGTCTGTAGGATTCGAGCTCTGCCTCCCGCCTGCTTCCCACCTATTACAACCCAACACAACTTCCCACTCCGTCCCACTTCCTCCGAGTCTCCCAAAGCTCAGATGAACACCCGCTTGACATCCACTTTCTCACAACTCGGGTTTTCCGGCTTCCCAGATCCAACAGCCCACGCCAAAGTCTGATAAGTGTACCCGGCGTTCGTGATGCACGCATACCAGCGATAGTAAGCTTGAGCCTTGTAGACTGGTGGCGAAACAGTGTTGTCCAAGTAGCCAGCGACAAAAAGCTTGTCCTTCTTATCGAACCCGTAGCCAGAGAATCCTTGATCTCCTGGGAAGAAAAGAGGGACAGCGACGTCTGAGGTCGGAGAAGGGGCGAGTTGCAAAGAGGAGGAAACATTGAAGTTGCCGCCACGAAGGAGCCATGTGACGAGACCAGTCTGGCCGGGTAGGCCTTGGTTGGTTTGTTGCTGATAGGTTGTGTTGAAGTTGTAAGTGTCGGAGGTTGATGATGGACCACTCGTACCCACACACAGTCCTTCGATACCGGCTCCTTCGTGACATGCGAAGAGACCTTTTCCGTTCAAAGTGCGATTTGAGGATTGCAAGATGAGCTGGAATGGCTTAGACGTAACATTGTAATATTGAGCTGAGATACCAGTCGCAAGAGCGAGGCAGCTGGTGAGGATAGAAAGATGCATCTTTGATCTTGAGGGTTATTGTTGATGTGGGTAGTAGATGTTTGGACAATCTGTAACCTTGTCTGATGTTGATGCTTACGGAGGAGGAAGATGTTGGTTTGTTGATGGTGACATCCCAGACGGAAACTCTCCTGCCTTTATATCTTAGAATGTTTATGATTGTCGTGAGGCTACATTATCCGCAAGTGGCGGGCTCGAACGGATACCAGACTGCGGGGAAAGATCGACATGACGATCGAGTCTCGTATTCGACCTTTCAGTCCACCACTCCACCAACGGCATGGGAGCAAGCAATGCGCCATGAGCTTAGTCGCTTATTGATCAAGCTCTTTTCGGGTAAGCGGCCGAGAAATATGATACTATTCAGAACGCTGACTGTCAACTGACGAGATACGAGATTCACGATGCTCGTAAAAAATAATCAAAAACGGCAGTGACGTGCAACATGCAGAATATATTTTTGGGAGGCTTAACAAGCATCTCCGGATCCTCACTGCCGAAACCATTTTACCGCGAACGATCATCCGATGTTTCTGGTGGTGAGGTTTGGAAGCGGATAGCCTTACATGTGCAGAGTTACTGTAACCGATGTGGCACAAACAAATCGCCACGATCAGCCAAGGAAGGAGACAGCATTTTTCTGTCCATACGACACAAAATGTCTTGTAAATGTACTAATGGTGTATGTACGATGTAACCAGTGGTGAGAGATGCACTTGGTTCGATATCGACATCACCATTTGACGACCCGTTTTAAACTCAAGGCTCGCTCCGCAAGCGACCTCGGTTGGACTTTACCCCACACGTGCACAAGTGGAACCAGCTTGCCAATCTGGAATTCTGGGGTTGGCGATACCGCCAATTCCATTGACATTAATACGAACCCAGCGATACAGGTGGCGGTAAAGTCGTGTGAGATGCAACGGCGTCCACATAGATCTGTATTTGAGCAACTTGTTGCAGAATATTCCGGAATCACCGAATCGATCGAGCCTCAGATATCAAATCTAGCAATCATCAAATAACTGGGCTTTCGGTCCTTTTTCGTATTGTGTGATAGATCATCGGATATATTGCCGTAAGCCGGTACACAAGGTAGCCTGCAGTATCTTGATCTATGAGACGGACCTTGGGCGCACGAGACGCCGAGTCCACCTTTGGTAGCCAGCTCTTCAGTAAGCATGTACGAATTTATATGTGCGTGAGATTTGAAAATGTTACAAATCTCTCATGCTTACTAGTGACATCCTGTTATTTTCCACTATGTTCAGAAGCCAAGATCGAAATTCGGACCCACTCAAACTGCCTGAAGTTCTGATAGGGAAGGATTCAGGAGCAGGTGTGGACCTGTACTTTTTCCTCTTCGACAGACGACAGACAAGGTTTGATCTCCAGCTTCCGTAGGCAGGAGCAGCTTTCATGGGGGCATAGTAAGCTCTCTCGAGAACATTGGCGTTGCTGGTGATCTAGGGCGCATCTTCAAATCCTTTTAGTAACCCGTCCTTAAGTTCTACCATGTCGATGTTTGCACAATGTGTTCTTGGTCCGAACCACTCATCCACGTAATTTGCCCCTGCCACATCGTATAAATGTTTCAATTTGTCCATTCCTCTGTCCATGAAATGTACGGGGCGCCTCATCGTCATGGTTCTGATGAAATTTTGGTTCAAAGCGAGGATTGATATTGCGACGTGATTTGCCACATAGAGCAGGAAATCATTCATATCTAATGTTTGAATGTTCGCTACGTATTGAATATCCTCCAACCCTATGTGTACGGTTTCTGTTTGCTACCTTACCATGACAGACTCTACATTTTTCGTGAGATACACTGGCAGGATGTTGAAGGTTTTGTATCTCAATTTTCTTCAGAGAGCCAAGACACCAGCATAAGAATTGCTGCATTTGAACTACTTCGTATCGTCTCTTGGCCGTTCGACAATCTTCTCATGATCCATGAAGACCACCTCAATGACTGCAGGGCTTGCAGGCAGAGCGTAGGACCAGACCCGGCATTATAAGGATGATGAAAATTTGCAAAACGTATTGAAGACCTGGAAGTTGTCGGGATGGAGAAGACAGAGGATTCTTTTGCTGGTGGTCTGCTCAGGGCATCAAGGTCGAATTTCAAAGGTATATCGACGTTCCCTGACTCCATCTGCATGGTAATATTAACAGAGAGCAAATCCTCTTCACGATGGCATACTTACCAATCCATGATTTAAGTGATACGTATCCTAGGATACCTGGCGACACCTTCTCAACCTCGTCGCAATACTTGTCCCCAAATACCAAGGATCGATGACGAACGTCAACGAACGATAACAAACAATGCGGTCACAACCATAACAACGCTCTCGCGCCAAAGCTAGAACACAGCCAAGAACTTGTTCGATATGCTCTTCGTCTTTCAGCACTTCACGGGGAACAAACCTCTCGCATATTTCCCCAAGCTACTCGTTTGCAGTCAAATTCTCTCCAAGTCCCTCCCTCCGCTCTACAACGTGCTCGTCGCGAAACCTCGAAAGGAACTTTCTTCCCAGAACGAGAAACAGTCACAAAACAGATAAGAAAACAAACTAAAGCACAAAAAAGGCCAAAAAAAGAAAGCTCCTGCAAGCAGGAGGTTCCTCTAGGGAATTTATGATAACCCATTCGATTCGGCCGCTCTTAAACACAAGGCTCGACTCCTAAATAATCGGGTGGACTTATAAATGCCATTGCCGTTTACCTGAGAGCCGTCCTCGTAGCACCACGTTCACTTCAGGCCTCATCGGGAGAAGGAATTTCTGTGACGCTAAGTTGACTTGTGTTTTACCACTACACCAACTTGGCTATTGTGGTAGTTGGTAGTAGTATTTGGGTATTTGTAGTAGGCTCTCGGCTAATTCGTAGCTTCTAAAAACCTCACCTTTGCGCGTCCAATATCAGGGCGATCTGCACGTAGCATTTTCAGTACCAGGGACAAAGCTTCCTCGGGAGCGCGCAGACTGATGTGCTTGGTTTGGGGTGGTATGATCAACCAAATTGTGGTTTGGATAGAGCGAGAGTGTCGTGAAATTCAACTTTCACCGCGTGTCTCATATTTGACAATTTTGCACGTAACCATTCCCAGATTTTTCTCTTGCAGTGGCTGAGACTCGGTATTGAATCTGTTCATGAGAGACCGCGGCTCTCAACCTGCTTGCTGATCTCTGGTAGTACACAATGTCCAAGCTTAGCTATTCTCAAAGAAAACGCCTTAGATTGTCGACAAACTAGATGCAATTTCTCAATCCCATATCATGATAGCCTTGATGACCTTTCCGCTCAAGATACCTTTTACCGCAGTGTCCATATCCTTTGCGGAGTACTTGACTTCCAGGTCCGTAAAGGGGAAATCGCCACTCTTCCATGCTGCTACCAGCATCGGAATGAACTCCTGGGGATAGCAATTACCCATTGCACAGCCAAGGTACACGCGACCAGTATTGACCGTGTCGAATATAGAGGTCGAAACTTCAGCTGTAAGCTGAGAATTTGGTCAATCATTTGTGTGTGCATAGAAGTTGATAGCCGCTTACCTTTCCAACTCCAACCTGAACAACCATGCCCTTCTTGCCAGTGGCTTTCAATAAAGTTCCCACAATCTCAGGCCTTCCCGTGGTATCAATGCTTCCATCGACTCCTCTACCATCAGTGGATTCTAGTAAAGCAGTCTTCAGGTCATTCAATTCACGAGAATTGATGACATGGGTGGCACCGTACTTTTTGGCCAACTCTAACCTTTCCGGGACAACGTCGACGGAAATCACCTTGGTTGGCCGCGAAGAGCAAAGATTCAATGCCATTAAAGCCGCCAGTCCAACAGCACCGGCTCCTACGACACATACAATATCATCTGACTTGGGTTTTACAACATTTATCATAGCTGACTCGACATCAGTTTAGGCACTCTGAAGTTGAGTCAGAACACTTACCACCAGCACCAGTCATGATACCACAGCCCAAAGGAGCCAGGTCCTCTAAAGGTAAGCTCCTGTCAATCTTCACGACACTGCTAGCCATTACTATCGAATGCGTTGAGAATGAGCTCTGGCCGAAAAAATGCGATGTAATTGCACTTCCATCCTCCGTACCGTAGGCCTTCGACCCATCGCTCCTCCCCACGCCGAAATTGGCTTTTTCGAAATCATAGCAAAATGAGCTTTCGTGGTTTTTGCAGTACTTGCAATTTTCACAAGACGAGTATGTGAGAAGAACATGATCTCCGGTAGAGACATTAGTGACAGCTGCACCTATCCTCACGACTACTCCTGCACCTGAAAACTGTTAATTCCCAATCCTCTCGATATTTTTTACATGTTATTTCAGCCCACGTACCTTCATGACCGAATACTCCCGGAAATAGGCCCGGCACACTCTCCTCCTTCGCAAAATTCAGATCCGTGTGACACACTCCCGTAGCTCTGATTCTTACAAGCACTTCATCGTCTCGAAGCTGGTCTTCGACAGTAATTGATTGGTAAAGGAATGGAGCACCAGGTTCATGTACCACCAAAGCTTCAGTAATCATGGTGGCGAACGAGGCCGTTTCACTCGCAATCCGGAAGATTTGCTCGGAGGCAAGATTCAAAAGTCGTTGGACTAAATGATGCAACGTTGTCTGTCTAACGCAGCCTCGAAATCGGGGTGGATGATCCCGTGTCAGCGAGTTGCTAATACCTCTACCCGGGACTTTTGTGTTACTACCTCGAAATCTGGATCACAGACACTGATATTGCAAAGCCTTTTCGAATGTATCTATCCAATTAGTTCATCAATCTCATAATGAGGCGACCCGGAGGGCTCGTGATCAAGAACTGAACACTGGGGGATTTTTGTGTGGGGCAGGACGAGGGAGCATAGCGTCATCTGACGACAAACTTCAGTACCTCTTCACGACTCGAATAATATAGTCTCAGATTACAGTCCCAGGTCCAAGGACTGAAAGAGGCTTATAACCACTCCTGAAGAGTAATAACGAGCTGCTTGGGTTATTATATTTCTGATCAGCTTCTGTCATGCTTTATACTCAGGAACGTACCTTCTTTTTAGCCGACACGCGAGGCCTTGAATATGGAACTATTCTTTTGGACCTGAATCGTGAAAGTTTCCCAAATGTGCACTATCGTATCATCAAAGTCATTTACTGATTGTTCTTGTGGATCTAAATGCTCCAGGTAGAGAAGTCCTGAGTGTTTTCATAACTTTAAGAATCATCGGCATCACTTCTTTTGTCGGTGGTGAGTTCTTACAAGAGGTAATAGTACTGCCGAAACCAATTTGAGATGCGTGGCCACTATCGAAAAGTCCAAAAGGTCCATAGGATTGGATAAATCGACTGTAGACTCAACATCGGGATTTTTACAAGAGACTCTTACTGGTTGCTGTGCATCAGCTTGTTGGAAGAGAAATTCTTCAAATGAAGGGCAGACAATTCCATCTATGATCAAACCAGTTGGTAAATTCTACTATATCAAAAAAATATCACACTTTTATATTTCATCACGAAATCAGAAGTCTCCAGACTACTACAGGAATTTACCTGATGGAAAGTCAACAGCCACAAGAACTAAAACTTTCATGGGACAAGATTCCAGTGGTCATCTTGTTTCACCAATAATCACGAATAGTGATTCCTTTTCCTTACAATTTCTTGTAATCTATAGATACATCATTCGGAGTTGAGTGGAAATGCTCCGTCTCTGTTTTAGATATGCAATATTTCTCCCATTTTTATCCTCGAAGTAACCAAAAATTTCTATGTGTGTAAGTAAATACACCTTACGATATGAAAATCGAAAGTAAACTCACAACGCGATTCTATGGATTTGCTTGATTGTCATATTAAAGTTACAACTCCATTTAAGACTTTGACTTCAGGAACGAAGTTGATTTCGCACTTCTGGTCAACATGACATGTCAGCTTCACCAGATCGGCCACTTTTTCCGATCTTCACAGGTCTTCTCCATTTGTTTCTTTTCTTCTATTTCATACATGACGCATTCAATAGTCCGATTGAGAGTTCCTCTCATCCTTGCTCGTTGTATCGAGGAATGTGTGTTTGATTTCGCTGAGCAGATCTTTCCTCAATGCGACGAATCTAGCTGCCGAGATGTAATACAGTTTTTCTCATCTGACATTAGGAGAGGATTTGTATAATGGAGACCGCTTTCATCAAATCCCTGCCTGTCAAACCTCTCTTGATCTTAGCCGTCATCTCCAAACCACTCATAAACATCGTCATCAGGCTGAAGGTCGACTCCGGGTATCAGGTGCGCATATTGGCTGGCTTCCCACTCATCAAGGTCATCGCTCTTGCTCAATGGCCATTCCGCATCAATTTCTTCACTGCTCTCGAGACAATCGACACATAGTGGAGAGTGTTTCTTCATGAGCAACTCTGTTGAGGGACAAATCCATGAATTGACCCCTTTCATCGGCCATGGCCCATCCCTTAGTACAAAGTTGGACAGCGCTAGACCGATGGCTCCTCGCACGAAGTGTAGGTATTGCTGAAACAATCGTAGGCCTCTTCTTGTATAATCAGCCATTCCAGATAGATGTGCATTCGCGAGAGGCCGCAATATCCAAAGTTCATCGAAAGTATGAAAGGCTCTACAGCAACCACTGAGCTCGAAGCTACGTAGGGCAATAATATCTCGTATGGATGACATAATTTTCTGGTAGCTGCCTTGCCAGAGGCAGATATCGCAGAGGTGAAGATGTCGTAGTGTGGGTGCGTGCCTTTTCAAATCCAGTAACACGGCTTCGCATACAAGTAACCCGTCAAGACGTGACTTTTTCAAACCCGGCCAAATTTTACCTGTCAACAGCTTCTATAATGGTAAGTACCATTCTTCAAAATCCTGGCTGGTATTCCAAGAAGCCGCAAGGTCCTCAGACCGCTCGACTGTGGAATCCGAACCTCAAGTCCATCAAATTATCTGCAACTTGTAGCACAGATCCCAAGCCCTTCCAAGAATTTATCACTGGTGACCCAGTAGCTTGAAGTGTTCGATGTAAAACTGTCAAGTGTCGAAATGGACGAACAAGTGCATTTAAATTAATTCTATCCTGCCCAATCTGTTAGCTGTAATCAGGTCTAAAAAGCCTCAATCAAGGAAGAAAATTGACGACTGAACATGTGTCGCACTCGCAAAATAAATTGGTAGCCAATGTAGGTAGCAAGAATCCCTGCTTACCTGGGTGAACAAGGTTACTGGAAGCTGGTTGTGTACTAAGCGCTTTATCCAAACTCCCAGAGTGTTAGCAACAGTAATGAGCAGCATCGAGAATTCATTATTCGTCCGCTAGAAAGTTGTAGAAGGTCAACCTTGAGCACATGTCAATACAAGGCGACGGTTTTGAAGCTACAAGCCTTTTTCGAGACGACAACAGACGTCAATCTAGAAGCTCTGTTGAGGACGGATCCGAGCCATGGTTCACTCCTTAAGTCCTGCTTAAGACCCAAGTCAGTTATGGTTCAATTTAGGGTATTCAAGTTAGAAGTATGATGGAGTTGATGTCGCGAAAATTAGGTCCTAACATTTGTTTACATATCCTTTATCTTCTGTCGAATCAGGGAGTATAGATATATACAGAAACTTTGTTTCCGCTTGAACGTCACGTCAATATTGCGAATCAGACTTCAAGCTCAATTTTCTCTAATGTAAATTGCTAATGAAGACAAACTGCCGCAGCTATTCGGCGCCAGATGTTTCTTCCACCACGTCGCCTATGTCACTCGACGCCACCTGCAGTACATGAGACTTTTCAGGACTACCTGCGAAAACTGCTATCCATAAGTCCAATCTTACTCTACACCAGCTCTTTCAGGCCCCTTCTTTTGAAACATAGTCCTTGGCAACAAATTATTAGAATACAGCTACTGCGTACCAGCACAAACGTTACCGCAGCTATCAACGAGACAAACCGTGCTTGGGTAGTCTGCGCTAGTTCCACAAGATACGAGGCCTGCGCAGGAGAGTGCCACTTTGCACCAACCAGCTCCTATCACGTCCTTGAAGCAAGTTCCGCCACTTACCTTCACAGGAGGCCGAAGATAGTATTGCAAGCTTAGATTGCTGGGAGAAAATATGCGCCTTGACCACGAACAAAGCCAGATGCACAATGAAAGAAAGGTTAATTCGTAAAGTATTCGAGGAGTAAAATTGGGTTTGGCTTACAAATTTGCCGCACACTCCGCAACTATCATTGTCATTGTCCAAGTTCTTACACGCTCCAGAACAGACATCAGTCCAGTACCGTAAGCTGGGGGTATATACGTGGCAGTTGCAGTTGCGTTACCGGTTACGGTTGGGCTAGCAACAGTCAGGGTAGTTCTGGCAATTCCTAAGCAGGAGCAAGCACTGCTTCAGGCAGAGGAAGCCGAACAATAGGTTGCGTATGCTGGAACTGAGATAGTATTAGCGGTTTATTGACAAGCTTTAACTCCTCGTGTAAGGATTGGCACTGTGGTGATGGTGACTGTAGAAGTGGTCAGAGTGGTTGTCCTTAAATGATCAGCACATTCCTCAGCAGGATAAGGAGAGGAGTATTGTGTTTGCGGCAGGAGTCACAGTAGCTTTTGAAAGCTTGAACAGTCCGCAAAACGAGATATCAAGTCAGGTTTTATGTTGGATCCAGTTCCCCGTAGTCCTCAGAGACAGTTGTCTGCGAGACAAGCCGAGGTTAGGATGGTTTTCTTCACCACATTTGCAAGTCCCACCTGCGTTATGGCCAAAAGATAGATGAGAGATGGAGTTTTCATATCTGCTTATTGATTGTATGAACGATTGGATATTGCAAGTGAAGTTAGAACGATGGTATGATTACACGGAAAATTGCACCATCGGAGGGTTGAGCTACATATACATGGTCAAGGTCTCGTCCACACACAGTTCCACTTTCTCTTACATATTCCAGCTTTCACCAAAATTGACCTGGTCCCATTTCCACAACTTGCCGCCTGTTAGTGACATTGGAAGATATCATGCAAGCAATTGGCGCCGTGTAGTTAGCTGGTTGGCTGAACTCTCAAAAGACCTTTGTGTATAGGTCTATTAATGACTTTCAATCGTTGTGTAACGATGATGCTCTCGAGGAATTGCACGAGAATATGTTGAGCCTGATTTGAGCCTGGCTGACGGAAACAACAAACGAAATCTCCAGGAATGAGTCAGGAGCTTAAGCGAGAATACAACCTGGGCGAGTTTCCATTCCCGGATTCCCCCAAAACAACTAGCTTACAAGCTAAGTTTAATCAAACGATATAATGCGGAGCTCTTGAGCATCGAAAGGAATCTCATAGACTCCAACGAAGAGAAAAATGGTAACTCAGATCAGCGCATAATCCAGATTCAATATACCATCTTGTGTACAGGGGAACATCAGCACTGCATATGTTAGTGACTCTATATCTAACCATCAATCAATTTCTTACTCGGAGCCAAATCACTAGTGATATTTCAATCAATGAGGAGCTTGCGAACAGCCCTGTGAGCAATCAGTATCACTTCGTATTGAAATGTGCAGTGCACAGTTGGCGTAGTTGAAGTTGTGCACCCGGCTTCTTATATCGAAGGATCTAGAAGATTGAGGTACAGACTGGGGTTGTTCTTATTTACGTACGAAGCCACTGGAGTCCTCTCATCTACTCTTGGACCAAGTTGAACGTATCTGAATCCTGAACACAATAGCTTAAGGGAACGCGAGTATACTAATTGGGGGATCAGCCGTATTGGATTGAGTATTTGAGAAAGTAAATAAGTTCTCATCGCACCAATTTGGGCGTTATACTCGAGTCCTCCGTGGAAACCTAAGAAGCTGAATCATAATTTGATAAGAACAGCTTTTCATCAATCTTGCTACCAACTAGATTCTTCTACCATTCCTCGCTATGCTATATCTTACCTGTCCAATTCCAATGATAACCCAGTGAAGCCCATCGAGCCATAACAAAGCTAAATGTGGAAAGAACCAAGATACCTCCAAAGAACCCCACAAATCCAGTGGCACCAATCCGGGGTAAAAGTTCTCCACCGATCGGGATACATACCGTAGTCCTGCAGAAATATCAATGTTGTGTCCCGAAATCTAAATCGAATTCTTTAATGAATCAAACTTACGCAAAGGAAACCACACTGTACGAAGTCCCATAATATTGGCCATATTGATCGGCTTGACACAACTGGCCAAGACAAACGGGCGCCATGCTGATGATGCTTCCGGAACCGAAACCGAATAATGGTGCGAAGACGTAGAATATCACGAGATTATCTCCAATTGGAAGCCATAACGCTAATGTGACGACGAGTGTCCACATTAAAGTGAGGAGCATGGTGTTGAATCTGCCGATGCGGTCGGACAAGTAGCCAGAGGAGAAGCGTCCAAGAGCGGAACCACTACTTACATGTCAGAGCTGGTGCTTATCCTGTCCGACAGTGTATATGTAACAGTCATCTTACGCGTTAAGAATTGCAATTATGTTGAATCCTGTTTGGGGACTGAATCCTTGGGCAAGTGAGTAGGTGGGTATGAGACCAAGTGCACCAAATAGCACAAATTCGAAGCCTGTATTACCAATCAACACATGCACTCCGGGGAGTCTGAGGTTTAACTTACAGGCAACCCCGGCCGTAGCCCACGAGAATCGTGCGTCCAAGAAGCATCGAAGATCAATCGCTCCACCGTCTCTCTTTGGAGGTAATCGACCTCGTATACATATGTTACCAATGACGGTCAATATCAGACATATCAGAGCAACTATCCGCATAGCCCAAGCCCAACTCAGATGCTGAAACACAGGCTTCAGAATCAAGGGGAAAGTGATGCCACCTATGCTTGACCCGACAAAGGCGATTCCACTTGCCATTCCTCGCTTCCTTTCAAACCAGTGCGCTACAACTGATAGAGCAGTAGTAGTGAGAAGTGCACCACTGAAGCCATTCAGAACACCATATGCAAGCATAAAGTGCCAGTACCTCGTGCATTCTCCTACGAGTATTAAGCTCGTGACGTAAAGTGTGCTTCCAATAAGCAACAACCATTTTGGCCCGTAGCGGTCAAATAGAGGGCCAATCTGTACTCCGAGAAACATATTAAAGAAGACATTCACAGCAGGAATCCATCCGATAACACCATCAGAATAGTTCGAGAGCTGATGGCTGATCCAGTAGGCTTGAAAAAGACCGATTGAGGAAATGAGCCCGAACGTTGCCCAGATGACGCAAAATGAGCCAGATACTACTATCCATGCTTTTCTACCGCCTTCGGGGAATGTGTAATCGAGTCTTGATCGAGATGTCGCCGTTGGCTCTAATTGTTGGAAGGCAGTGGCTTGTTGGTCTGCTTGAGCTCCCAGAGAGGGGTGAAGCGTCGTGAGTACATTGTCAGGACTTGCTTTGAGAGACATTTTGTATCGGGGGAATTATACTGAAATGTAATACATTCCAAGCAAATATTAGGGTATGGTTCGTAGAAAGATGTAGGCCGTCAATCGATAATTGCTTGACCACTGGAGTCACAACTATGGGACAAAAGAACGCGATGTCGGGTTGCTTGGCTTTCACTGTGGTGGGCGGATCTAGAGTAGGCGCAAGGACAATTAATAGCCTTAGGCCACAGATAAATCGACATACGCTACTAAACGAGCCGAAAATGAAGAGTGCATTTATCACCATTGAGATTTGTATGCATAACTATGGCAGTGTATCGCCAGCTCCCACTTTCCTACTGAATCATCATTATCGTCTTTATACTCTGCATCTTGCGTGTATACCTCTACCCCTTAAATTATATCTCTCTGAATCAAAGATTCAGTAGCTGCAGTAGCATTTTGTTTACTCTCTAATAATAGATTGATGACACGCTATACTGTGGGACATTCAAATCCCTTTTATCGTAGTGGCCTTAGGCTATAAGGCTTGAGCTACCATAAGGGTGCATGCCTCTCTAAAAGAGCTTGCTGCTCCCATAGCACTAGAAATCAAGTCACTTCTTCATTCTATTTTCTTCCTCTAAGGATTTGCCTTGCTAAGCGTTGCCAAATGGCGACTTCTTCAGATTTGGGTTCTCCTTGTTTTGTTGTGCCTTCTACAATACATATAACCACTATCTCTTCGTTTGCCGGGTTCAAAGCTATCCATATGCCTACTATCAAGCCTCCGTATCGCTATTGCAGTCTATAATACGCTGTTTAGTACTACAGAAGGCTGCCTAAGTGATGCCTAGGGCAGTTCAGATAAGGAGGGCTCTCGGCGAGTATTTGAAGGTGCTACTCTACCTCCTCCAAGCGCACCTTTAGGTCTACCTTTTACCTGTAACATTCAATGGCGTGAAAAAGAGAAGAGAAGCCAGCAGGGGAGAGTGCATTGACTCAGGCCTATCATAGTACCGATGGTAACGAATATCGCTCAAAAAGGACACTGCTACCTTCTTGTTATCGTTTTTAGAGATTGTGAAAGCATGGTAGACCAAAAGCTTACTCTTTATAACATATACAGCTATTCAGCGAGAACCTTTGAGAGGGGAGTTACCAGCTTCTTAGGTAATTTTTCAGAGAGCCCAAGTAAGTCTTACAAGAGACTACGATCAATAGTGATATGCTTCGAAAAAGGTTTTAGTACGACCTATAACAAGAACGACCTATAACAAGAATGTACTTAAGACCGACGACCTGCACATCGATGTTCATAAGAACATCTATAATCATAGCTAGGTTATAGCTAACGTTTAAGCCGATAAGGGAGCTAAGGACCCGGCTATTAAACAGCTTCTTAGGAATGGGACCATGGGTATTTACCAAACATTGCATAAGATTATTACAAGCATTTGCTACTCCCAAACTAACTACAATAACGCTATATTCTGGTAGATAGTAAGGTAGCAAAGTACGGCGATAGCACTTTGATCACGACCGAGGAGGCAGGTTCATCTGAAGGTAGAAGTGGAATTGAATTTAGCGATAGTAGCGAGTCTTCTTTTTCTTAACGCCTAAGAAAAGATATAGGAGCATGGGAATATGACCATGATCAGTAACTGCAGAGGTACTAGGATAGATGTATCTAGGTGTACTACATCAGGTCCAGGTTTGGGTGCTTATGGTGACTGCAATAAAACCCCCAACGCCGCCTGTGGAACCAAGGTAAAGAGAGGATTTGCACCGCGCATGAACTCGAATGGCAATGCTGATTCATCGCACAGTACCAATGCTGCTAAACACGGTCCCGGTTCTCCTCGACACAACAAGCCTTTTCGAGACAGGCGGACACGACTAAGGCGGTCGGTATACAATAGCTGGGCAGGCTCTGGAGGATTTGACTATCTCTCACTCTTTTTTTTTTTTAACTGAGGCGAGGGATAAAGTGGTTGTATCGCGTTAAAGAAAGAAGTTCGAAGACAAGGCATTTGCGTTTTCCAACTTCATATGATTTCTGAACCAAAAGTTCTGTGATACACGAGCCCTGACACGAAGCCGGAGTTCTGGCGACTGCTCCTTCTCGTCCCTCCCCTCCCCTCCCTTCCCCTCCCCCCCTCTGTCGAGTAGCTCTAAACCCTACCTGCATCACAACCAACGAACTTACAAACAATCCAAGACTTTTTTCATTGCAATTTCATTTGGAGGAAAAAAACCGAAAAGAAAAAAACGATCTCGCACAAATTGAAGTCTTGTCCTGCCGTGAACAACTACCACGCCACGACAAGGGTCGTGGGGTCGCTGGAGAAGACGGGTCACGTAATGAAGTAACAAAGCAAATCGGAAAAAAAAAAAAATCGCCGCCAGGGCCTGACCTATACTCGGGCACGTTGTTGTCCGGACAGTGGCCCGTACCAAACCCATACTTTTGCATCCAAAATATCAGAAGTTACCTTAAATACTTGAAAGTATCTTACCTATTCGTGGCTCCAAGTATACGATTTTAGTAATAAATTACTCCCCTGATCAATGCGATCAACTGATCAACTGAAATAGCCTGTCTACTCGATTACCCCGATCATAACAATGAGCCTTAGATAGGCGATAAAGTGATCAGTGAGACGAGAACTTCTGACACGAATGGAATCGACGGATTAGCGACAATCAAAGAAGATTTGTTTACAGAGACCCTTACATAAGTTCCTTGCAGTAAAAACCCGTAGAATAACGCACAGAATCTACTACTTTACACATTATCTTCGCCCTTTTCACAGTGACACTGTGGCAGCTCAACTGCTGTACGAAGGCCATGCATGGTCGGGCGCCTCTGACTTCACGCCAAAATATCGCTTCATACAAGCATAAGTCCAATTGCACCCGCAACAACCCCAGGACCTTGGAGAAGCCTCCCATCTCTCCCAGGCAAAGAGGTAATCTGTCCGGGGTTTGCAGCATGCAAAGCGTTCTCCTCATCGTCCATGACATCTACCCACGGTAAATGTCGTTGCCCAACAACATAGCCAGTGTCGGGTCGTACATATCGACTTTGCATCAAGATTAGTGGAAGATCTAGGAAAGAGGAGAGAGAGAAGGAGGGAGGTAAAAGAGTGGACGTACTACCATGCGCGCCACCAAGCACTTTCGATGGTTTGAGGATCTTGGGCTTGGGTCACTGGGACTGAGAGGAAGACGGTCGTGATGGCTGCTCTCCTAGCAGCTCCCGTTAAAGGGTCATTGAACCATCCCTATGCGCCCCAACCCCCATCAGCAATGTCTTCTTCAAGCTGAGTGTCTCTACCACACTCCTACGAAACTAGAAGAGAAACGAAGAATGCCGAGTTACTAACCTGTATAGCCGCCAACACATTTTCCGCAGCTCTCTCCGCTCCGTACCCTACGATTCCGGACCCAACAAGATCAAAAGAAATTTCCGCTCCCCTTCGTTGGTAAGCTAGTGCAGGGTTACCGCCCGGTGGCACAACAGGAGGCAGAAGCATGTAATGGTCCAAAACAGCTTGAATGCAAGTCCTTAGATGCTCTTCGGTGCCAGCTGCATTGCCGCGAGCTAGTGGGTCAAAATTGGCTACGTTGATTAAAATTTTGATGTTGTGCGTTGGTAAAGGAGTCTCTATGTACAGTATCATCAGCTTCGGATATATACCTCAACGAGGGACGGAAGAGGAAGGTTAGACAAACTTTGAGCAGCATCGCCAGCAGCATCGACAATAGCTCCAACGCCTAGAAGTAGCCCGGCCAGACGTACTCGGACAGGATTACCAGGTCCCGGAACTCCTCGATCCGATCTCCTACTCCATTCGGAGCGGTTACGTACGGAAGCTTGACGATTGTCCATCATGGTTCCGCCGGTATTGATGCATACTGCGTGGGATCTGATGTTGACGAGATTCTGTCTGCAGAGAATATATCTTGGGCCATTGTTGGGAGCACCGAGCCATGAGCCTTCTGGCAAGACGCCGGCTATCCCTGCAGCAAGTACGGCGGATCCTTGGGGGAATGCCATGCTGGGGATCAATTATGAGTTGAGGTTGAAAGATCGCACAGGAAGGGGGATGAGATTTATTGATTGACCTCAAAATCATTTCTTTCATCGTAAATTTTTCCAAAAGCATCAAATTTGTTCAGTGATCCCTGAGGCTGAAAACGGATGGAGAAAAGAACAAACTGACGACGTTACTCTTTGTCCTTGACGTGGTATCAAGAGGAGAACGACCTTGACGCATTCTTTGACGTTGGACAACAAAGCCGAGTCGTAAGATCACGTTGAATAATCCGACAAAGCGCTTCATTATGCGGTTGGTTCGGGGGTGTCGACCAGCCAGACCATAACGTAGGAGAAACCAAAAATTTGAGCATTCGTATATGTGATGTCACTGGACCTCCAGTAGCTAGTTGCGTATAGACCTCTACTTCCATAGCTTTCTTCTGAGGTTTCCAAACCTTCTCTATAATACAACTACGCTTTTCCAGAGCTTCTRTTCSYACSCCTTTTCTRGTGACTACCGCAGGGAGAGATCAAGCTATATCTCTATCTACTAGTAATTCTTTCGCGTTTTAATTTCTTCTCTTAAAGAAACTAATAAACCTAGTAATAGTACTAGCTAGGCTCACTATCACTACGTAGCGCCTAGGTATTAAGATAGCTTCAGATTTTCGGTTATAAGCCCTTAGTAAACTCTAGATATCGACGGAATATCCACGAAGAATCCTATAATATTAAAAAGCCTTAGACTATAAGGATATATACTCTCCTTACTATATATAGCTATTTGCACTAAGTACTTTTATATATTTCAGGATTCTTCTAGGCCTTAGAAATAGTAGAAGGAAGTATCTAGATCTATTACTTATAGCTTCCCTGAGGATAATAACCCTATATTAGAGCACGGAAGTCATATCCTAGGCAAATATTATCTCGAAGCCCTATATCCTAGCTATTCCTTTCGAGAGCCTCGAGTGACCAGAACTAGCCCCGCTATCTTCCTTTCGAGCCTATCTCGAAATAAGAATATTATCGCTAACCTGGCTTCGAGCTAACTATAGATAATATTAATACTGAAAGCTAAATAATACTACTATAACTAGCTATAACTACTATAATATATTAATAATACCTAGTACTTTAGTAATAAAGAATCTAATAATATTAATTCTTTCTTCTAAGAATTAATAAAGAATATACCTATATAGTTACCTAAGATATATTCTGATTACTAAGTATCAGAATCTGAAGTATTAAATCTAGTAAATATATAATAGTTATATATATTAAAATAAAATCTTAAGGAAGAATTAAGAGGCTTAACTCGAAAGTTCTCTAAGTTTCAGATCTTCGAAGCCCTAAATATCGAAGAATAAGCCCTATTAATCTTGCCTCGAGTAACCTTGAAGTAAGCCCTGCCTTATACTATATCCTCTATATCGCTTTCCCTAAGCTAACTCTATAAGACCCTACCTTTACTTATAGCCTCTATATATTAACTTTCTAGCTAGAAGATATTATAACTCTTAAGATATAACTACTATAACGTATCAGAGGAATTACTAATTATATAGTTATATATATTAGAGTCTCTAGAATCTATACTAAGTTACTAAATATTTATATTAGTTAAATATTTAATAGGAATAAACTCTATACCTAATACTTATTATTATAAACTAAAAGATATCTAGAAGAGTATAACTTCTTAAGAACTATCTGCTCTATCGATACTAAAGAAGCTACTAAATATAGTCTAAACCTAAGATATCTAATAATCTATATAGATAATAAAGCTAATATAGCTACTATATTAAGCTAATATAATCATAAAAGAGGGAGGAGAAATACTAGAAGTAACTAAGATACTAACCCCTTTATAAGCGTTTAAAGTTTCTATCTTTAATTAAACTTACGTAAGATATAAGTAAACTCTTCTTAGAGAAATAACTAAGTAACTAAAGGAAAGAATTTAATAGAAACTAGATTCTAGGATATAAATCGAGGCTGCTCGAGAGAGAGTTAAGGAAACTAAGATAAGTAAGATATCTGGAATATCTAGGATAAAGATACTCCGATTTAAGAGAGCGAAGGACTTCTATAGTAATAGAGATATACTAGTAGTATAATAGCTAGATTATCTAGATTATAACTTTAAGGTAGAAATTCTAATACTACTAGCTCTAACTTACCTTAGAGTAATTACTATTTTACTTAGTAGAGATACTTTAAGGCGTTTCTAATTAAATACTAGAATAAAAGAGATTATATAGAATAGAATATATATAAGTAAAGAAGAGAAGTAAGAAGTTATCGAGTAGCTTAAGACTTAATATCTAGATAATAAACTGCCCTTAGAGGAAGTAGATATTATAGCTAAGGTATTAAATCTTATTCAGGGAGAATATGAAAATCTCATCTCTTATTACTACTATACTACTATACTCCTTAAACGTATAGGAGTTACTAATATTAAGAAGAGTCTAAGAGAACCTTTATTACCTAAGAAGACTTCTAATAAGTATATCCTTACTTCTCTTACCTAGGCTTTTATCTATAGAATTAAAGATAATAATCTAAGAGTTTATACTTTAAATAATAATATTCTACGCGTTCTATACTTATAGAGAATATATAAGGTACTTTATCTATCGTAATAGTTAATTAAAGCGTAAGAGAAAGTAGAAGAAGAAGTAGAGAAGAGAAAGTACTTTAATAGACTAGAAGAGTATATCGCGTAAGCTATAGGAATACTTACTTATATTATATTAGCTGCTTACGCTCAGAATATACTCACCTATAGGGTGCAGACTAATACTAGTGCTTCGGGTTAGTAAAATAGTTCTTCGGGCCTACCTCAGAATCCTTCGAGCTCCTATTAATCTAGGCAGAATTCTTCGAGTGCCCTACTTACTTATCTACTCTAATTATAGCCGGTTCTATAGCTTATCGCTCCTCCGATCTTAAATGCTTAAATAATATAAATAGTTAGGAGTAGAACTAGGTATTAACCTTAGTAATACTAGCTACTTTACTATCGAAATAACTTTAATATAAGCGATAGATAGTAGTTATATCTTAGAAATAGAATATAAACTAATATTAATACTTCTACTAATATCTCTCCTTTAAGACCGGCGCGAGAAAGCCTGAACCTATATATTAATAGAACCCTAGTATATAACTCTAAGAGGGATAGGATTCTCTATATTAGCTATAGATATTATAGCTACTTTAAATTAGCTTATCTAAATATCGTACTACTCTTTTAGGAGTATATATACCTGAAATAAATTATATTCCTAGAAACTACTACCTAGGTATTATATACTTAGCTATAAGGAGACTTTTATAGTATCGAAGGACCTAGAGCTATAAATAATAGGGTTCCTTTTAGTACTCCTAAGTTATTATCGATAATATCTATAATATTATCTTCCAGCTTAGATAGAGCTAGTATACTAAGCTTAGTAGAGATAACCTCGTTTAATTAATTTATCTAAGCTAGATCTGCTAAGTCGAGTAATAAAGCTGGAAAAGCGAAAGCTATAATTATACTTTTAGATAACTTATAGTACTAAGTAAAGTCTATAGAGATATTAGGGAATAAGGTAAAAGGAGAGGAGGAAGATAAAGGTATTTATACTAGAGTAGTATATAGGACTCGGAATAAGAAGCGTATAAGGATTAATATTCCCGAGGAGCAGGATATAGCTAAGGAACTAGAAGTAGTTACTTAAGGATCTAGACTAAAGTTAGCGATAAAAGAAGATAAGAAGAAAAGGAGATAATTAAGAGAGATAGTTAAGTATAAAAGATTAGAGCTAGTTAATTTCAAGGACTTAGCTACTAGAATTAATATTATAATAAATCTACTAGAATTATTTCAGATATCCCTAGAGATATCTAAGTAATTTCGCAAACTATCGATACGTTATAACTAGAAGAGAGCGAGTCTAAAGTCTTTAACTTATAAAAATAACCCTATTATAACGCCTAGCTCTAGATCTGCATAAGCCTTATCTGCAGCTATAACTAGAAATCTGAAGCTTACTTAAGTTATACTACGAGTTCACCCTATATATAAGGCCTAGAAGGTTCCTAGAAAGATAAAAGTAGTTGAAAAGAGTAAGATTACTATTATAGAATTAAAAGTTAGAATATATTCTATTAATTAAGGTTCTAACTTAGTTATTATATCTCCTGCCTTATAGTAATATCTGAGGTTAAAAACTATTCTACTAGCTTCTTATAAGTATACCGGGGTTAGCTATAGTACTATAGATAATATATAATACTAGCTCACTAAGTTTATTATCTTTGAATTTAAAGTTAAAGATATATAGCGTAAAGTCCACGCGTTTATAAGAGATACTAAGAGTCTAAATAATAAGAAGCTAAGCTTACTACTTAGGCTCCTGTAGTTATATTCTATAGATATGAAGATCGATATTTATAAAGGTCTTCTTACTCTTAGTAGTAATCGAAATAAAGAAATAACTACTACTATCTAAAGCTCTCTCTTTATAGAATCTATACTCTTAAACCTGATTCTATATCTAAA
>FJUX01000033.1:6121-136811 GCA_900074905.1 Rhynchosporium agropyri | reverse complement strand
ATAGCCCTAGTATACCTCGATAGTTTCCGAGTATACTAAGATATTATCTAGGTAGTATATAGCGAATTTCCTAATAAAATCTTTAAGAATATTATTATTTTATCTCTAATATATAGCTAAGGTATTAGTTAAGCCGAATAGTATTATTATGTATTCCTATAGCCCCGAGAGCAACACGAAAGCAGTCTTCTACTCGTGTCCCTCCTTGATTCGGATCAAATTGAACGCGTTATATTAGTCTAACTTAGTATATATCTTTACTTTAGCTAGCTTATCCTGCAGGTACTAAGTATTTAGTAAAAAGTATATATCCCTTATAGTTCTATTATTAATTATCCGATAGTCTCTATAAGGMCTCCCTTTAGGATCTCCTGCTTTCTTAACTACTAGTATATTAATAGTATATAGTAACTTAGATTTCCGAATCTATCCTTTCTTTATACCTAACTCCTAATACTCCTTAAGCGTCCTCGTAGTATTATAGTTATAATAGCGAAGTTTCTCTGCGATAAGTATAAATCTATCCTTAAAGTTTATTTCATAATCCTAGGGTTTATACTTAAGTAGAGCTCTTATATCCTACGGATCCTCYAATAATTTCGAGAACTTCCTATATAGTTCGAGTAGCTATTCCCGAATATTATCTATCTGACTAGGATAATTCCTAGATTCCGTCTGACTAGGAACCTAACTTAACTAGCTAGAGTCTATCGGTATTATTATTAAGGAGGCGGCGCTAGCCTCTTATTTACCGGCTAGTTAATTACGTTTATATTTATAGTTACTAAATATAACTTTCTTAGTTACTTAGTTTATACTAGGATTATAATTATATAATTATAACATTCCTAATACGATATCGTATTATCTAGTAAGTATAATATCGAAGTAAAGCGTTTCTTCGTATCTATTAATAACTAACTTTATTCCTCTTATCCTTCTGCGGACCTATCTATCTAATCCGGCGCCTTTTCTATCTAATAAAGTAAGGCGATATAGTTTCAGGTTAATAGTAATAGGAATATTCTATTTCTCGATAAAAGCTAAGTTTATAAAGCGTCTTATAGCTCCTGAATCGATAAGTGTTTTTATCTTAATACTATCTACTATAACTAGTAAGATTAACTAATCGAACTCTCTAGTAGTAGTAAGCTCTAYGTATAGTAGTTCTATTACAGAGTAATCACGTGCTTCTTTAATAATTCTCCTTATTATTTCGTCTAACTAAGTCCTGAGGCCGGGTTCGTAGGTAATTAAAGTATAGGGTATATAGTAATAGAGATTAACCTGCCCTTGAATCAGATCTAGTACTATTTTTTAATAAGTAGCTAGTTCTAACGGGTACTATCTTCTCTACTAATAACATTCCCCTCCTATTTCCTTAGTAATAGCCTAGGTATCTTTAATTTAAAGGAACCGATCTAATTATTCGAATTCTTTTAGTTCCAGTTCTCCTTCGAGGTTGGCCATATAACGATCTAGTCGTTCCTCGATATCCCCGGTATTAACTTAGAATATAATAGTAGTAATATCGCAATAGGTAATAATATAATCTATACCCGYGTTAAGTATATTATAAGTTTAGTAATATTCTATAAAATCGGGCTTAGTTCTATTATAAACCTATATTCTTCTTCTATTATTATGATTTCGAAGAGTCCAGTTTTCGTTATTATATAGAAGATTATCATGCAGATAGTTACTTTCGTTTATAATACTCTAGCTTTCTTAGTCTTTATCTAGAAGTTCAACTAAGTTCTCTTCGAATTCTTCACTAGATTCATAGGCTATAAAGTCCTATAAGCTCCATTCTGCGCTAGAAGCTTCTCAGTAATCTGGCTTCCTTTCGGCTAGTCCGAATTCTCTCTTAGGTTTATTCTAGGGTTTCCCTTCTTATTTCTTCTTCTAAGAATAAMTATAAGCGAGGTATCCTAGCTTACTATACGTATAATATAAGCTCTTCTCTCGGCGTTTATCTTTCTCAGCTTAGCCCTTAGATCCTCTTTCTACTTTATCTAATTCTATTAGATTATAGTAGTTATATTTATTACTTAGGTGAGACTGAAAATTTCCCTAATATTTATTATATTATTATAGAAATTAAGGTTTCCGGAGGTAAGTAAGTATAAAGTATCTTCCTTTTTCCTTCGCTTATTCCTAGATTCGTTTATCGATAGTAGTAGATGATCTGATTAAGTCCTCTAGGGTACCTAGTTTACTAGCCCTAGAGAGCTTATTCTTAATATAGTCCTTAAGGCCTCGATAGTACTAGGCTCTTAGTCCGCTATCTGTCTAGTCTAACTATATAGAATAATAGTAGAACTCGGTAGTATACTTATAGACGGATCCCTATTATCGAATTCCGAGCAGGTGCTTCTTATCTTGTTCTTTCTTATTAGAGTATCCGAAGACTCCTTTAATAGTATCAGTAAAGCCTGCGGGTATTCGAAAGATAACTTAGCTTTTTTCGATTATAATAATAGAATAAGCCCCAGATAAGTATCGATTAACTAAGTAGTTACTTAAAGCTAGCTTAATCTAGTGAGCTATAGTATCGCGGAGGAACGAGGCGATCTATAAGACTTTAAGAGAGTCCGCTTCGAACTTATCTCCGTTAAAGGCGAGGTATATTTAGTACTAAAGGATAAATTGTCCTAGTTTATTATAGTTCCTATGATAGGTATCAGGTAAGTTCACACGAAGTAGTATACTCTTATCGACCTTGTTGACCTTATCCGGCCTACTAGTCTAGGAGCTTTCTCTTACGACGGATCCTTCCTTAGTAGCTATTTCGTTCTTGCTAATAATACTTCAAGATTTAGTACTTAAAGTATAACGTTCCTAGTTCTAACTAGTACGCGGTATATAGGCTTGTCGGTTAGTATTAGCTATAAAGTAAAGTAAATAAGAAGTTCGGTTCTTAATTGGAATTAAGACGTTATAAGCAGGTATTAATTACTATATGAATTTGAGTACGAAGCTCCTATCTAATAGCAGAAGTGCTAGTCTTATATAGAATCTTCGTTCCCTTATGCTAGCTATGCAAGATATCTTATAGAGCGCGTAAGCCCGTAAGACCGTCTAGTAGTCTAGCATATCACGTGATTATAGATCACCTATAGCTATAATACTATTATTACTTCAATACAGGTAGGCGTATAGTACCACTCGCTGTTTATACTATAACCGTATTAGTACCCTCCTTCTAATAGTACTAACTCTCTTGTTAATACCAAAACTTATCTGGTACTCACTACTGGGTAGTGCTATCAGTATTCTGGTGCCAGGACGGTTTTAGTACTAAGAACTATGCTGGTTCGTGACAGAGAGCTACTACCTAGTCCAGATTATTATTATAGCTTCTTCTGTCCTTAAATACTATAGCTCAGCTAAAGCCCTCGAGAATCCGTAATAATTATCTTTAATCTTCCTATCTAGCTATTAAGCCCTCCTCGAAATCCTAATATCGACTTATATCTGCCGACTAGCTAGGTACCTATAGTAACTACGCTGAAACCCTGAATATTACTACAGAATCTAGCTAGAGAGTACTATATATTATAGCCTTTCCTATATAGAAGAGGATAGTCAGGTTACCTATAGAAGAAGTAACTAATGAAATTCTGAATACTTAGATAGCTAAAAGCGACCTAACCTTTAGTAATACTATACCCTTAGATTAAATTAAGTAAGTCTATAAGCTTTTATATATATATCGATATATTAACTCGATAGGCCTAGAAGATATACTCTTTACTAATCTTTACTACTATAGAGCTAGAATCTCCGAATATTCTAAGCTAGTCCAGGAGAATATAGCTAGGAGATATACCCTAGTAAAGCTTACTTAGCTAAATAAGATAATTAAGGAGGGAATTAAGTATAGGATATTTAAAAGTATACTTCTAGCTAACGGAGCGCTATTAGATTGGAATAGCTATCTATATATAATTAATAAAGGATCCGATTCTAAGGTATAAACTAGGGAGTAAAGGGTAATATTTAATTACTCTAAAATTAAAAAGAAAACTCCTAGCTACTTAATAATCTTAATAGCTAAATGTTTTATATTTCTTAGTAATCCTAAGTATCGCTTATTTATCTAGATAGATCTTAAGCACGCTTACTAGTTAGTAAACTTATAATCAGAAGACTACTATATCTACGCCTTCTCTGCACCTAGCTATAGCTAACTATAGCTAATATATATGCCTTAAGGATATAGAAGCTTAGCTTTTTTAATAATAGAACTTATAAAGCTAGTGTTTAGAGATATACTAAGATCTGCGGAGGTAGTAGAGAAAGGTTTCGATAACTCTAAGCTCTCGCTATTTTCTCTAATTATTACTAAAGAGGGAGTAGTTCTCTAGTCTTTACTCTTCTATATAGATAATATCTTTATAGCTTTTAAGATATTTAAGGAAGTATTTACGTTTCTYAAAGACTATCTCTTACCTAGACTCTTATAYTCTAGTCTTAAGCTCTCCTTTAAGAAGTATCTATTATTTATAATAGAGGTTCTAGTATTAGGGACCCTATATAAGGCGGGTAGAAAATTAATAATTAAGCTCGAAAGGGTATTAAAAATTAATATATAGCTAATACCTTAAAATGCTATAGAGGTTAGAAGATTCTTAGGAGTGATCTAGATAACGCGACTATAAGTTAAGAATTATACGGAGATTACTCGACTATTAAATCGACTTATTAGAGATATAGAATAGAGATGGAAACAGAATAAGGCGATATTATTTAAGTTACTAAAGGAAGTATACTTAAGGGTAATAGAGAGAAATAGCTACGATCCAACTCTCCTAGTGTAAATGTATATAGATACTAGTGGATATATAAGAGGATATTATATTATATAATCTAAGGAGGGAGAGAAGAAGATAGTACTAATCCTTTTCGATAGTTTTACTTTCTCTAAAACTTAAAGAAATTACAGAATATATAAGAGAGAGCTCCTATCTATTATAGAATTCAGTCGCAAATACTATTATATATTACGAGAAGATAAGCTAGGAATTATCTATATAGATTATTAGCTATTAACTTACTTTCTGGACTCTTCAGCTCTTCAGGAGGGAATTTATACTAAGTAGGCTTTAGAGCTAAGGTTACTAAATATATAAATTACTTATATCTAAGGGAGCAGAAATAAGACTGTAGATACTCTATCACGTACTATTTTCCCGGGAGATAAGTATAATAGGCTAGATATATTAAGATTTAGAGAATAGTAGCAGGATACTACTAGGCCTATCTAGAGGTAGAAAGATAATATTAGTAAGTATGAAGATCTAATAATAGAATTAGAGCTTAGTTCTGAAAAGACTAATAGTAAGAAATTAGAAGTTATTAGAGAGATATTTAAAGTAGATAATATTAAGAAATAGGCTAGAGATAAGAAGGAGGATCTAGAGTTTATAGCTACCTTATATATAGTAGGAGGAAGGTTCTAGGATATAACCTTATAGTTAAGTTCACTTTTTACTAGACTATAAGTTTTAGAAGATACGCTTCTCTATAAGATATTTAAAGCTTTATCTGCGGAGACTTACTAGTTATCGAAGCTAGTAATAGTCGAGCTAATATCCCCTTTAGAAGCTTATAAGAAGATATACTAGTATAAAGATATTATTAGGTTCCTTATCTATAGTATCTACTTAGATAGTACAGATCGTATAAGGAAGAGATCCTTAGAGCTCCGATATAAGAAATATAAGTAAGAGCATAAGGTATTATAATATAAATAGAGAGGAGTTTATAAATATTATCTTATACTAAGATAAGTTATAGAAGCTTTAGTAAAAGCGTATAACAAGGGAGGATACTTTATATCGACTATTACTACTAGAAAACTTAGAGGTATCTATTAGCTTATACTAACTAAGGATATCACTCTATATATTACTAGGTATCTTTAATACGCGAAACACAGACCGGCTCAGAAGTTAGTACTACTCTCCTAGATTATAGTCTCTATACTAATAGAATTACTTAGAGCAGACTTCTATAGACCTTTTATATAACTACCTAAGAGTTATAGATACCTTCTTATTATTATAGACTACTTCTCCCAGCTAGTTTAAGCCTTTCCTTATATAGTAGCTAATTCGGAATATGTTAAGATATCTCTGGATATACTCTTTAAGATAGATAGTATACCTATTAGCTTTTATATTAATCTTAGAAGTCACTTTAGGGAAGAAATCAGAAACTATATTAGTAAGAAAGGTATTTTATAGCTTAATTTACCTTTAGCTTCTAAGAAGTCTATAGGTATAGTAGAGAAGGCTATTAACCTAGTCTAGTAAGCGATAACTAAGACTAGTCCTGATTATACTATTAAGCTTTAAAAGGTATTATTTAAGATGAATTTAAGAGAGATTAAGTTCCTTAGGTACTTACTCTTTTATATATACTATAGGTATTAGCTAAGGTTAGAAGTAGACCTTACTTTTCCCGCTTATTATATTAGAGCGATTTATTAAGAACTAGACTTATAGGGATTCCTTAACGTGCTTTAGGGAGCTAATAGTAAGGAGAATAAAGAATAAGGAGATAAAGTATTAGAGTATATTAAGGCGTAAGCTACTAAATTAGAGTAAGTAGATCTGGCCTTATACCTAGAGAGAATAAGACGGAAAGAGATATATAATCTAAGGGTATCTAGAAGATAATATCTAGGTATTAGTTCTATAGTTATACTTTACGATTATACTATAGTTAGGCAAAAGCTATATCTAAGCTAGAGAGGTCCTTTCGTAGTCTCTAGTATAGGTAGCGAATATAGTAAATCGTATACCTTATAGTAAATCGACGGAATACCTATACTATAATACTTCTATATCGATTAAATAAAGCTCTTTTATCTGCGAAACTTATACCTAGTTAATAGACGAGAAGAGAGACTATTATCTTACTAAAACCTTAGAGCTAAGAAGGGTAAATATTCTCTACTAGTAGAGCTCAGAATAGGGCGAAAGATAGAGGTTATAGTTAGAGATTCTATACTAGAGGTATAGCAGTAAGAGTGGGGAGTTTAATAATATAAGTGAAAGGTTTAAGGTTATAGATTATAGAGTTATAATATATAGGTTTAGGAGTTATAATATTAGAAGGAGATATTCTTTATCTCTAGAGGAAGTTATTTAGGTGGACTTCTAGGAGTACTTAGTTCTAGAGGTATATTTATAGCTATATTATATGATTTACTTAAGCGTATTAACTGAGGTCTCGAGGGCGAGACTTATGTAGTAGTGGACTTGTGATGTCACTAGACCTCTAGTAGCTAGTTGCGCATAGACCTCTACTTCTATAGCTTTCTTCTGAGGTTTCTAAACCTTCTCTATAATATAACTACGCTTTTCCAGAGCTTCTGTTCCCACCCCTTTTCTGTGTGCGAGCACTTCCAGCAAGCTACATTTGGCTGTTGGTACGATGACATGTTTGGAGAACACTTATCTCCCGAACCCAGTAGCATAACGGCAATACACAATTGAAGAAAATTGGACTAAAGTATTATATCATACCATCGAGGTGAGTTTCATGCTGTTGCATCATAAGAGCTGCTTTGCTAGGTAGCTGATGTCGAAGAGGGTGCCAACACTAGTGCACCGTCCGTCCGAACAATGTTGCAAATACGACTCTACTGATCCCAGTACCATCCCGAGTAATTACAATAGAACTTGACCACCTCTTAACGGGAGCTTACAAGACACGTAACAACATGCTTCGCCAAGCAAACCACGCTAGCCCTTTCACCGTGTAAACCAGTAATTGGGAAGCATGTGGTGTATCAAGAAAGCGCCAACCTATCCACGGCCGGGATTTTGCCCAATCAATGTGCGGAGTAAGAATGGCAGTCCAAATAAAGGAAGCTCGACTTATAATGAAGGAAGCGAGTATCATAGTATTTTTCACAACGAGTGTTGGTCTGCAGTTGATTTTTGACATTTTGTCATGGACGAAAGTAAAGCGCAGGAGAAGAAATGTTCCTCAAGCATCTTCATGCGAGCTCATTTCGCAGGTTGGAGGTTTAGTGTTGTCCTATGTATGGTTTTGGGTGTTACTTTGCTTAAGGACCTTGCAGGACTTCCATCGATTGAACTAGGAGCCCTTGCTCCAGTGGTGAGATCTAGTCTGTTCTCGAATGCACATTTATCGACTTATGGTAGCTGCTGCGGAGTGAGATTTCTCCTGGGCCAAGAGACTTAGGATCAGGTAAATGAGAGCAGGTGTGGAAGGGGGATCTTTTGTTAACCCATATAATACATGTCTTTAGAATATTATTGTCATGCTGTTCCCATGAGGTCCATGTTTCATAAACAACTCATCCACTCAGCCAACCAAACACCTCTCTAACCCTCCTAACATCTAAAACACTTCTCACTCTCCTCGCACCCAGCAGAGCCCAAACACCAAATCCCAGAGCCCCAACACCAAGAACACCCATATCAGCCATCATACCCATCAACAGCCTGGCTTGATATTCATCCCCCTTAACCACTTCACTATACCTCTCATTCCCGAAACTAACCCTCGAGTACTTTGTTCTCCACCCCAGACTCGGTAACCAAACACTCAGTGATTCTTCAAGATATTTGCGCGCTTTATACAGCGGAGAGATGACTGATGCTCTCATTTCGGTGTAGTTTTGCAACGCGAGGTCATTGATAGCATGTGCATCCGGTTCTCGGTATTTCGAGTAAGTTGCGAGAGCGCGAGAACGGGCATGAGCGTTAAGATAGCTTGAAGTGGAGGTCTGATCGTCTAAAATAGAGAAGAGGACTTTCACGTCTTCGAGACCGGCGTTCATGCCTTGGCCATAAAAGGGGACCATGGCATGGGCGGCGTCACCGATGATGACGATAGAGGAGCCGTAGTGGTACGGCTGGCATTTAATACTGATGAGTGGGAGATGCGGATTGGTTTTGAAGGAGTGGATAAGTGTGGAGGGGGAGATTAGCGAGGTTACGCCGGGGAAGTTGGTGTCGAAGAAGGTGGGGATTGCTGAGGGGTCTGCTTCTAGAGTGGCGACGTGAGAGGAAGGAAGGAAAAGTGTGCATGTGAATGAGCCGTCCTGAGTACATTAGCTTTTTCTTTCTGGAGCGAAATTTGGGAGGTGTACCGAGCTAGGTATGGCGATAAACATAAATTCCTTGCCGGGCCAGATATGGAGATGGTTGGGCGAGATAGCGAATCGTAAAGCCGGATCCTGATTTTCTCTCACATCTTTGGCCTCAATTGTGAACTCAACCCATAGTGTATCGATATACGTCTGCTCATAGTCCAGACGAGCGTACTTCATCATGTGATACCGTGCAGCAGAATGTGCTCCATCGGCACCGATCATTAGGTCAAAATCAATCTCCACTTCCCGGGCTCGAGTTCCCGTAGAGTCTAGCGAGGTCTGTGAATGTGAGATCTCGAACCAGGCTTTGTGGTTCTTGAAATCGGCACCGGTGAGCTTGTGGCTGAAGAAGAATTTGACGTTGGGCATTGTCTCCAGTTCGTCCAGAAGCGTTTTGTTTAGACCACCACGATCCGCTGCATGAAGAACCTGAGATTATGTCAGACTTGTTTGCCATGACTTATGCAGAGGAAGAGATGTACTCCTCCATGTATATCGTAGTCTTGTGGCTGCTCGGTAAATTCCCCAGACGAGGATTTACCATGAATCATCCTCCCGCGCATAGGGACTGTTTCACCAAGTACTTTCTCTACTAAGTCTGGTCGTCCGGAATGCCTCATAGCGTTTATGCCTCTTTCGGAGAGAGCCAGGTTGATTGACCTTGAGAAGTTCAGGGGTGTTGTAGACGGATCCCGGAGATCTAGCTAGTTAGCTATGAACACGTCGGCTAGAAAAGACATTGTGCAGTTGTCGTGGATGAAAGGCTTAAGATCGAAGTAACACTTAGGCCGGATATCACTCAAAAGCTGGCCTGCACAGACAAAATTCCCAAAAGCAAGATGTAAGCAAGAAGATGTAAAATGAATAGCCTGTTTCGTCGCGTGACCTGCCTTCCCTTCCTCCGTATTCACTGTCAAGATATCTAACATTGAACTGGCCGCTTGGCAAGCTCTGATGAGATCGTACAATGATTTCAAAGTTGGCGTGCAGAAATCCCGTTATCAAGGCTAGGAGGCAGGCAATGATAGATAGAGTTGCACAGAGGCAAACGGCAAAAGAACGTACCATTCCGAAGCTCGTATATCTCTACATCGTGACCTCTTTGCGCGGCGTAAATTGCAGCAAGTGCCCCGACCGGTCCGGCACCTACAACCACAATCTTCTGTTTCTTCTTCTCCGTCTTCTCCGACTTCTCCGAAGCCATGATTTGCAAAGGGTGTGTGATACTGAAAGAATATAAACAAAGATGAAGAGAGAGTTGTGAGGAAGAAAATAAAGTCTAATGAACCCTGCCTGATCAATGAATGACTGTTACAAACGAATGTACTGGCACTGGCACTGGCACTGGCACTCCACTCGGACGCGGCCGCTTCGCTTCCAAATCAACTGGGGCTAAAATGGTCCACCCTCGAACCAGCCGCCACCACCCACCCCTGCGACGCCGCTCTAGATCTCCATCAAGCTGCGTGCGGACTTGTACTTGTGCTTGTACTTGTAGATCCACCGATCGCTAGACGCACCTCGCCGCGCCTTTCCATTACAGTACTGTAGATTTATTTATTTGCCCTTGACCTGATCAACATCCGAGGCTGACAAACTCAATTCAATTCAATTCAATTCAATTCCATTTCTCGACAAACTTTCTGCCTCGCCACAACGACTTTCAGCATTGGAGGAGATAGATATATTTCCCCTTCAATATCTAGATTACAAATTAAAGTTTCCACTTAAACCTGTGCACTTTCTCTGCTGCTGAAAAGAAGCTGTACTATCACCATGGCTACAGAAGCTCCCGTCCGCAAATGTATAGGTCTCGACTGCGAAAATGATGCTGGCACATTGCAATGCCCTACGTGCCTCAAGTTGGCCATCAAGGACAGCTTCTTCTGTTCTCAAGACTGTTTTAAGAAGAGTTGGGTACGTTGATTCCTAGCATTTTCTGGGATCTTTTCCCCCCACGAGTAAGTCAATCTTTGCGCAAGATCATTTCGCTAACAATATCACAGAGTACTCACAAAAGTCTCCATAAATCCAAGGGTAACTTCCTCAGCCATTTCATTACCCCAAAAGCCGTTTCTGAACCCGATCCAGCCACAGGAACATACGATCCCTTCCCAACCTTTCCATACACCGGCCCTCTGCGAGCCGTTTACCCTCTCTCCGAACGGCGCAAAGTTCCAAAAACGATACCACATCCTGATTACCACAAAGACGGTATTCCATATAGTGAGCAAACATATCCCGGTCGGACGAGGATTGAGATATTAGACAAGGCTGGTCAGGAGGGCATGCGGAAGGTTTGCAAGCTGGCGAGAGAGGTTCTGGATATCGCTGCGGCCGCTGCGGTGCCTGGTGTTACGACAGATTATATTGACGAGATCGTACACAATGCTTGTTTGGAAAGAAATGTACGGTTTCCTGAATCTGCGTGCGTTGAAGTCTACTAATTTCTATAGTCGTATCCCTCACCACTCAACTATGGCCATTTCCCCAAATCTGTCTGCACGTCTCTCAACGAAGTCATTTGCCACGGCATTCCTGATCAAAGAGTACTAGTCGATGGAGATATTCTGAATATTGATGTCACATTGTACCATGGAGGATATCACGGCGATCTGAATGAGACATATTATATCGGCGACAAGGCAAAAGCGGATCCAGACAACGTACGAGTGGTCGAAGCTGCGAGGGAATCTCTGAACGAAGCCATCAAGGCCGTCAAGCCAGGAGGACTATTCCGAGAGTATGGGAATATCATAGAGAAGCACTGCAAGTCGAAAAAGTGCAGCGTCATCCGGACGTATTGTGGACATGGCATCAACAGCCTGTTCCATTGCTCGCCAAATATTCCGCATTATGCCAAGAACAAGGCAGTAGGCGCGGCGAAGGAGGGAATGTGCTTTACTATCGAGCCTATGGTGGCGCTGGGGACGTATCGAGATAAGACATGGCCAGATGACTGGACCAGTGTGACACAGGATGGAAAGAGGACCGCTCAATTTGGTATATTTGTCCACTACAGTTTGTCCACACGTATACTAACTGGATGCAGAGCATACATTATTAGTTACGGCTGATGGAGTGGAGGTTTTGACTGCAAGATTTCCAGATTCTCCTGGTGGACCGATTTCAATGCCAGTTGCAGAAATTACGAATGGAGAGAAGGCTGAGGTTGCGAAGTGATACCCTTGAGCTGGTTTGGTGGGATGATGACTAGGCATTCTTGTTGTAGATTAGTGCGCTACTTGCATGGAATTGAGCATTTCTTGTACAGTAGATCGCAGAGAGACACAGTATCTCTATAGATACAAGCGCTGATGTTGTCTTCATTGTTCTTTTTTTCCACCTGACTGACTGATTGACTGACTTGACCCTTGACATGTGAGCTCGAGTCCACCCATAAGCGAGCCAATCCCGAGCTAGTTTGGCCAGAGCTCCGGGTTTTCGATGGCGCGGGTGCTGCCAACAAATAAACAGCTAGGAGCTGCCTCCCACCTCATAGCCCAACCCAGTCCAGTTCAGGGCCTTTCAGCATTCTCTCTCGTGCAGACTCGACATCGACCCCAGGTATCTCCTTACAATCCTCCAACACAACCTAACCCAACAGCTGCGATCGCTTCAATTCCCAGCCCAACTCAACTCTACGCCTCCATCGTCTCGCCATTTCGAGTTCAAAGCAGAATCAAACCCTCCCCCGCCTCCTCTCCACTTCTTCTCCGTAGCCTCCCCGAACCAACTTACGAAAACCATTGCAGGAGCAACAACACACCAACCAGCACAAGCTTCCCATTACACGATCCGATCCGAATATACCAAAGCTTCACTGCGACTGCGCGGTGATTGAACAACAAGGAATTCACCAGTGTCTATTCAGCGCACCTTCGCGCCCCACACATAGCCCATTATGATGTCAGGCGAGGCATGGCTGTACCTATTGGCGGTACTGATCAACGCCGTGAACCTGTTTCTGCAGGTCTTCTTTACTATCATGTACAGTGACTTGGAATGGTACGACTCCTCTTCCTCCGGATCCTATTGTGTACCTTTGCGAAGCTCTGCATTGCTAAATCAGAACCTGCTCCATCGGACAAAATGCCGAGGCTGCTGGACGATAAGCAGCCAGTTCCAGGCAGCGAGACGAGCAACGCAAAGAGCTCTTTTGGCCGAGAATACGGGCTAATGGATCTCCTCATAGTGATTACATTAACCCTATCGATCTTTGTAATCGTCTCAACACATACATCATTCCCGAAGCTGCCGTCCATGGCTTTCTGACTTTTCTCTTCCTCATCAATGGGTATTGGGTGGCACTCTTGCTCAATCTCCCCCTTGTGGCTTTCAATATCAAGAAGTACGTTATCTCTACTTCAATACTTTCCCCCTTCTGTGATTATCAAAAGCTTGGCCTTGATTGCAAATGGGCGCAGATGCACTTTTCCCTCGATTTCGACTGACTGACATGTTTTAGGATCTTTGACAATGCTCATTTACTAGACGCTACCGAGATATTCAGGAAACTCAATGTTCACAAGAAGGTAAGAAGCTCCTTTCCGCCATGTTGTGGGATGTGGTGGCGGCAGAGAGGGCTAGGCTGGGCTAACACGCGAGCAGGAATCTTTCATCAAGCTCGGCTTCCACTTGGTTATGTTCTTCTTCTACTTATACTCGATGATCGTTGCCTTGATCAGAGACGAATCTCACTGACTTGATACTGCTATTCGAGTCAAATACGCCGAGGCGTGAGTCTGGAGGTGTGGTGGCGGTTGCGTGGATGGAGCAGGTCGGTGGTCTAGCGAGTTGTGTTGAGCGAAAGCGAGAGAGCACGATGAGAGTGATGTATAGACAAGCGAGGGACTGGATAATACGTATGGGAAAATCAACGACTAGACTTTACGAATGGCGGCAAGGAGTCTTGTTCTTCAATTATATGGTTAAGCATGGGCAGGTCACATTGGGACTGGATCGGTCCTCAATGGATAGATTCCGGGGGTACGCTGTCAATGGCGTCTTTCGATTCAATTTACTAGTTAATGAATATGACAAAGTGTTCTTGGGATATCATGCTCGAAGTGGATACGATCTTCTGTCACGTGCCGATAAATAAGGCTGATATTAGCGCAAGTTGACGTTTTGGGGAGACACTTTCATCTTGCGACGGCCCTTACATAACTCGGCTCTAACCCAAAATTGAAGCTGCACGAATCATCCCACAATCCCTCTCGAACTGTCCACCTCACAATCATTATGGCAGACTTTGGCGAATACCCGCCAAACATGGCGCCTCAAAACGCCCTGATAGTACGGCAAGAAGCAGGCCAGAGCCATGAAGTCGTCCAGTACACAGCAGAAGACCTATCGCAGCCGACCCAAGGACCTGCCAACCCATTCAAAGATGAAGTCAACTCTCTGAAGCGCAAGAACGTCCTAACCGGTTTCGCGGAGGAGACATATATGAGCGAACATACCTTCCGGAGTCAGCATCGAGCTGTACAGCGCGGACCCGGGAGAGACTACACAGGTGGACAGGCGGCAAAGATTGAAGCTGCGCGGATTCGAAGTAAGAGGCAGAAGAAAGGCGATGCGACTGTAGCGGAGGGCGATAATGCCTACGTTGGTCCTTGGGCGAAGTATAAGACAGTCGAATATGAAGATGTGGAGGAAGGAGATGAGCTTGCGAGTGATGAGGAATACGAGGAGGTAGAGGAGGAAGATGTGATAGAGAGCGGTGCAGTGGTACCTGCGCTACCACAAGCAATTGCCAAACGGAAAGAAGCTGAGGAATTAGGTGCTGAGACGTCGAGATATGAGGGTTCTGAACAGTACGATTACCAGGGGAGGACGTATATGCATGTTCCACAGGATCTAGATATTGATTTGAGGAAAGAGCAGGAGAATCTGAAGAATTATGTGCCGAAGAAGTTGGTGCATACTTGGAAAAGCCATACGAAACCTATCGCTGGACTGCGCTTCTTTCCTGGTTCGGGCCATTTATTGCTTTCCGGAAGTGCGGATACGACGGTTAAGATCTGGGATGTGTATCATCAGAAGGAGTTATTACGGACGTACTCTGGACATACGAAAGCTCTATCGGACATCACGTTCAATGCTTCTGGAACACAATTCCTCTCCGCCTCATATGACCGTATGATGAAGCTATGGGATACCGAAACAGGACAATGTATCAACCGCTTCACGACAGGAAAAACACCGCACGTTGTCAAATTCAACCCCGACCCAGAGCACTCCAACGAATTCCTAGCTGGTATGTCCGACAAAAAGATTATCCAATTCGATATCCGCACACGGGATATTGTGCAGGAATACGATCACCATCTCGCAGCCGTCAACACCATAACATTCGTCGACGACAACCGCCGTTTCATGACCACGTCCGACGATAAATCTCTCCGCGCATGGGACTACAACATCCCCGTACCCATTAAATACATCGCTGAGCCACACATGTACGCTATGACTCGCGCGTCCGCACACCCCTCCGGGAAATACGTCGCGTACCAGTCCTCCGATAACAATATCTTCGTCTATGGCGCTACCGACAAATTCCGGCAGAACAGGAAGAAAGTGTTCAAGGGGCATAATAATGCGGGTTATGCTATTGATGTGAGTTGTAGTCCGGATGGACAATTCGTTGCGAGTGGTGATTCCGGGGGTTATGTGTGTTTTTGGGATTGGAAGACTTGTAAGATGTGGCATAAGATGCAGGCTAGTGATGGGGCAGTTACATGTGTCGAGTGGCATCCGCAGGAGAGTAGTAAGGTTGTTACAGCAGGATTGGACGGGGCGATAAAGTATTGGGATTAAAAGGGAGAAGGGAGCCAAAAATTACTGGCGTTTCAGTTCCTTGTTGGACAGATCTAGTGCTTGCGCATACCCGCCTTCGTAGAATGGTAATGTGTTGTTCCCATATTCTTCTTCAAACTCCCGCTTCAATCGCGCCARTGAATCCCGGGGCTTCAATGCCCGTCTTCCACCCGTATTCGCCCTCCTTGTCGTTCCGGTCGTGGGATTCGGCCGCAAAGCTCGTGGGAGGAAAGGGYATAGAAAGGAAAATATGCCGAATGACGGAGAGAAGAAGACCTTGTAGAGGATGCTGAAGGGCGTGAAAAGGAGGGAGATTTTGGGGTTGGAAAGGAGAGTTACGGAATTGGAAAAGTGACTCTGCATGCACTTTTCTTCTTCCCTTCTCCCCGCACTTTGTGTTTAGATCTGTAGGAATAATATCACACCCTCACATCGCGTGAGCGAATCCGCAACTTCTTACTATCAAGAACCTGGTCTGCCGCCTTATTCCCCTGCTACTGATCTTAAATTTCTCAATTAGCAAACCCCCCCGGCAAGGCGCTGATGCTGATGCTGGGATATAAGTAGACCCATGTACAACCTCAGAATTTCATCTTCAGTTTAGCTGTGTTTCCATCCGCTTTCCTATCTTCCGTCTATCTCTTACAAGCCCTCAAGGCCTATGTTGAGAGTACTTAGGTAGCTTTTTGTTCTTTCTCAAATTATAAAGCTATGCATGACAAAATCAGCCTGAACCATACTCTCTTGCTGCTCAGAAGCGGCCAAGGCCACGATATAAACACAGCGTCGTTCTAGTGGTGCGTGAGACGGTTAGACTCGCGTCGTGCGTGCGTGTCTTTTACATTTTCTATGGGATTGGTAATATGATAAGTAAGCAAGCTTGCTTTCTGAACGTCGGAATCAGAATAATCATGAGCTGTGTACTCTGCCGCGCTCTAGTGTCTCCTGCACTCTAGCGAAAGAAAGAACAAGGAAGGGAATGCGAGGTTGTAGAAGATGTTGATGCTTGCTCGCTTGCTACTGTCGATTACAGTTTTCAATTTTCAATCTCGAGCTTCCTCCATAGAATGACGTAGATTGGTGTTGACTTCTCGCTAGCTACGCGAATGGAGTGATGGAAAGTTTCAATACGTGAGTATAGGGAGGTTTTGATGACCCATATTCTCGATTGGCAATGGTGTTGGTTTTGCATGTGATAGAATTCTGAGTATGAGGATACAGGGTGCCACAGGTACCGAGACCCGAGACCTTCCAGCTCAGAATCGGGATAATCTACGGATCAGGCTGGTTCTTGCCGGTAACGAAGTAACCTATTACTTAGGATGTTCTCCGTAGAATGCAGCGTATAGCTAGAGCCAGCCACAGCCTCGAGCGACGCTCCTTTGAATGGGCACGTCGCCTCAACTCTCTCCAGCTTCAGCTCGTATGAGTCCCGTGATTACTTCAAGTCGAATTTTCAGTTCCTCGCCAATATCCATCCACTTCGGTCTGGATTTGAAAGAATATGAAATGATTGGAAGGTATTCTTGGAATATGTACGATAGATGGGAAATGCTGTTGTCGCACTGAATGAATACAGATACTTAGTACAAAAATCTGCTTATTCATAAGGAGATAGAATATAGGCAACCTAATTAGAACTCATCCCACCCATTTCAAGCGAAGCGACCATATTCAGCGCCTTATAACCATAACCTCCTACACAAATTCCATCATCTCCCCCATCCCCGTCCCCCTCTCCCTCCCAACTCAAACGTCCTCACACCTAAGATTCCCCCACAACCTCTCCCGCATGCCTCTCCGGCTGCGTCTCACTAAAATTCGGAATATCATCCAAGATCTTCTTCCCATCCTCACCCCCAAACGCCTTCCCAACACTCTCTTGATTGTCCCAAGTCAAGATACATTTCGTGACGTATCCGGTTGATGGATCGAGCTTCACGACTTGCCATTTCCGAAGGCCATCTGAAGGGTTTTGCCTGCCGAGATGTCAGTTACTCTACCATGGCCCAAAGAAATAGCAGAATTTTTGCAGGATCATGATCGGCATCAGTCAGGGATAGCTGAGCGTGAGAAGAGTTGAGGGAGGCTTTCAGGGTGGGAGTTAACGAACCAGGCTCTTGTGACCATGGGCATGTGTGTATTAAGGTAGCTAGGAGGACAATGGGTAAGCGCCTGTGAAGGAAGAGTCGGGTTTTAGGCTTACTAGTCTAAATCGAAGTCCTTGCTACCCTTTGGGTAGAGGAGTGTGAGGATGAAAGTCATTTTTGGCGATTGTCGATTTCTGTACGTGAAGAGTCAGTAACTGATATCCATGTTTTCAAGTTGCTGTTTCAATTCAACTCACTCACACAATGGAATTCGCGTTGTGAGTTATTAGAATCTAGGGTTTTCCCAAGTCCGGTTTGTATTAGATCAGTTGGCAGATGAAAGGGAATGGGATGGGAAGTCATGAGATTTTATATCCTATCTGGTTCTGTAACCCCACTTGTGTTGACCAACCCCGCACAGCCGGAAGTACAAGCGTGTATGGGAATCACCCCCCCTCTTTCAGAACAGAATGTCATGAATATTATCTTTTCAGGTAAAAGGCAGTCAATGTGCCTTTGAAGGCCTGTGTTTCTTCCTTTCTTGTTTAATTCAAGAAGCGGAATGAAAGCATTCCGATCACGCTGTAGTAGATCAGGGCTGAAAGAAGTCCCTTAGACCGAGACAGAATCCAGAAGAAGTAAATGTAAATTGACTTTGCCGATCTCAAAATAACCATGTTGTATAGCTGGTTGGAACGAGTTGAGTTCTTTCTCTTGTATTTTACAGATTATACATATGCTACATGAAGTCCGATTTTTCTGCCCGACCATGCCATGCCGTGCTATGCAATACTAAATACATTGTATGCATCTTGCTGTATGACCTGTTCAAAAGTACAATGAAGAAAGAAATATATCATAAGAAGACGAACAATCGTTAGTCTACTTCTTATGTCTATCGGCTTGCGCCTTCTCATGTGCTGCAATCAATTCTTTTCTGTTATTTATTAGTGCCGAAAAACTATTGAGAGATGGATCGGCTGGTGACCTACTGTAATTGACCTGGAGCAGGAGCATAATGACTGAATTCCATACCAAACTCTCCCTTGCCCTGAGTAGCAGCTCTCAACTGCGAGCTAAAGCCAAACATAGCATTCAAACTACAATCTGCCAATAGAGTGAAATCCTCAGGACCAATCTCAGTATCGTTAATAATAGCGTTACGCTTATTCAACAAGCCAACGATGTTTCCTTGAAACTCATTAGGTGCTGTGATGGTAGTCTTCATAAGAGGCTCGAGAACCTGAGGCTTTGCCTCTTTGAAAGCTTTACGGAAAGCTTGCTGGGTCGAGTTCTTGAATGCCATTTCTGACGAATCAGTCATATGAGTGGCTCCATCGTTGACTACCATCAAAGTTCCTAGGACGGGGTGCCCAATAAGCGGGCCCTTCTCGCAGGAAGCGTTGAATCCCTTTTCGCATGCAAAAAGGTACTTCTCGTTGATCGATCCTCCGGTCACCTCTTCTCTGAATTTAGATGGCATGTAGCTACCATTCTCATCGACTGCGAGAGGCTCCATGTATCCCACGACACGCGCGAAATCACCAGCTCCTCCCGTCTGTTTCTTCAATGTGTGATCGAATTTGACGGGTTCCGTAATCGTTTCTCTGTAGGCTACCTGAGGCCTTCCAGTCTCAACCTCAACCTTGTACTCTCGTCGCATACGCTCGACGTAGATATCAAGATGCAATTCACCCATTCCTGAGATAATTGTTTCTTGACTTTCCGCGTCGACGTGGACTCTGAATGTAGGATCTTCACGCTGGAAACGACTCATGGCCTTGCTGAAATTGCTGGTATCTTTCGAAGTCTTCGGCTTGATGGAAAGCGAGATGACGGGGTCCGGAACATACATCGATGTCATCGAGTATGGCAGCGTACCGTCAGTGAAAGTGTCACCAGAGGCACAATCCACACCAAACACCGCACAGATCTCTCCAGCTCCAATTTCAGGTACCTCTTCCATATCGTTGGAATGCATTCGGACGATTCTGGGGATCTTGACTCGCTTGTCTGTCCTCGCGTTGTAGATGTTCATTGACTTCTTCATCGTTCCTTGATAAACCCGAATGTACGTCAACTGCCCGTAGTTACTCTCTTCGAGCTTGAAAGCTAGGCCGACGAAAGGCAACGAGTTGTAGGAAACGAGCTTCACCGGGGCTTCTTCTCTCCGTTTGTCCAAAGCCAGATTCTCGACCTCAGACGGGTTTGGCAAATAGTCGCAGACGGCATCCAGCATAGGCTGGACCGATTTATCACCCAAAGCACTTCCCATCATAACGGGAGTGAACTTCAGCGCAATGGTTGCTCTGCGAATGGCCGCCTTCAACTGCTCCTGAGTAGGCGTTTTCTCGTCCAAAAATAATTCGGCAATCTCATCGTCGACGTCGGCCAGAGTTTCGATCAGTACTAGGCGTTTCTCCTTTGCCAAAGCCTGGACACTCTCGGGGATTTCATCGGTCTCTCGGATGGTTTCTCCTTTAGGTCCGTCATTGTAAATGGCCTTCATCCTGATCAAATCCACCACACCCATGAACGTATCCTCTCCGCCGATCGGTACCTGTAATGCCGCTGCTGGTATCCGCAATTTCTGGTTGATCTGTTCTACTGCCTTAAATGGATTTGCACCCATTCTGTCCATCTTGTTGATAAAACTAACTCGGGGAACGTTGTATCGTCGCATCTGCCTGTCAACTGTAATCGTTTGGCTTTGGACTCCACTGACGGCGCAAAGAATCATGACTGCACCATCCAAAACTCGTAATGCTCGCTCAACCTCGATCGTGAAATCAATATGCCCAGGCGTATCGATCAAGTTGATATGATATTTCTCCTCCTTTCCATTTTCAACCTTCAGCCAGTCGCAGAATGTCGCAGCAGATTGAATGGTGATTCCCTTCTCCCTTTCCAGTTCCATAGAATCCATCTTTGCTCCGACCGCATCTTTACCTCGAACTTCGTGTATAGCGTTGATTCGTCCAGTGTAGAAGAGAACTCGTTCGGTAGCAGTCGTTTTGCCACTGTCAATATGCGCCTGCCTTTCCATTAGTTTGGTTCCAGTTCTATTTTCTCCTTACATACAGCAATTCCGATATTTCTTATCCTCGCAAGTCTCCCCCTTTCCACTTCATCTAGATTGTCGATAATCGTTTCTTGAGTAAGAGCTGCTGGGCTTTCGGCAGCTTTTTTTAATCTGCATTCAATGTCAGAATTGACCATGTTGAACGAAGTGGCTCGCTTTTTGCCTATGCCGGAAGCCTACTCGGAATTATGAAGACATTTGAAAGACTTACACAGCTTCTGCCGCGCCAGCTCGAGCAATCCGCGACTCGGAGAACGATCTCTGGCCTATTCCCTTGCCGATTGCTGGCCCTGTACCTACATTTCGATCCAATGCATTTAAGCAGAGAAACCTTGGTCGGGATGAGCAACTTCTTATAGAGGAGATAGAAGATTCTGCCCCAGCCGCAGCTCGGACAGCTCTATATGCCCTCATACTTGCGAAATCAATTGGCGGAGTAAATGCTCAGTTCTCTTTCCATGATGCTCTTGAACTTTTTTGTCCACAATTCGGGATCCGCAACTAGTCTATATTTGGACTAAGCCATTTCATCTAAACTGAACTGCACAATTTGGATTCTAAGCATTTACAATTAAATTTACTTCTTTCATGCTTCTTCATCTACTTCTAGATTGATTAAGTGTAAAGACACTATCATGCTTCGTGAACCAAAACTTATGTCCTAATAGTGTTCTGTCTATTGTGACTTACAAGGAACGAGCTAAAGTCTCGTTACGATGATCATGTGATTACCCGTCTCTTCTCACTTGGTCGCGTCAAACAGCCCACCAAGTCAGTCAACGATCACAGCAAGCACTGCGCAGATGGCTGGATCAATTGCAAACTATTCGCGAAAAGTCGCGCACCATTTTCATATCTCAGCATGGCGGCTGAACCTCTGGCCGAGCCGAAATTGGTCAAGGAACATGATACCCTGAAATATTCCCTTCTTGGTCCATCATTGACCAAGTCCGGCCAAGATAATGTTGACCAGCAGAAGGTATGCTTAGAACTCGAACCTGCAGATCTATGATTAATGCTTCTCAGGTATCCGAAATAATCTATAATGCCTCAAAAGGGTCGAAATACTTCAACAATGAAGAAGCCCGAGACAAGAATCTGACGCAGAAGATCGAGCGCATCCTGGAAAAGAAGAACCAGCTAGAGAAACTGGACTTGGCTTCTGATAGGAGGAAGGCAGACGATTATATTGCAGAGCTCGAGCTATCAAGAGACCTGTCTCAAGTGGTGGTGCATATCGATTGCGACGCCTTCTACGCAGCCGTCGAGGAACTCGATCGCCCTGAGCTGAAAGATCTCCCTTTCTCCGTCGGAAAGGGTGTTCTTACAACATGCAATTACCACGCGAGGAAGTTTGGATGCAGGAGTGGCATGGCAGGATTCGTCGCGAAGAAGCTTTGCCCACAGCTGATTCAGATACCGCTGAATTTCGACAAATACACCTCAAAGGCACAAGAGGTGCGCGAGATTATCGTTGACTACGATCCACGATTTGAAAGTGCCAGTATTGACGAAGCATACCTAAATATCACAGAATACTGCGAGAAGAATGACATCAGCCCGGAAGATGCAGTCCAACAATTGCGGAGGGAGGTTCATGACAAGACCAAGATCACAATAAGCGCTGGAATTGCAGCGAACGCAAAGCTGGCTAAGATATGTTCGAATATGAATAAGCCGAATGGTCAGTTTCAGCTTCCTATCGATCGCAATTCCATCTTGGCTTTCATGCGCGATCTACCTACACGAAAAGTCAACGGGATCGGTCGGGTCTTTGAACGAGAATTAGATGCTATCGGTGTCAAAACCTGCGGAGACATATATGCATATCGCCAGTACCTCTCTAAGCTCTTCGGTGAAAAAGCTTTTGCATTTTTGTTGCAATGTTATCTTGGCCTGGGACGGACGAAAATCCAACCTGCAGAGGAATACGAGAGGAAGAGTGTCGGCACAGAGAGTACCTTTGGAGAGATGGGGAGTCCAGTCGACTTGCGAAGTAAACTCCAAGCCACAGCCGAGGAATTGGAGAAAGATATGTTGCGAACCCAATTCAAAGGTCGTACGCTTTGCTTGAAGGTGAAGCTGCACAGCTATGAAGTCTTTACGAGACAGGTCATCCCTCCGAAAGCCGTTTACCTGGCCGAGGATCTATATAGATATTCGGTACCGATGTTGACGAAGCTGGAACAGGAGTTCCCCGGCATGCGGCTACGGCTTATGGGATTACGATGCACACATCTAGTCAGCATGAAGAAACCAGATACCATGGCCTTCTTCGGCTTCAAGAAACGCTCTACCGACCCTAGCGAAGGGGATAGTCATGTAAAGCGAAAAGCAGATACTATCGGAGAGGAACCCGAACGGTGGGAAGCTTGGCCCGATGAATTACTATTCGAAGATGCAGCACGGCAAGAACGAGAGGAAGAATTCGAGGAACCGGAGACACTGAGCCAGGAGATAGATAAGCGGAGACATCATGGAAAGGAAATCATACCGAACCCAAAGAAAGAGGATACTCCGGAAGAAGAGTGGTGGGATTGTCCGATCTGCATGAGGCCCCAAGCTGCTAGTGAGAAGGACTTTAATGAGCATATTGATCTTTGTCTTTCGAGGCAGACGATTCGAGATGCTGTACAAGAGAATTCGGAGAGCCAGTCTAGGGAATCTACACCCGCGTCAAAGAAGGTCAAAATTACTGAGAAGGGAAGATCAGGTAGTAAGCCAGGGGATCCTAAACAGATGCGTCTAAACTTTGGATGAATTTCACTTTGAATAAACAAGCATTGCATTCAAGAAGCAGCTGCACAGCATAAATACCATTGGTACAGGCAATCAATAATCAATCCTTATCCCTTGCCATCCATAAAAACCGTGCCTAGAGGTATCGTATCGAATCGTATCATATCAAATCATCGCATCATTTCCATCAATCTTTCTTGAAAGAGCAATCGTTCCTCCCAAGCAACCAAATCCCATTCCTAAAGCAACATTTATACGTCATCAACCAAACCTGAGCTAGATTGCTCATAATCCTCGTCTAGGCTCCACCCTCACGCTTAGCATATTCCTCCTCGATATTCTCCTCATACAACCTATCCGCCGCCTTCTCATCAACCACCGTCGGATCTTCCGTCAAGATACCCTCTTTGAGCAATTGTTCTGGTTTAGGACGGTGCAGTATCTTCTCGTTCAGGCTATCGGCTCGCATGTGTTTCTCGAGTTCGCGCTGGTGACCGACGATTGCTGGGGCTGCTGTTGAGTCTGGGAGGATATTGCCTTGGTTATGTTAGGTACCAAGTTTGTTGGTTGAGGAGAGGGGCGGGCTAATATACGCTCAACTAAGTCCTCTCGCTGTGGACGCTTCTCGAGACCTTTCTTCAAGCTGTCTGTTGCGCGTTGACGTTCGAGGTCATGGGCTGCAGACTGGAGAGAGCTGTTTACCCCGCATTGTCAGCTCGGCCTGAATGTTATGTCCAAGTACAACAACATGCCGCAAAATTTGCTATAAGATAGGTTGTGAGACGTACGGAGCAGCATTTGTATCGAGCAAGATATGTCTATCCTTCAACTCTTGCGGATCAGGGCGGTGTTGGAGGTGCTTCTCGAGAGAGTTCTGGCGCATGTGAGTGCCAGGGCGGACGGGCGAGATGGAAGTCTCGTCGATGACTGCGCTGCGATCGGATTCTGCCATGGTTGTGGTATTTGTTTGAGTGTGAAGTTTGTAGGTTTCGTGAAGTGCTTGTGGTAGAAAATTGTCTGGGATTGAATAGGAGAAGAAGATGTTTAGGATCATGAGAGCTCTCGTCTTGTTCTCCACAGCAACGCTCCTGCCCTGCAGCGGGCGTCGTCATAGGCCTCGCTTAAGCCCCCCTCCTTTTTCAGGGGCTAGTTGTATCAAAACAAAAGGGGGAGAACAAGCGGTTTTGCATTTACTGTATAAGTTTAATAGGCTTTACAGCAGATTAGGCTTCGTCTTTGAATGCATGAATCCTTAAAATTGCAAGCATAGTAATTAGTCATCCATTAACCGTTGAGTCTTCCGGTCGTAATCCCACTTTGCAATTGCCTTGGCTACAAAAGAAAGTCAGTAAAAATTTGATAATTCATGACCCATTTTCGAAGCATGTATGGATTTTCTATCAGCTGGAATATTTTAATTTCTATTGCTGAAATTTTGACTATCGATCAAAACCCTCCTACAAGCAAGCAACGTCTTGGCGTTAGAACGTTTCTTGTTGCGCGATACTCAATTATCCGCTACATTGCCACCAGCGCTGCATTTTTTCGGCCCGGAACTAGCTTTCTAAGTGTTATTCTATAAAATATATTGTACCTTGCTGGGAGTGAAAGTCCTAAGAAGATTATAGGATATTACTAAGGTAGCAGTTTAAAGTCGTATAATCATTTGATGACTTTACTTTATAGATGAGTTGACTTCGCCCGAGACGAATCTCCTGTATCGAAACCTATTCAGTCTGAGTCTGAATTCATTTATCAACAGGAAGCGACTACGAACTTTCTTTCCGACAGAAGATCCTCCCCTCAATTTACACTTCCCCAGCGAATTCAAAATGATACCCCCCCCTAGATTTTTTAAACAGTGAAGTAAGTTTTGCGCAGTCTGAGCCACGAAGACAAAGGAACAATTGAATCGATGAGTGGCTAGCTGGCTTAGTAGCAACTAGTCGTTTACTCTTTTGACAGCCAACAGACGCTTACCGATAGATTATTTCCTTCCCCTCTCATGGAAAATTATAAGGATGAACGACTGAGCAAGAAAACGGGACTTCGAAACAGCTGATAGCCTGTGGATATTTCTCCTATTTGGGAGGGTAAAGACTGGGCCAGGAAGAGCGCAATTGGAGGGGGCATATTTGACCGGCATCACTCGAGTAAGCTTTTCACCTATGTAAACTTCAGTAGAGAGCGCCGCTTTTTGCGAGAAATCACCAAAGGAGTTGTAAATATCCTTTTCTGATTAAAAGCGACGAAGTGTATTGACTCACGCAAAGGCAGGACCCTTTGGGCAGGTCTATTCGATCATAGAGACTGAGAGAAAAAAGAGAAAATGGCAGAAACTTGGATGACCCTTGAGCTTAAGCTACCTCAGACCTATATGACTCTGGAAATTTTTGAGTATCCGCTCAATCGAGGGAGTTGCAGCGATACGAGGTTGAGATTCACGGTAGTACAGTCACCAGGTGAGTAGACACACCTTAATAACAAATCGAATAGGGTTTTGCGCAGCGCAAACTAAACATTACTTGGGGTTCATTAAATAATACCTTACCTAGTTTAAGTTTAGGAGACAACACATATGATCTGCTTAGAATCGGTTTGAGTTTAAATTTCACAAGAACAAAAAAGAAACAAAGCATTCTACAGTCACAAATAGAAAGGTTCTGCTAAAGCCCAGCTGACAAGTGAATGGACTTGAATCAGGTGACGTGGAGGAAGCGAGGCGAGGGAAATGCGTCTTCGGTGACGTGTAAATATGATCCAAAGTCACATTAGATGATGATGACTTTGCTATGAGCTACAATTTAAACGAAGGATTTAGAACGAGCTTGCAGTATCGCTTCGTCAGAGATGAATTTCCTCAGCCTCGAATCTCTAAATACAAAGTTTTGCAATCGACGATAATCCATGTGGAAGGTGAGCTTTGGAGGGATGCAGAATGTGCCTTTGATGGCCGCCACTCTGAGCGATGACAACCATGTATGGCCGTTTGATGTCGGAATCCTTTTTGCGCTCCAGGGGGGTGCAATAACAAATCAGCCATTGACATTTGATGTCTATTAATGGACTGACTACATACTGTCAGTTCTTGTTTTGAAGGGGTGACTCCTCGATGGTCAAGCTAAAGCGGGTTTGATTAGATGGAACTGTTTACTTCGCTCTAGAATCGCTTGATCTAGACTGACTGGTTTCTAGACGAGCCGGAAACAAAGTTTGTTTGAGCTCAAGCTATCAAGAAGGCCAATAGCAGAAGCAGTGGAATATCCTAATTGATTCGAATGTCCACTGGTGTGCCCTATCCCCAGCATGAGATTGCACCATTGGCTTCAATCACAGGTAAAGTGCGCTTTTGGCGCCTGCCACCTGCGGCGGCGATAGCAAGTGTACATGACCATGATGACCTGGGTACTGCATCTTATCAAACGCATTATCTGAGAAAGCATATGAAATCCGGTAGGAAGTAGTTTATGCCCATCGGGACACTTCTAAAAACCTCGGGAGTGGCTTCGGATGCTGTATTATTCTTCTTTCTATGTAAGAGGCTACAAGCTAGTAAATTTTTATGCTGCTGGTCGAGCGCTGTGGTTAGTAGCCTAGTTATTCATTAACTTGGTGAAGACTTCCACGAAACCACGAAGGGAAAATTGATCTCACTTGCATATGATTAAAGTAGAATGGAAGAAGAAACCGATTATTGATCTGTAACAAACGAGGGAACAGCTCAATGTTTCCTGCTCGCTTTCGTGCTGGCTGAGCAGATAGGTAAGTTTTTATGTCGTAAAGACAAAACCCCATTTTTCAAAGTACCAAAGCGATAACGTGGATCACTAAGGTTCTCATTTTATTCGTTTCTCAATTGGATATCCATTCGTTCATATAAGGCTTTGATGAAATTAGACGCTGCGCCTCCACAGTATGGCAGGCTAAATCGAGCGCAATCAATGCTGTACAACCAACGTTGAGAAGATGCATCATGGGGTCCCAACAGCCTTGCCATGCCGTTGCGAAGAAACGTGTATAAGACAAAGGGCCCCGTTTGTCAGAGCACATCTTCGTCTGACGAGAAAAACGCTAGTCGAATCGAAAGATAAGTAAAGTTTGTAACATAATCTAGCTGTTCTGATTGGCAAATAACTTACGGTCAATGAACTTAATTTAACAAAAGGCTAAGAATTGGGTTTCTCAAACTGTCAAGGAATTGAGAAGGCGAGGATACTTACATTATGGGTTCTTTACTGTTGAATAACCCGATGTTGCAGCGTTGAATCGAAGCATTGAATTTTTTTGGTTGCCGAGCGCAATACTTGGAAGTCCCGTGTTAGAATAAGCTTCTGACAGCTGTAACTCCACGGCGTTGATAATTATGCATGACCTGAGGGATCTTTTTTTTTTTTTTTTCCACTGGACGCTTCCTACGCGGAGAGACATGAGGTCGCCTGCTGTTGCGTTCGAAGATGCATGCCGCACGCCTAGATGCTGTTAGTATATGCCTGAGGATTAATCGTCAGGCTATTCATTGACAGCCGAGCTAAAGCAGTTCCGACTAGAGTGATTCATTTACTTCACTTCAAATATCTATATTGCGGCTCGGCGGCACGCTGTGAATTCGGTTTTGGCTGTGGTCAATATTGAACGTCTGACACTCAGCCAGCATAAAGCTGTTTATATCCTAGCACTTTCTTTCCATCGACCAGATCTCCTATATTTTCAGTAGCCTGTTTTGGATTAATGAGAAGGAGAGGGCATTGAAGGCGAGCTGGAAAATGAGGGTAATGTTTCGGTTCGCTTAGCAGACCCACTTTACTTTACATTTGAATTGAAGTAAACAAAGCAAATACTAGGTGATTGTTAACACTCTATGTCTGCTATTCGAGGCCGATATTCGCTCGTAGCACCTTCAAGAAAATGTCCCCAATATTCTTCTACTAATGCTATTGGTTTCGCCCTAGTGGACCAGCTGCAAGCTCACTTCACTGCCCGAGAATGCCGAGTATATAGCTGATCCAAAGACAATGTGTTGAAGTGAGACCGAAAGCATTCAAGCCCAAGCTCTGAATTATCTTCACCGATTAGGGTGAGAGATTAGGGTTGTAATCGTGAGCCTACGATCAATTGCGTGGTTAACAATAGTCAATATTAGTCAGGAATCACGTTTAGGGCTAGTCATCGTAGAAGAATAAAGTTTCTTTCAGGATTAATTGATGCTGTAGAAGTCAAGTTATTTATTATAGTATGTTAGTGCGGTGTATGGTGGGTTCGTATAGTCGGTTTAGCCAAAGTCATCCAATACAGTGGTATCTCCCCCAAGCCCTCAGTCTTGCCGATATCTATATCCACGTCTGGATCGACCGAATCCTTACTCAAGGAACCGTGGAAAACGGTTTCCGGCCCTATGGGATGGCCAGGCTCCGTTCAATTTCTTTTCTTCCAGGACTGAAGCTGGCACAAGAATCTTCCCCATCACCGACGGCCAAGATTCTCTCGAAGACAAGAAGCCCAGTCTCAAAAAAAGCTTGGAGGAACTCTGCTTGCTACCTGGTTGGACCTCCCAATTGACTCGAGTGCCTTGTATTACGACCACCTGGGCAAGAATACGCCTGCAGGAATGTACGTATCTGTACTCATCGCAGATATAAAGAAAGCGCGCCGAAACCCGTCTAAATCCTTTGGCCGATGGCAAGGATGAGGATTCCTGTTGAATCACATAAACGGCACTTGGAAGTAACATCGCAAGATAACAGGAACTAGGACTTGTGCAGGTAGGGACTTATGCAGGTAGTGAAAGATGCAGAATAAAGTACATATCTATTTCTGTATCTCATATAAGGTCTAGCAGGTGCAGCAGTTATCTAGACTAACCACTGGCCTCAACTAGCATTATCTCCTCCATGCATATACAAATGAAAGGTTTTACGCCTCTACTCGACTCTCAGGCTCTGCAACCTAGCTTCTGTGGCAATTACCTGCGAAATAATTAGTTAAATATTTGAAAAACGCTGACAAAACTGGGACTTACATCCAAAGCCTGTTGCACCTCTAGCACCTTCCTAACCTCGCCCAACCAGTCCCTACTCAAAGTCTTCGCCCAGCCCTGGAGACCATTCATCTCCCTAGCAGCAGCATCCAAATCGCCTTCCTCGAGAAAAGTCTCCGTCCTTGTCAAGATACTCTCAACATCATTCCCAGTGGCAAGACCCTTCTTCTTGAACAAAAGCTTGCTCAAGACATAGCTCGAAGCGTGACTAGCTACACCAGCATCTGCTGGCAGTAGAGAAGCCTTTCGGACTTCACCAGCTACACGGCGGAAACGATCGATGAGTTGTGCGGAAGATGGAACACCTTTTTGGTATGCGGTCGGGTTGATAGATGCTATGGCAGCGTTAACCACGGGATCATCTGAGGCGATCTCTTTCAACGCAGCGAGTTCCTTGGTGAATGGCCGTGGAACCTGGCTCTTCTCGAGGTTGGAGCGAACAGCCTCAACAGCGACGTGAAGATGTTGCGTCTTCAAGTTTGCATCGACCACGGAGTTCCAGTCCGTGGTAAGCTTCTCGAGTTCGTTAACAGTGTTGGTAAGGTCGGACAGTTTGCCAAGACGGCCATCTCGCTCTTCTTCCACGCGCTGCTTGAGCTCCTCCATGAACTTGCGCTTCATCTCGACAGCCTGCTCAAGCAGCCTGTTGTTCAGACGCTGCTCGTTAACCTCATTCGCAGTCTGAACTTCAGTTTTCAGCTTCTGCTCGTAGTTTTGTTGGATCTTCTCTCGTTCGGTCTGGTATTCCTCTTGCCATTGTGATTGCTGAGCCTGCATCTCAGCTTCGACTCTACGTACCAACTCCTTAGCAGCGCGTTCAAAATCTGCTTTTTCAGACTGGACCTTAGCCTCGGCATCTGTTTCAGCTGTATCTTTGAGAGCTTTAATCTTGTTGCCGACTTTGCTAATCTCTATCTTGGCCTTTCCAATAGCGCCTGAGAACTTTGAATCCGCATTGTCAGCATTCACAACTGTAATGATGTCGTTGATGATCTTGACCAAGTCCTGAACAAGAGGCTCCTGCGCATCACTAACATTGAGCGGGTCGATTCGGGTAAGCTCAGGAGGAAACTTAGATGGCTGATCAACCTCAGGAGGAGTGAAGGAAGCCCCCTTGGCCTTTGGCGACGCAGATTTCGATGGCGCTGAAGCATCGGTGACTGGGTGTCCTGGCTTGGCCGGAGGTTGTGGCTCTGGCGATTTGTTATCTGGCAGTGTACCGTCAGGAGCAGAAGCATCCGCAGCCTTTTTGGCAGCCTCTACAGCCTTGACCTTTTCAGCTGGGTTTGTCTCCTGAGGAGTCTGTAGAGCCTCCTTTGGCTTGGGGGCGTCTTTCGTAGCATTGGCGTGTCTTCCAACAGGGGCCTTAGTATCCTCAGCAACTTTCCAGGAGACTCCACTTTGACTTGGTATTCTGATTGATTCTCCAGTGTTCCTGGGCGGCGTGCTGGCTCGGCCTGCAATCGTTGGGAAACGCTTGCGGAACTCCCTCTCCTCGAAGTAGAGAACTGCCTCCTCTCCAAACGGCACATATTCGGTAAAGAAATCGTGGAAGTTATCGTTCACTCTGCTGTAGTATACACCTCCTGCAAATCCGACTGAGGAGAGAAGGAAGATGGTTGTGAAGAATTTCCGGAAGAACTTTCGTTTTGGGGGTGGAGGTGGTGGAGGTGGGGTAGATGCCAACGGGGATGTGCTACTAATTGGAACGTTCGGAGGAGCAATCGCAGCTCCAACTGGCGTCTCACTCTTGGGGGCGGCTGGTGGTGTGTATAATGTAGGTGGAACTTGTCCGGGAGGAAGTGGCTCGGTGGTACTATCGCTGCGAGATCCAGGAAGGACTATAGGCTTGGAATCTGCGATACTAGCTTTCTGAACATCGGCATATCCTCTCTACAAGCAGAAACCACAGTCAGCAATTTATCTTGCCTTCAATTAGTTTGTATGAATTTGGGAGCTCTTACCACACCTCCCGGTCGCACTCGAGTTGGCTGTATCGCCGCCCATTGACGGCCAGCGTTGGTTACATTGGATGTATAACCAAAGGCCTTCAACGACCGAAGTGAAGCGCGCAGCATGACGGGCTGCGTTGAGCGACAGAGAATTGTTGATATTCGTGATATTGGTGGCGCGTGGTAAACCGGCAAGATTCTTTTGGAGCAAGCTCACAAGCTTGTGCCAAGCCAAGGTATGATGCACCGCCTTATCAGCGAGGCTGGAGGTCAAGAATCTACAGAGATGGACAGATACAGATGGCCTCAATACCAGCACTTTTCATAAAAGTGATTTACAGCCATATCAGGATAAAACGTTGCCATCCTGGCTAAGACCCAAAAACTCATTTGCATTCCGTGATATCATTGAATGTGTTTGTTCTATTGCGTATCTTACACCCAAAATGCTGCAGAACGATTCAACGAGAAAGACCATCGCGCCATGCAAGGAGCATCCTGCCGAAACCAAACCTGCTACGAAAAATCAAGACACATGAAGGTATTAAAAACTGCTCTCGCAAACTGGTCCTAAAGACCATGTCGTATCTATGAACCCTAATCGCAAAATGGCAAAATCGTCTTGTAGGACGATAGGGCGGTAGACTGTAGTGAACACTGTACCTGAGCCTTGGTAGTTCTCATGCCAGGCCCAATTCTTCTTCTTCTCCGAACTCTAGATGAGCTCCTCAACATGCACAGGGTCCTTGTCCTTGTGTAGATGGATTCTCCGGTCTCAACTCAACTCCTCCCCGTCCGCCAGATCTTGGGTTCCTCGGACCAGCCTGGTCTAATGGCAGCTTCTTCGCAATCGATGTGAACAATTCCCGCACGTTTTCTGATGTCTTGGCCGAAGTCTCGAAAAACAGTAGTCCTGCCTCTTTTGCGTAGGCCTCGGCATCCGCTGCGGTGATGGCACGTTTGTCGGGTTGGCTGGTTACCAAATCGAGTTTGTTGCCAGCCAAGGCAATGATTATGTTCTCGTTTGCCTGTCTTTGAAGTTCTTTCACCCACTGTTTAGCCTTATCTAACGAGGACTACCCGAAGTACGTTAGTAGAGCTTCATTTGCGGATCCCTCGTGTGAGTATCCTTACAGCTTGCGTGATATCGTAAACCACAACAGCACAGTTCGCATTTCGATAGTACATGGGTGCAAGCGACTTGTATCTCTCTTGCCCAGCAGTATCCCATATCTCGAACTTCACAGTGGTATTATCATCGAGGGATATCGTCTGGGTAAGGAAAGCGGCGCCGATTGTGGACTCTCTGAAATCATCGAATTGGTCCTGTGCTCATCGTTAGATGAGGGTTGGATATGTGTGACGTGAATCTAGACTGACCTTAACAAAGCGGAGCACCAGGGAACTCTATGTCCACATTAGCCTCGGAATCCTGTTTCTACTATCTTCAGTACACACCTTTCCGACCGCAGACTCCCCTAAGTTATATGTTAGATGCAGGCCTCAACGTAGAGGGAAAGAGCAAGTACCCAGTAATACCAGCTTGAATTGCGCAAAGCGGTTGTTCCCACCACGGGTGCCTGCTGGGCCTCGAGCAGCCATATCGAAACGAGGTTGAGGGTATTGGGATAGGAAGATGGATGGATTCGTGAAAGAAGTGCGCAAGGAAGACGCTCTGGACTGCACTTGGTACGGCGTACGAGTTGAGATTGAAAAGGCGAGAAGAGTGGAGTAGTTGTCTGGAGTGGAAAGGAAGGTGCTCGGATTCCGGATTCCGTGTGACGATGTTTCGATGGGCTTGGAAGGGAAGGCTCGCCGCATGGGGGATCTGGAGCTAGGAATGAATGGTCAGGTGATGGGGGTCAAGCCACACGGCGTACCTAAATTGCTAAGGGCACCCCCTAGTATTGATATAGGGGATCCCAGTTTACTCCGTACCTCAGAGAGGCTTCACCCGCACATTCATCTTCAAGTAATCCACCAAAGAGGTTATTTGATTTACCCACTGGTAAATGCCCTCAAGTAGTTGCTCAACAAGGAATTTCATTCAATATTCAGCTCAGCAGCATTAGGATACGTGGAGAGCAGGGTCTTTCACAGTCTCCCATAATGCGTGCCATTATCAATTTACTGCCAAGCCTTTGCTGGCACGATCATGGTCATAGCCGCCAACCGACGAGGCTTGAAGCTTTCGAGCTTGAAAGACAGACAGACGTCCGCAGAATACAGCTCGTCAATAATACAAAACCACTCTACATTCACTCGAGCAACTGATGATTGCGTCCTTCGAGATCATAACATAGCAATCACACGCACCTTTCATTAGTCGCTACCATCTTCGAAATCATGGCGTCCATGCCCTTCCGGGACATCAACGTCCATGCTTCGACGTCGCATTACGCTTTCACTTCCCCTTCCACCCCTTCTGCGCCAACACTGGTAGTTGACCGTCCGACTGGTGACTTGCGATTGAACGATGGCGCTTTGTTGGGTGGGAAGAGGGTGTCTAGTATTGCTGGTATTCTGGGAATGATTAAGCTACGATTAGGTGGGTAAAACCAAGGCTGAACAGAAGACAATGTTGTTGATGGCTCCTAGATAAGTACATCATTGTCATCACCAAGGCACAGCCGATGGGCAGACTGAAGGGACATATGGTTTATAAAGTCATATCAACCGAGTTCCTGCCTCTTCGCGAACGACCTCTCCACGACCCAGAAGAAGACAACTACCTTTCTCTACTCAAAACGTTCATCAAGTCTGGACCTTTGTACTTTTCTTACTCCTTTGATCTTACGAACACCTTCCAGCGTCAATCGCAGATCGACCAGTCTGCTCCTCTCTGGAAGAGAGCCGACGATCGATTCTTCTGGAACAAGTTCATCCAATCCGATTTGATTGACTTCCGGTCCATGGGTACCCGAAACCATCAAGGCCAGCAACCCGCAGTCGATCCATATATTCTGCCTGTCATATTCGGAATGATGGAGATAACTTCAACTCGCATCAAATCAACCCCATTGACCATGGTTCTAATTACTCGGCGATCACGTCATCGTGCGGGAACAAGGTACTTCTCGAGAGGTATTGATGAGCAGGGTCATGTATCGAACTTCAACGAGACAGAACAGATCATTATCCTCAACGATAGTACGAGTGGGCTTGGCGGGTTTGCTGGAGGTAATGGTATGCAGAACGGGAAGGTTGGAGGTTCGGGTGGGAAGGAAGTGCAGATTATGTCTTATGTTCAGACCAGAGGAAGTGTTCCGGTGTACTGGGCCGAGGTCAATACTCTGCATTACACTCCAAAGCTTCAAATTCGAGGAGTTGAGACTGCAATCAAGTCAGCTAGGCTCCATTTCGAAGAGCAGATTCGTCTATACGGAGATAATTTCCTGGTCAACTTGGTCAACCAGAAAGGCCGGGAACAGAGGGTCAAGGAGGCTTATGAGCAGATGGTTAAGTTGCTAGTCTCAGCCCCATCCGAGCGAACTCAAGCAGACGAAGTTACGACGGAAAAATTCCACGTTGTTGAGCCTTCTGGTCGACGATCAGAGATGGATAGATTACACTACGTATACTTCGATTTCCACAACGAGACTAAAGGCCTACAGTGGCACCGAGCCCAGCTCTTACTCGATAGGCTTCATGATTCCCTGGAAAAACAAAAGTATTTCCGGGGTATCGACATGCCAGCTGACACAGAAGGCCGTCTCGAAGTCCGTAACCATCAAACGAGTGTGGTCCGTACCAACTGTATGGACTGTCTTGACCGCACCAACGTAGTCCAAAGTATGCTTGCACGTTTCACCTTAAACAGACAACTCTCAGATCTGGGTGTTCTCTCTCCTGGAGAGACCTTCACCACATCCGACCCTGATTTCGAGTTCCTTTTCCGCAAGCTCTGGGCAGATAACGCAGACGTCGTCTCGAGATCTTATTCGGGAACAGGAGCTCTCAAGACGGATTTCACACGGACTGGAAATCGAACCAAGGCGGGTGCACTCCAGGATCTTCGTAACTCGATTACAAGATACGCCAAGAACAATTTTGCAGATGGACCTAAGCAAGACGCTTTTGATCTATTCCTCGGCAATTACCTTCCAGACTCATCAACAAATCCCGTCTTCGTTGATCAGCGACCCCTGCTCATCCAATCAATTCCCTACATACTGGCCTTCGCCCTCTTTTTTGTCTTCGTCGGAACGTTCACCCGCTCTCCTGTAGATGCAGCCGTGTTGCCCATCCGGATCTTTGTAATTTTCTGGTTTGTGGTTGCCGGATGGTGTTTGAATTTCATCTACAGCAACGGAATGCTCTACGTAAGGCTTCCCTTCTGAATATCGTATGAAACGGTGCTAATTGTTTCCTAGGTCAACTGGCCCAAGCTCAATCCCAGACCATGGGCGACTGAAGGCTATAACGAAGCTATAAATGCTGTTCGTAAGGACAAAGTTATCGGTAGTTTTGTCGCTAGACATGAGCGAGGTCTTAGTACAGCACGCTACACTAATGCCGAGGAGGGGAAAAAGAGGATCGAATAAACCCAACCATCCAGTCATGTATTTGCTTTATAAATATTTTCCTTCTGTATGGTTGTTCATATGCGCGTTTCCAGCGGCAAAGCATGCAAGCGGTCAGAGTAATTGTTTCCTGAAGATAGCGTGAGCGAGATATGCCATTAGCGACAAGAATGTCAAACAGACCTTGTTATTGTACGTATATTAACTTGAAAAATATCCCTTGAACTTAGAGCCTTCCAACTACTGAGCTTTCAAGGTCGGTAAATCACATATTGACTCATCGATGCATTTGGAGATTCCACAAACCGCGTACTGGGGTGATCGGACCTCGAAAACATCAGATGTCATTTTGCGTCGCTAGCATATCAAGAATTACGGTAGGGATGCCATGGACCTTTCTAATTTCTATTTTTGTTATTTTTATTCTAGTATCAACCGCACAGCCTTGGAAGTTTCCGTCCCAACCGCGCTTTTCCTACCCTGCTTTCCAGTTCCGATGCCGGTTTCAACATTTCAATCTACGTTCCCGAATCGAGCACGCAAGTGCAAAAGCTACTATCGAGCATGCAAGGGACAGGTCTGCGTATCCCGTCAGCGACGATTTCTTTCTCCATGCTTGATAAAACGTGTTCGCGCAATTTATATATACGCGAATATATACAGAAGGGTGGAGGTTCAGAAAAGAATGTGGTACGGACAATGGCTGTTCTCGATGCTCTTGACGTAACAATCTATCACGGTTTTCCGGATAGGAGGTGAGAGGGTTGCGATGGAGGATATGTCTGAGATTACTTCCTCGGTGATCTGGAAGTGGCGAAATGTCAGTGAATATACCTAGGTCCCTCGTAAAGCCAAAAGGAAAGGGGGACGGAAGTGCCAAGAATGGAGCAGGACAACGAAGAAATGAAGATGCAAAAGATAAGCACGGCTCGAGTCTATACTTCAACCAATGCTAAATTCGGGAAGATATTACAAGACATTAATAAAGGCACATGGGACTCACCTCGCGAGCTCCATCCACACCCGCAAAAGCCTTACCAAGCAAAGTCCTCAAAGTAGTAATCTGCACCGAGCTCGCGCCCGCCACACCGAGCACGAAGCCCAACCCGCTACACAGATACAAACCACTCGTCGCAACCGCCATATTCCTCCTCTTCACACTCGCAGTCAATGCGATGAACGCAGCCGAGAATGCGATCCCGGTGCCGAATCCACCAGGCACGATATCGAAACTATCGAGCCAGGTTATGCACTGGCCTTTCCAGCGGAGGATTAGGAGTGTGTAGCTGAGGGAGGAAGATAGCGCTGCGAGGAGGGAGATGGGTTTGTACCGTCCTGTATGCGAGATGTAGAATCCGGACAAGAGGCCTCCGAGTGTGTTGCCTAGGACGGCGGGAAAGAGGTGGGTGCCTGCGAGTGTGTTGGATGAGTTTTGCGTGGCGCGGAAGTAGAGAGGGATGGAGAACATCATCTACATCGAATATGTCAGTCAGTAACTCATTCTGTGATTTCATTTGATGCTCCTTATTTCCACACTCGCTAGCTAGATCTTATTCGTTTTACTTGGGATGACTGGCTGGTGGACAGACATACTGCTAATTGTGCGGCTGCTTGTAGAGCTGTGATGGCGTATGATGTAGCCACATCTCGCTGTATAAGCAAATTTGGCGGAAAGACAGGCTCGAAAGCACCGTATTTCTCCCAGGCAACAAACGTGCAGCCAAGGGCTATCGAGCCTGCTCCAATCCCAGTGACTACTGGATGACTCCAGGGTAGATTTTGCCCGCCTAAAGAAAGAGCGCTGAGAAGCGAGACAATACACAAAGCGAGAAAGATGGCGCCGACGAAATCTACGCGCCGAATTTTAGATAGTTGAGGTTTGCTTGTGATCTTGTGTTGACCTTCACTTCCCCCGAGAAGGGGAGACGCGAGGGGATATGTCTGGGAGGGTAGACGGAGCGCGATGAGGATGATTGCAAGTCCTATGATAGGACCTTGTCCGATGAAAGACCATCGCCATCTGATACTGTCGGCTAGAAATCCTCCCAGAGGTCCTCCTATACTTCGACCAAGTGTTGCTACTACATTGACGTAGCTACGCCACGAAGCGACTTGGACTATAGGGACAACATCTATCCTATGTTAGACATTTTTATGAGAGACAAAATAGGGAAGTTTCCATTACCGGTAATCAGAATGGAGACTATGACTGTCATGCCTGCCGCTCCTAGCCCAGCGACTACTCTTCCAACAATGACTTGCCACATTGCTTGTCCAATTCCGCTGTTCTCGTTAGCTGGCTTCTACTCGTATCGCCAACAGCTGATGTAACATGTCGAGTTGGATATATGAATTGAGAATAGACATACCTTCCCACGCTCCCAATGGCGAACAAAACACAACTCACTAATAAACTCCCTTCCTTCCGTAAATGTCACTGAGTTTCCCTGTGATAGGTTGTACAGCGCAACTAGCAAGCGAATAGCTAGTCGTAAGCCAGCTTGCATCTGTCAGGGTACCAAACTCCGAGGATATTGTTCCATAGGAAGCTAAGACGAGACTTCCATCTGCATTCGAAACGAATACGCCTGGAGTCTTGTTACAAAAGTCCTCAGATGAAATTCTCACGCATGACATCAAACCCGAAGCCCTGTAAACGGCATTGTCAAATAAAGTCGAAAGACAGAACGAGAAAGGCACAAATAATACGGACCAATCATGAGTAGACCGACGATAGCGATCAAGCTCTCGCCTGGAGCCTGAACACTCAAAACTTCATCATCATCCTCGTCCTCATACCCAGACCTATCCTCCTCCTCTTCAGAATCGATCTCCGAGTCCGCACCCTTATGATCCGGATCACCACCATGTTTCGATAACAATGATGTTTGCTTAGACACACCGATATAGCCTGATGGTTCGGACGCAAGTATGGAGATTGTTGGTCGCGTGTTCAATCCGCTTTTGATTAGGTTATGATGCCGTCCCACGGCTGGTTGCTCATCTTGTTCTACATCACGATCTTGGCCTGCCATTCTCGCGATATTCAGATAAGAGAACTATGCTAAAAGCTTAGATGCGAGAAACAAGAAAGTCTAAATAAGACAGGATCAAATATGAAACAGCAATTGATAGAATACTAAGAGACGATTAGTATCATCGTAAGAGTAAACCTGAATCTTTCTAAATTAGATCGATCTCGGGTATCAAAACGACTACCTATTAGAAGGCGGCTACGTGTTCGATGAAACCATGTAAGTATTGTGTCTCCATCCTGTACTGTTATAACGCTCGAGAATTCGATGCAGGTTCTTTGCAATAGTCAGCCAGTCGAGCATTCGGAATTTGTTTTGCAGATGGCGAATACACAGATCAGCATGCTAGAGGTGGGGTTTTGGGTACGAAAGCTTGCAAGCGAGCTTTGAGTGGAGCTGTGTGCAACGAGGTTGCCGAGGTCCTTGGAGTTGATTCTTTCGTTATATCATACTAAGACAATGCAGTTTTCGACTTTGTCAAGCAAGCTCCATCTTAGGATCTGACAAGCAATTGGCCTATCCCGAAAGCATTCGACCTGGGTAATAAAGATGAAGATATACCTAGGTTATATTTTAGCGATCGCAGGCTTTGCAGCTGCGGAGGAGTCATCGCAGGAGCGAGAACAAGCACCGCTCAATGCGCATAGAGTGCAGGATAGTCGACCAAACATAGTCGTTATTCTTACCGATGACCAAGATGTCCATCTACAATCCTTGGACTATATGCCACTGTTGAAGAAACACATCTTAGACGAAGGGACATCTTACACACGGCATTATTGTACAACAGCCATATGTTGTCCCTCGAGAGTTACTCTATGGACTGGCAGAAATGCACACAATACCAACGTCACAGACGTCTTTCCACCTTACGGTATTACGCACGTTTTTTCACTCTCTTCATATCCCCAGAACTTTAATACATCCTCGAATCTGACAACTCATCCAGGCGGATATCCCAAATTCATCTCCCAAGGCTTCAACTCCAACTGGCTTCCCATCTGGCTCCAACAAGCCAACTACAGTACCTATTACACGGGAAAACTCTTCAATGCACACACCATTACAAACTACAACTCACCCCATCCAGTACGTAATGGGGAAGCTCGATGTATCCTTTTTTCTTTCTGAATGTCTCAAGATAATGTTGAGAGATGTCTTATCCATCTCTCATACATTTCTCAGTGTAGCCATCACTGATTCCCCGCTAACTTAGGCAGGCTGGACATCCTCGGATTTTCTCCTCGATCCACACACCTACCAATACCTGAATGCAACATTCCAACGCAACACCAACTCACCTGTAAGCCATCCCGGCGAGTACAGCACCGATGTGCTCGCTGAAAAAGCATATGGCTTGTTTGCTGAAGCAATCGAGTCGAAGAAACCGTTCTTCTTAACTGCTGCGCCGATAGGACCACATGCGGACGTTGCGCCTTATCCAGAAATACCTGGAAAAGATCATGAGGTACACATGACAGCACCGATCCCAGCTCCTCGGCACGCTCATCTTTTCCCGAATGTAAAGGTCCCACGAAGAGCTAATTTCAATCCCGATACACCAAGCGGTGCTTCATGGGTTAAACACCTCGCGAAACTAAATCCAGAGGTGCTAGCCTATAATGACGCCTTCTACCGCGCACGTCTGCAAGCCTTACAAGCCGTGGACGAGCTCGTCGAAGGTCTCGTGCAGAGACTTAAAAGATATGGTGTTTTAGAAAACACGTATATTATCTTCTCTTCAGATAACGGATATCATATTTCGCAACACCGCTTACCTCCGGGTAAGGAATGCGGCTTCGAGGAAGATATCAATGTTCCTTTCATCATCCGGGGCCCGGGGGTTGCGGCTGGGAAAGAGGTAGATGTCGTGACTACACATACGGACTTTGTGCCGACTGTTTTGAAACTTGTTGGAGCGAAGACAGGGTGGGAAGGGCTGGATGGGAGTTCGATTCCGTTGTTTGAGAATGAGATTGAGGAGGCGAAGGAGGAGAGACAAGAGCATGTTAATGTGGAGTTTTGGGGGAGGAGTATCCCTGAAGGCATTTACAAGTTCTCGTTGGATGACGGGAAGTTTGTAGCCTATGGATTGAACAATACGTACAAGGCTTTGAGAGTGCTTGGCCGGGGGTATAATTTGTTCTATGCGGTTTGGTGTACGAATGAGCATGAGCTGTATGATTTGACGGTAGGTTCCTCTTCTTCATTTGCGGTTTGAAACGTTGCAGAGCGTAAACTTACAATCTGTAGACCGATCCAGGACAACTGAATAACCTCTATCCAACGACTTCATCTCATCCACAGCAATCCATCGTCAATCTTCCGCTATTCAAGGTTCTCCCTCGTCTAGACGCCCTACTCATGGTCACCAAGTCCTGTAAAGCGAGTACGTGCATCGATCCTTGGTCTGTCATCCATCCAGAAGGCGACGTCCACACACTAGATGATGCTTTGGCGAGCAAATTCGATGCTTTCTATGGCAGTATTGCCGAGAGAGTGAGTTTTTCGAAGTGTGAATTGGGCTATATTCTTGAGAGTGAGGGACCTCAAGATGCGGTTGTGTTTCGCAGTAGCGTAGATTATGAGAACATTTTGGGTGAAGATGAGCTGTAGAAGGCCTGTTCACGCCCATGATCTTCGCGGGAAAGGCTGGATGGCTGTGTTTGCAATTCACAACTTGACGACGTACCATCACAAAATGATTATCAAGCGATTAAAATTGAGTACCGGGTCTGTCTGAAATGTTTGTTAGTGCATTCCTTTCGCTCAAGGAATAAGTGCCCCTTTGGTAACCTTTTTTCTACCTTATTGGATGCGGTTTCCGTGATATTTATCAACGTTTTCGTGTGTAGTTAAGTAGAGATACTTCAGTATTACAAAATCAGTTTCGCTCTCTCGTATAGATAAACAATTCTATACAAAAGACGTTTAGTAGGGCGCCCTCAGTAAGAGATATTGCTAGTCTGTAGGGCCTAGTTCGTAGAACAGTAGTCGCCACGATCATCTTGGTTCTATGGTGAAATGTCGAGTAACAAACAGGAATATCTAGGAACTCTTAATGAGTAAATCTAGAAGTGAATCATGTCACAGCCTTACCGTAGTATGGCTTTTTCTATCCGCTGCGCTGTCCCAGGGTTCCGTTTTTCCAGACCGGAATCAGCTTTAAATCATCATTCATTCTACGAACGATCCGGTATCTCGGAGTGAAAGTCGCAAGAATATCATAAGATATTACTGAATTAGCACATTAAAGCCTCATAATCATTTGATGACTTTACTTCGTTAATAAGTTGACTTCGCTTGAGACGAATTTTTTCAACCTCGAAGCCCTATTCTGTAGAATCTAGCCTTTCTATTAGCTAGTACTGAGCGACTTGGCGAATGTACAGAGAGACGAATGCAACTCTGATTGCAGCGCAGCGGATAGACGGTGTCCGATTGTAAAGGTGAATCTCTAAAAAGACCTCGAATATGACGTCCAAAGTCCCAGTCTTACGAATCGTTGTGTCTACTTCGAATGCTCCACAGGTCTTTATTGCCGGCGCCTACAAGCCTACTAGCCGGTTCCCCTCCAGTTTCGCTCGGGACTCGCTTACTATCGGGGTTACTAAATGCCGCACTCATGCAAACGCCGCACTTTTTAATACCTGAAATCGCGTTTTACCACCTAAATTAACTACTTTTAATATTACTACTAATATCTAATAATTATTAATAATACCTAAAATACTAATAACCCGTAGTAGATATTACTTCTAAAGTCATACTACTAAATCAGAGTTTAATAAGGCCTTCCGAGACGCTAAATTATAGTATATAGCGCACCCTATAGAGAGTCACTCTAAGGTAGCACGCTAATTCGATATCAAGACTAATTCTCTACGGAAAGCTACTTCTAGAGTAAAGAGTACTACTAGTACTACAAGTAGCTTGAAGAAAGAGTTATTTCCAGGAAGTAGTAGCTATAATAAGCTACTTACTCCCTCCTAGGAGGAGGCTATTAGGCAGTATTACTATAATTAGTAGGAGATAGATATAAGAGCTACTTATCTGATAGTCAGATCAGCAATTACTTATCTACTTATAATATGATCTCCTTACTATTATAATAATCTTCTACTAATAGTTATATTAATTCTATAGGCCTAAACTCCTCTAAAGCTACCTCCTTCTAAAACCTAGTTTCGTAACTAGTTAAAGGACTATCCAGAGCTCCATTCGATTAAGACGAAACCTATAGAAGCTATACGATCAGAGCTATATATAGAAGAAGTAGTAATCTAGTAGTTCCAGAACCTAGAGAGAGAGATAGAAAGGCTATAAATCAATAATAGAAAGAAGGTTCTAAATATAGATAAATCTAGTATACGAGGCGCCCTCCTATATGCCGAGAGTATAGTTATTCTAAGGAGTATAAATACACTATATATACCTATATAAGGAAGCTATAAAACAGTTACTATTATAGAAACTATACGTAGTAATAGAAAGAAGACACTTCTAGCCTTTGTAATTTACCCTAGAGAGATAATTATAGAGAACTAGATATCTATAAACCTTTCTAGTAAAGAAATAATCACTTTCTCTTCAACTAGATATATTAATAACTCGATTATTATAGAATACGCTTACCATTTGATCAAACACTCGCATGCCGGACTAGAAAAGCTATAGAAACTACTCCTTTTAGATAGCTACGAATCTCACTACTATAAGTAATTTATAATACTTCTTCAAGAGAATTATATATACCTATAGTACTTTCCAAGCCACCTGACGTATACTCTTCAGCTATTAGATATAGGCGTTTTTCGGCCTTAGAAGCACTACTACTCTCAAGCTATTAACTCGGCTTTACGGAACTTAAATATTACTTATTTAATCACTTCTTTATTCAGAGACCTTACTAGTATTCGACAGAAAACTATATAATATCATATAATCTAGAACACTTTTAAGAACGCTAGAATATAGCTTCTTAGCTATAAAGCTAGATTAAAGAGAATAAGATCGTTTAGAAAGCAGAAGTCAATTAAAGAGCTAGAGTTACCTTTACTACTACCTTCTATACTAGTAGATAGAGTGATCTCTACTATAACTATAGTAGAGTCATTTATTAGAAGAGATCTAACTCACTTATCTAACGATTCAAGAGAGATCTTCTAAAGCTCGATTAAGAAGGCTATAGTTCAACTCTATAAGGCCTTAATTACTTCTACTAATAATACTATACTTCAATAGAAGCTATAGTTAAGTACCTAAGAGAAGAAGACCTCTCGACGATCGATTAAGTAGTCAAAGTTAATTAGAGGTACTATAGCAAGTATAGCTAATCTACGACTTGAAATTCAAGCTAAATGTTACAACCCTTGGCTGCAACAGGTGACATAGCCCTGAGGCTCGGCAGGCAGACTAACCTACTTGGCTAGCTCTGTACTTCATAGAGAAGCTATAGGTCACGTGACGAAAGTCATATGCTGAATCAGCCTATAGTTCCTGAACTAAATAATAATTCAGATAATTCAGATGATTCAACAGAACGAAAGTTCTATATATACTAGCATATCTGCCTACTAGATAGAAGCTTCGTACTTAACTCAAATATAGTATCTTACCTATACTTAGTAACTTATAAAGATTACTAGACTTAATCTAGTAATAGCGTTCCTGCTTATCTAACTAACCTCTTTCGCACTCTAGGATAAATACTACGCCTTACTATACGTTATACTTTAAGTATCGCACTAATAGGTACTAGCGTATACGTCAGATCAAGTAAGATATATCTATCTTAGGAAGCTCCCGGGGAGCACCTACTTTATCGTTAATATCTAAAAGGATCGATATACTTACTACTCTAGTCGGGGAAATCGATAAGAATATTCGATATAAGAATATTAAAGCTTTTATAGGAGAACGTAATAAGCTTTAAGGATTTATACTCTAACTCCGACTTTATATCAAATTCAATAGTAACCGCTTTCGGTCTGATACCGAGATAGTCCTTTAGGCAGTTACCCTGCTCGAAGGTAAAGCTTTGAATTAGATTAAAGGGTTTCTCGAGGACTACCTTATTAATAGTAATAAGGAAGAAGTTATTAACGCTAATAAAGCTAAGTAAACTACTATCTATATATTTACTATATAGGACGGATTCCTTAAAGAATTAAAAGCTAATTTTAAAGTTATAGACGAATAGAAGAAGGCAGAAAGAGCTATCGAAGCTCTATAACAGAAGGAGTTAGCAACTGCTTATACTAGGGACTTTCAGCGCTACTCTACCCGTACCGAATAGGGTAATAAAGCACTTATATACGTATACCGAAAAGGTCTTAAGGATTTCGTTAAAGACGAGCTTATACGCTATAGAGCTAGGGTCACTACCCTTAGCTAACTTATTAAGGCTATATATAAAATCGATAATAACTAGTATAAATATAGCATAAAGAAGAAGGGAAAGTTCGACCCTAACTATAAGCGAATAAGCGAAGGAGAGTTTAAGGGTAAGGTTAACTACTCTAGTTATAATAAATAAGACTATAGAGACCCTATAGAACTCGACGCTACATATAGAAAAGAATTATTACTATAGCAGCGAATAAAATATATATAAGATCGTACTTATTTTAATTATAGAAAACTAAGATATCTTATAAGGAACTATAAGGGTAATTAAAGCAAAGGAAAAAGATCCTAGGGTTATCTACTATAATAAGAACTTAATGCTACTATCTAAGGGAGAGGGGGTTATAACGAAATAATAATATTATATACTAGCTATATCTAAGAGGGACTAGAACTAGATAACGACTATATTAATATTAACCTAGAAGACGAGGCGGAACTCCGCGAGGCTATAAATCGACTCGACGTCGAGAACTCAGGACCCGGTTCTAATATACCCTCTGAATATAGCTCCGACGGATCAGAAATCACTTTTAAAGAGTATATACGACTTCTTATCGCTATAGGTAAAAAGAGTATTAAGATAGCTCACGCCGAAGCAGAGGAAATCTTCGAAAATAGTATAATAGAAGTTATCGAGAAATCGCTACCCCGTGACGATATAGGGTTAGAAGCTATCTAATATTAGAAGGACTTAGTAGAGGTATACTTAGACTTATTAATACGAATCTATTATATACTCTAAGAATATAAGGATATACTAAACGAAACTAAATAAGGGGTTCGACGCAGTTAGTAATACTAGAATACTATCGGAGAGAATATAGATTATATACTAACTATATAAATAAGACTAGCGATTTATAGAGAATTATAAGAATAAGCAAAAGATAAACTCCGAAAGATCGAAAAGAAGGATAATATATCACAGATTAATTACCCGCGATACGCTGCACTTATATAGTCGTTCTGCTAGACTGACTTATATAATATCTATTATGATAGAAAGGAGAACGCCGACTTTTAGCCCTAGAAATAGATACTAGTATTCTGGCCTGCGGAAGATAATAATAATATCTACTATATAGCCTTAGAAGTACTAGAGATATTAAAAAACTAGGAGATCTCGGCGATAAAAAGCTATTAATAAGTAACTATAAAGAGCCTAGGAACTTATATAATAAAGAACTTTATATAATAGGAAAGGGATAATAACTATTCCTAATAGTCTATTTRYKAGGATAAGCGCTRAGAGCTATAGTAGACTCTAGAGCTATAGGTAATTTTATAAATCATAGGATAGTAATAAACTACAGGTTCAGACTAGTTAAAAAGGAACTCCTATATTATCTATTCGCGTTAGATAAGGATACTATCGGAAATAAGAACAGATATATAATCCTCTAAACTAATTAGTTAAATATGAAAATACTAAAAGGATATACTAAAGATATTAAGTTTAATATCGTTAACTTAGGCGCTTATAAGTTAGTACTCGGCGTACTATAATTAAAACTCTATAACCCTACTATCGACTAGTAGAAAGAGCGAATTATAATGAACTATTATTAGTATAGAAGCGACTATAGGGTACTTAAACAGGCAGATAACGACCCGAAGCGAGACAAGTTATATATAGCTCTCTTAACTAATAAGAACTAAACCTAGGCCTCTATACTAAAGCGAATACTAGTAGCATATAAGGATTATAAGTAACTTTTCCGGGAAAGTCCTAAGAATAAGGCCCTTCTATAGCACTAACTATAGGATCACAAGATACCCTTAGAACTAGGAAAGATACTTAGCTTTAGACTAATATACTAATAATCCGTAGTAGAGTTAAAAACCCTAAAGAAATATATAGATAATAACCTAAAGAAAGGTTTCATACGACTATTTACTTCATTAGCCGCGAGTCTAATACTCTTCGTTCCGAAGAAAGATAAGAAACTCCGCTTATATATCGACTATCGTAATATTAATAGTATTATAATTAAGGATCAGTACCTATTACTACTAATAAATAAGCTATACGATCGACTATAAGGAGCTACTATCTTCACGACTCTAGATATAAGAGGAGTATATAACCTTATACGAATAAAACCCGATGAAGAATAGAAAATAGTATTCAGAATACGCTATAGTCTATATAAATACTAAGTTATACTATTCAGGCTTATAAACGTACCTGCGTTATACTAACGGATAATTAATAACTAGTTATATAAATACCTCGACGTTTTCGTAATCGCTTACTTAGATAATATACTTATCTACTCTAAGATAGAAACCGAGTATATTTAATATATATATAAAGTACTTAAGAAACTTAAGAATACTAAGCTACTTCTTAAACTAGAGAAATATAAATTTCACTAAGAAGAAATCTATTTCTTAGGATTTATCGTTAGACGATATAGAGTCCGAATAGACCTAATCAAAGTTAAGGTAGTACTTATATAGCTAATACTAAGTAGTATAAAAGAAGTATAGTCCTTCCTCGGATTCGCGAATTTCTATAGAAGATTTATTAAGAATTACTCTATAGTAACTAAAGTACTTATAGATCTTATTAAGAAAGACTAAGACTTTATTTAGATAACTATAGTAGAAGAAGCGTTCCGGATACTAAAAGAATACTTTACTAACGTACCTATCCTAGCTACTTATAATCTAAACCTCGAAATAGTAATAGAAACTGACGCTTCGTATTTCGCACTAGGAGTATACTTAAGCTAAAAGTATAATAAATAACTATATCCTATTATATATTACTCTTAGACGTTTTCACCCGTAGAGCTTAACTATAATATATACGATAAGGAACTACTCGCTATAGTAGCTGCCTATAAGTAATAGTAATACTATTTAGAAGGAGTAAAGTATATTATCTAGATCTAGACTAACTATAAGAATCTAATATTATTTATATCGACGAAAATATTAAATAGAAGATAAGTTAAGTAGTTAGAGGAACTCTTAACCCTAAAATTTAATATTACCTATAGGAAAAGTAGCGAAAATATAAGAGCTAATACTCTTAGTAGATAATAAGACTACTCGGGAAAACCTARYGAYAGGCCCCGAGCTATCCTTAAAGAGGGAAAGGAAAGAATAGAATATAACTACGAACTCCTAGTAATAGTTATAGTATTAGAAGATAAATACCTTATAAATCAAATTAAAAACGTATATATAATAGATAAATACGTATAGCGAGTTACTAGTAAACCTACGGATAACTTTATAATAGACAAAGATAGCCTCCTTAGGTTCAAAGGACTTATATATATCCTAAGTAAACTAAGACGAATATTCGTAATAGAGTAATACTTATTACCTGCATATAATCACTAGGGGATTATAAGAACCTTCGAACGGATAGCTAGGGACTATTACTTTCCGGGTATAAGGAAGTAAATAGAAAACGTTATTAGAGAATACGATATATATATAAAAAGTAAGTTAAATAAATACGTATTATATAGTCTTCTTAAATTACTAATAATATCTACTAGAGTATAAGAGTCGATTGTATTTAATTTCATTATCAAACTACTACTATCGAAAGAACTAATAACTAATATAGTATTCGATACTATTTAGGTTATCACGGATCGACTTACTAAATATAGATACTTTATACTATATAAGGAAGGAAGTAACGCTAAGGAGCTCGCGTATATATTCCTTAAGATAATAGTAAGCTAGTATAAGCTACCTAACGAGATTATCTCGGATCGAGATAAGTTATTTACCTTTAAGTTTTAGATATTACTTATAAACTAACTTAAGCTTAACTATAAGATATTAATCGCGTTCTACCTATAGACAGATAGATAAACAGAACAACTAAATCAATTAATAGAATAGTACTTACGTAGCTATATTAATAAGGAACAGAGTAATTAGGTCGAACTGCTTCCTCTTACTCAGTTTATATATAATAGCGCTAAGAACGAAACTACTTTAGTTTCCCTATTCTTCGCTAATTATAGCTTCGAACCCGAAGTATACTAATAACTAAGAAAGGACCCTATTAGCGCGCAAGAATCTATAGTCCTAGTATATAAGATACAGGACTTATAATAATAACTATCTAAAGATATCGACTTCTCGAACGCGAGAACTGCGAAATATAGTAACTAGAAGCGTAGTATAGGACCTCCGCTTAAGAGGGAGGATAAAGTATACCTATTATAATAATATATTAAAATAAAATAACTAAGTACGAAACTAGATTTCAAGAAACTCAGATTATTTAAAATACTAGAAGAAATAGAACTTATAAATTTCAGACTATAACTACTATAAGGATCTCAACTATACCTAGTATTCCACGTATTACTACTAGAACTTACTAACGAAAATACGCCCCTAGTAATAGATAAAGAACTCTAACCTAAGAACGAACTAGATATATATAATATTAAGAAATTACTAGATACTCGGACTATAATATAGGGTTAGTAGGAATATTTAGTAAAATAGAAAGGGTATAGAGATAAGGAAAACTCATAGGAACTTATATGAAACCTGAACTATCCGGATTTACTTTAATAGTTCTAGTCAAAAACCTAAGCGATTCCTAGGAAAAGTTATCACCGAAACCTAAGGTAATCTATATAGGATCAGAAGGATCGAAATAGTTTAGCTACTCCACGAGAGCAGGATCTAAGGCCTCGACTTCAGGTAAGGATATAAGCTCCTCTTACTTCTTTACTATACGTTCCTTTTCTTCGACGGCTTCTAACTTATCTAAAGAACGAAGACTACGATATAGTATCTTAGCTACCTTTATATAAAAGAATTCTCTTTATTTATTAATCCGAAGGATCTTAGCTTATTAGAAAGCTAGATATTTAATTAGCTTTTACTAATCCTATTAAGCTTCCTTATAAGCCTAAGTAAGATCAGCCTTAGTTCTCTCTAACTTACGCTATTTACTCTTTAAAGGACCCTATATATTATATTTCGTATTTCTACTAGCGCGAATATATTCGGTATAACGATCAGAGTCAGAGGAGATAATATAGACCCGACGAGGATCTTTATCGCAACGAGAATAAGATAGTATTTTGAAACTATACTAAAGGACGCGAGATAGAAGGTTTTATTAATTCTCTTTAATACGTTCGTAGCGAGTAAGTAGTATAGTGAAAGAAGAAGGTTATTATAGAAGGTCGACGTTTCTTAATCATATATCTAAGCTAGAAGCGCGGGACGCGCTAAGCCAGAAGGGGGATAGTATTATAACCCTTAGCTGCAACAGGTAATATAGCCCTAAGGCTCGGCAGGCAGACTAACTTACTTAGCTAGCTCTATACTATATAGAGAAGCTATAGGTCACGTGACGAAAGTCATATGCTAAATCAACTTATAGTTCCTGAACTAGATAATAATTCAGATAATTCAGATAATTCAATAGAACGAAGGTTCTATATATACTAGCACGTCTACCTACTAGATAGAAGCTTCGTACTTAACTTAAATATAGTATCTTACCTATACTTAGTAACTTATAAAGATTACCAGACTTAATCTAGTGATAGCGTCCCTGCCTACCTAACTAACCTCTTTCGCACTCTAGGACGAACACCACGCCCTACCGTACGTTACACTAAAGCTAAAGCTGAAAAGACAGAAAATCGCTAGAGAGCTGATCGAGTACTTTCTTATACTATTAGAAAGTATAAGAAGTCTCTATTAAAAGTAGGAGTTTAAGTATAGAAGATAAATAAGGCTAGGAAGCTCAAATTACAAGAGTTATAGAAGAGAGGAGAGGTAGTAGCACCTAATTCAGAGCTCTATCGACTAGAAAGAGAGCCTGATAAATAGCCTATAGTCGCTGAAACTATACTTTCTACTGAAGAAAGCTACTCTAATCTACTAGCTTCTAAGCTATAGTTTAAAGTAGATATCTTCGGCGATAGCGATCAAGATCAAGATATATAGATATTATATGAGCCTAGTGGAGCTATATAAGAGAAGGAGCTAGAGTATAGTCGATATTTAGAATCGTCGCTACTAGTAGCACTTATAATAGAAAGCTCTAAGAGTGAAGATAATAGAGATCAATTTTATACTAGAAAAGATTATATATCCTTAATAAATTAGAGTAGTTATTTAACATTGAAATTAAAAGAATTTTAGCAGGTGAAGCACCTAAAATACTTTACTAATATAATGCCGAGAGTGCGGCGTTTATATGAGTGCGGCATTTGGTAACCCCGACAGTAAGCGAGTCCCGAGCGAAACTGGAGGGGAACCGGCTAGTAGTCTTCTCGGTCATGGTCGGTACCTGATTTCAACTCCAGTTAGACTCGATTTTCGAGTTTACTCATCACCCTGTCCAAAAAAAAACTATTCTAGTCTCCAATTTCGCGGACAGGGAAATATCGTAGTCACGATTTTCGAATTTCGTCGAACCTTGTCGAATCGTCGCCCTATACAACGAGCCCTTCCCTCCTATTCCTGGTTTGATTCATTATCTCAAAACTCGTTTCATCGTAGACTATTGACCTAGAGATAAATCTGAATCTGGCTCTGCCTCAACTAAAAGCTTAATCTACCGACCTACTTCGTCTTATAGTTCTAAAACTCCTCCTACTTCAAACTTGCGTAAGTGAAAAAGACTAAATGTTTCTAGAAAACGCTTCAAAACTGGTTGCTGGACATCTTTGATTCAAAAATCGGACGTTTACGAAACGGTTTTACGACATGTTGTTTCGCGAAATTCTGACTTTGCGAAAATGTTTCGAGGAAAATGTTTTACCGAACACCACCTTATCAGACAAAACTGCCGGCCGAAGTCCAATTCTTCCGGCTGACTGGGAATTGTATACCTCGGGCTACTACGCCGCCGGGTGCTAGCTTGCCTCGTGTTTTCATTCACGCGAGGAACAGTGACGAAGTGTGATCACAAACAACCCCCCGGAATCTGATGAGAACACAGTGAGTATCAAAGAAGCTCAGATCACAAACGCCCTCGATGTGGCTACGCATATGTCTTGACCAGCTTGGAACAATTCTCAAGATCGAGTGGGTCACGGTCCGCCGTTTTATTACCCGGCGCCGGTGGAGGCTTGAAGATGCTTAAATGCCAAGTAGGCGTATCGGATCCCTCGCTTCAAGTACGAGCGGCACAGCCCGAGACGTAGGGATTCTCCACATCATCTAAAACGTATGCTTCCAGTATTACCCCGGAGGAGTCTCGTCCCTGTATAGCCGGCGTGATGCATGTGGCAGATGCCCATGAAGAGGATTTGCGGCCCGGGGCAAATCTTTTATTATCTCAAGATGTCTTTGTGTCTTGCTTCTTGAAATTAAAGTAATACCTGATCGCTTTACGCCTGTTTTGTTCTTCGGTGTTTATAATTCCAGATGCTTGCTTCATGATTCGTTTTCGATGTTGAAGTTTTCTTCCCGATCATCAGGTCGCTCACTGGCTATTCGCATTGTTGTCGGTCTAGCCATCACATATCTCGCAATCATTCAGCTACGCATAACATACTCACAGTTCAGCCGCACGCAAGCTACGAACGAATCGGTGCCTCTGAAAGCTCTGAAAGAGCCTCTGAAAGAGCCCTTGAAAGAGGATTCCAACGATGGGAATGATAGCGATGGTTGTGGCGGGGGATTGATACCATTCGGAAGCTCGCTGGTTTTGACTGTCAAAACAGGTGCGACTGAAGCCTTTCAAAAGATTCCAATTCAATTGGAAACTACATTGGGATGTGTACCCTTGGAGAACGTATTATGGTTCTCGGATATGGCGCAGAATATCGGGGGCCACCTGTTAATCGACGCGCTTGATCAGATTCCAGCCAGCGTTAAGAATAGCAACTCAGACTTTGATCTCTACACCAAGCAGCAAGAGCTGAAGGATCCTGTAGAAATTAGCAAATTACTCAAAAACATGAAATCTCCAGAAGACGATAAACAGCTTGCTGCATGGGCTCTGGACAAGTATAAGAACCTTCACATTGTCGAGAAGGCTTTCGCAGCGAAGCCAGACGCCGATTGGTATATGCACATCGATGCGGATACCTATGTACTGTGGCCCAGTCTCGTGGCTTGGATTAAAAAACTCGATCCATCCAAGAAGTACTACTTAGGAAGTATGGCCTGTTTGGATACTTTGCCATTTGCCCACGGTGGGAGTGGTATCTTGGTCTCCAGGGCCGCGACGAGAAGCCTGGTAGTTGATGGAAATGGGACTGCTGCTCGATGGGATTCCCAAATAGCTGGAAATTGCTGTGGAGATGGTATTCTGGCAGCGGCTTTTAAGGAGCAAGATATCCATGTCAAGAACGCAAATCCGAGCCTAATGGGAGAGTCGCCGTCAACGATCAAGTTTGAACTTTACAACTGGCATGAGCCATTAGTTACGCTCCATCACGTTTCGGCCATCGACGCAGTGCGGTTGCGAAGCTTCGAGGACAAGAGACAGAATAAGAGCGTACGTTGGATCCATTACAGTTTTCTCCATTACAGTTTTCCCCATCCACTAACAGCTGTGGTCAGGCTCCTGTTTTGTATTCGGAGTTGTTCACAGGCTTAATCTGGGATATGATACCCGACAGTGCAGAAGACTGGGATAATCTGTCTGACGGTGCTACCGTCCCGAACATTTACTTCGCAGATGAATGTGCCAGAGCATGTAAGATGGATGTGCATTGTCTGCAATCTCGTTTCGACGGAGAGATATGCCAGTTGACGAAAGACAAGGTCTCTTTGGGGGAGAAGAAGTATTTAGGAGGTGACGGGAAGAAGTGGCACAGTACTTGGAACAAGAAACGGATTTCTGCTTGGGTCGCAAAACAGAAGAAAAATGGTGTGGTCAAATTCCCTTATGAGGATGGAAAAACCTCCAAAAGCTCGCACCACAGGTGTAGGACGGTTTAAGAAGCCCTTATTTGGCTTACCGCATCCTAGGCCTCCGGGCTTGGACATACCAACAACAGATAGAAATAAAGAGAAATAAAAAATCAAAAAACAACGAAGAGTGCAAGGTACTCAAAATAACATGAAAGGAGATGAGCCCTTTTCTCTAATTCTGCTACTCAGCTTCAGCTAATGACCATGTCGTGGGCAGCCCTCAGCCACGTTTGATACTAAGAAGGAAAAAAAACAGTGCAAATTGTCTTGTTGACAAACAAATTTCGAAGTCGCGAATCATAAGCGCATCGGTTTGTACTATTATGGAAGCAATAGTATAAAAAGTTGGAATCAAAATAGAGACTTTTCACCTTGGAACATTAGCGTACAACTGATCCACTCAGGTTCCGGCGAAGTCCAAGCAGCACCGCACCTCCGTTCTCAGAAGTACAGTACTCTACTCTCATATCTCCTCAACGAGCTTTCGTTCCAGTATCAACAGAAGCCGCACGTTGAAGCTATGGAGTGGCTCGCCTCACTCGATACAGAGACTATCGAACCTCTGGTACTGCATCTCTTAACGTGGATCCAGGACGGGAATTGGGCCGTAGCTAAGCCAGTTACTGATTTCCTACACATCATCCTTCGCTGTTGGCGAAGAGTTGAAAGCTCTCCTGATATCTCTGCATGATCTCTTGACTAAAGCGGCCACCAACAACAAATCAAGACCGCACTTATACGCCTGTATCGGTCCAGTAGCTTCATCAGCTCAGTGGCAAGAAGTGCCTCAGGTTACTTTCAGAAATACACCGGTCGAGAAGAATAAAGATCAGGATCATGTTTTCCAAGATGATGAAGAAGGCCACTGGTTCATGACTAGACACGAGGGAATGATGTAGGATAACAAAGCGTCGTCACTGGAAGATACAAAGATTTGATCGTCCGAGAAAGTTAGGATATCAGCCCTTCGGCTATTGAAGCAGTGCTTTCAAGTCGATTCAACATCGCTGCGGAAGTTCGCCTTGCCCGACGAGATCTCAGGTGAAGCTCGGTGGCTCTAGTCAAAAAAGCAGCTAACGAGACGATAGACTCCATAGAAGTGAAGGAGAAATTACTGAAGAATTGGATCCTTCTTTCGTTCTCGAAAGTCTACTGGACATCAACAATCTGGGCTTGAAAGAATTTCTCTCGGAAGCGCCGACGATGAAAGTCAAGAAGGATGAGTTGCGCGACTGCTAATGTCATCCCCGAAGCAGCAAAATAGTCAGCTTGTTGTCTCCGGACAAGATACTGTGTCCCTGCTGTGGAGTATCTGGACAAATGGTCTTGGTATCCCACCAGGCACCCTCACAGCAAAGAGTTCATTCAGTGATTGGGCTGAAGACTTGATCTTCCCACGATTTGCCGCAGTGTCATGTGAGAAGCTGGACCGGGGATTAGTCCAGAAGATTTGACGGAAGCGAAACTGTAGAGAAGCAAGCTCAGCTCATCTGCTTTCAGAAAGGCTCAAAACAAGAGACTAGAGTTACGATCCAGCCGTCGAGGCCTCACATCAGCAACTGGCATAGCACATGCCAAGGGAGACTTGGGAATAGCACCAAAGACCAAAGATCACGCTATTTAGGTCTTGAAGCGGCTCGGGATCTCCTGGGATTAGTTATAAGATACCACGCCGATATGCAGTTACTTTCATAGAGTCTTAATAGCACAAAAACTGCAGGGAAACGACGACTCCCAAGCTTGGCCCTGTCCAGGAGTTTCAGTCAAGACCCTCCAGAACGCTCTAGAAACTACACACGCTCGACAAGCTCACTTTCCATATCAAGGATGATAGCTATAGATCTCGACGGCACTCCATCCCATGTAACAGTACAACTATCCGGAAACTGTGTCACTCATAGCGTCTCCGCTAAGGATATTGTCAAACCAGCAGAAAATCTGCAAACTCTTGCTCTGAATGACCCCCATCGGGGCTTCTCTGCATATCCTGGACCAATATTTGAAGCGATCATCGCTCATACTAAGAGCACTGTGCCGGCCTAGTATAATTGCTCCAGCACTATGTCTTTTTCGACGTCCATTGTTCATTGTTTCTCAATGACTTTCATAGAGTGCTGGCGGATCCGGGGACCACAATTGTGCCTCATGTGTCGTAAAAGCTATGGGCAGACCTGTGTTTCGCGTGCCAGGACCTTTTCGCTGTGCGTGAGCTTGTCTGTTAGCATTTCAAAGATAAATTCAAGCTTCGCTTGCAGTCTGCGTCACTTTTCCGTATCAAAGAAATCTTGGCTGTAATAAAGACGCTACGAAAGGCAGACGGAATGTGGAGAGAGACCACACCACTTAGACTGACTTGTCCTCCGCTGGCTGTATCTAACTTCGTAAGTGTTATCGAACTGACCTACGAGGCTTGAGGGATTTTACAGGTGATGGTCTACCTCACGTCTGAGGCTCCAGCCCAATGCAAGTAGCTCCTGCTCTACAATACGTGCTTTATTCTCACTTTCCCCGTCCTGTCATTATTCTTTTACCCATTACCTCGAAAGGAAGTACTGGTGAGAAAACACTTAAACTTTTAATTTCTCTTGCCATCTTAATCGACTTGATCGATGATAGAAGTAGCATGAGAAACCCGGATCAGTCAGCAAACTCCAACCTCGCCTCGCTCGCTTAGCAAGCACGCATTCTGGAGGGGCAATTGCAACATCCCAATCCCATGTATCTCGACCGTGTGGCCAGACTGTTTGAAAAGCTAACAAAGTTATATCGCACAATCAAATATGCATCTGAGCAGACTCTCCTGACCTGGTATGGATGAGAAAGTTCAAGTGTTGACATTACTGGTAGACCGGGACCAAGAAAAGACTTCTATATTTCAACTCTAGGGTGATGGAGTTCAGATTTCAAGACCTCACACTACCTTCGGGACCACAAGACGACAGTTATTCTGTTATTTTTTCGATACCAAACAACATATATATTTCGAAAGGGAACAGGGAATCCATGCTATCCCTTATAGAAAGTTCTTCTTCGTGATCTACAACCAGGGAAAAGGTTTGACACACTGTCGTGGCGTAAAGCCTACCCACATATGACGCAGGGTCTAAATACCTTGTTCTGCTGCATCTAATTATCCCACCTCTCTGCAACCATTAAGAAGCACGACATGACGACTTTCGCCTGGTACTTTGAGGAGTAAGTACATAAAGCTATTGGCCCGTTCCTTGGAGCTCTCTTGGATTCTCTTGACCATCCACTTACATCCAATCCTCGTCGCTAAAGATCTCCGACATCAAGGGAATAGCTGTTGGGCAGATTAACCCTAGCCACGGCGACGTCAAAACAGGCGATGTGCGCTATAATGAGGCGGCAACATTTTCCGATGCAAATCCTCTTACGAAGAACGACACCGTTGTTGGGATTGGCTCACTATCTATCAACTCTGATGAAAGTGGTGATGAACTGAAGAAGAACCCTTTCTTAGACCCAGATGTTGCGGAACATTGGGCGATTATCTACGAAAAGTCTCAATATGAGTGTAGATCTGCTTTTGACCCTACATTTACATGGACTGAGGAAGAAGAGCGGAAGATCGTTCGTCGTCTCGACTGGCGTGTTTGTTTATGGGCGGTAAGACTACCCTAATGTCTATCAGCCATCTAAGTCTCGCTGGCCATTTTGTCTTAGTGCGTGATGTTTTTCGGACTGCAAGTTGATCGAGGGAATCTCGTTCAGGCAGTATCTGATAACTTGCTCAACGATTTGAATTTGACTACCAATGGTAACAAAACACCTCCCGGATCCAGACTCTCGTTGCAGAATATTTCATTCTGACATGTATACAGACTACAACTTTGGAAATGTCATATTCTTGTTCTCGTTCTTACTTGCTGAACTACCTTCTCAGCTGGTTTCGAAGAAAATCGGTCCAGATCGTTGGATTCCCATGCAGATCACCTTATGGTCAACCGTCGCCATGAGCCAATGTGCGCTTTCTGGAAAGAAGAGTTTCTACGCCACACGCAGTATCCTTGGTCTTCTAGAGGTATGCTGAACCGCGTAGAATTGACAGTTGTGCTCGCTGACTGGACTAGGGTGGTTTCATTCAGTGTGCGAAATGATTAGATTAGATTAGATTATTGCCTTCTAATCAAATCTAATCAAAGGAATTCGAGACCTAATCTAATCTAATCTAATTATAATCGATTATAATTGATTATAATCAATTAGGAAACGTGATATAAGTCTATACCTAATCGGGCTTAGAATATCGCTTAGGCTACCTCGATAGGCTTAGCTCCCGCGAGGCGAAGAAAAGGGTAAACACGACGCCGAATATCCTAGAATACTCTATTATAAATCAAATTCTACTATTCTATTAGTAATACTAGCTTATAAATAGACTATTAGTAATATAATAGTCTAAGAAGCTTTAGTTACTACTAGAAAGCACTAGAAATCAATTTATAATCGATTTATAATAGAAAGTTCTATCGATTTCTAGACTATTKTATCGACTTCTATTACTTATAAATCAACGAASAATTAATAATACGCTTAGCAATCGTTCTAGAGGCTTTCTAATCTATAGATTCTTCTAGAATAGATAGCTTTAGTATATAATAACTACTATTCCCTCGTAGAATTCGAATTATCTTCCTTAGATTTATCGATCCTTTTACTACTATATCTATTATATCTATACCTATCTTACTACRCGCTTATATACTTATATATATCTCTATATATTTATAATGTCTTCCTCTACCGGTTATCAAATAGCTACTAGTATAAATCGAGCGCAAAATAACCCTAACTATACGATTAGTATCGACGATTTACCTCTTATCTTTAAAAAGGGTCTCTTTTCTAAGACTCTCGACGCTCCTAATACCGACCCCGATAGTCCTAGACTAGTTACTATTAAGTGCTTATATAAGGGCTGCTCGTAAGTTATATAATTTATTCTAATATAAGATATAATACTAATACTACTATAGAAAAGTCTTTAAAGGGCAAAGAGTTAATCACTCTACGAGTAACTATATTACTCATTATAAGGCTAATCATAAGGCCTTTAATATACAAAGACTCTTAATGAACTTAGATATAGAGTCTAGTAAGTTATATTCTTTATATATAAGATAATATACTAATTATTAATAGATACTTCCGACTTCGAAGAGACTTCTAGTCAAGGGAGTAGTAGTACGCAAGCTACTATTACTCAAGCCTTTAGCTCTAGCTCTTTAAGAGGCACTAAAAGGCCTGCCTCGCCTATTAAAGAGCCTTTTAATCAGAAGAAATATAAGCTTCTATTTATGCGATTTATTATCGAGAATAATCTATCGTTTAGAAGTATTGCAAGTACTTCTTTTAGAGAGTTAACTCTCTATCTTAACGAGTAAGTCTATCTATACCTTATAATTATTATTATTAATATATTAACTTCTTAATAGGCAATCTCCTCTCTTATATAATAAGATATTACACGATTATTTAAGTAGTATCTATAAAGAGAGAAGAGATATAATTCAGAGTAATCTTACTCTGAATATTAAAGAGAAAGGCTATTTTTCTTCGACGCTAGACGCGTGGACTGCTATAAATCAAGACGCTTATCTAGGTGTTACTATGTAAGTTTTCTAATAATCTATTTAAATAAATATGATACTAATTATAATAGACACTATATAAATAGCGACTTTAAACTTAAGTCATATGCTATAGCTATAGCTTACTTAAGCGAGCCTCACTCCGGCAAATATATGTATAAATTACTAGCTAAGGCTTTAAAAGAGTACGGAATAGAAGATAGTATTATAAGGTATTTAATCTACTAATAATTAACTTACTTATATTAACTAATTATCTATAGTATTACTAGAGATAACGCTAGCTCGAACGATACTCTTCTTAAAGCCTTTAAAGAAGACTACGATCTAAAGGGGTTTAAATTTCAAGGAGATATAGCGTGCTTAGCTCACGTGCTAAATCTTGTCGTTCAAGATATATTAAAGAATATAATTAAGGACGCTTATAGCGAACTTGATAATAGAGGAGATATTGCAAATATCGAGAATAATCGAGACGAAGAGCTTAATAGTAGTAAGTTAATTCCCTTATTATTTATAATAATAAGATATATACTAATTAAAATAGATATATCTTTATGGAAAAAGATTAGAACTATTATATTAGGGCTTAAGTACTCGGGAGAAAATAATAGAGCTTTAAAGAGGCATATCGAGGCCTTAGAGATTGAAAATCCTCGATTTCCGCAACTCGGTAAGTTATTAATTTATTACTATTATTATTATTATTATTATTATTATTATTAGTATTATTATTATTATATACTAATAATTCTATAGATCAAAAGACTAGGTGGTCTTCGACAGCTAATATGCGAAAAAACTTCCTTAATATTTGGCCTGCTATATCGGCTGTAATATCGAATTCGGAGTCTAAATCGTTTAAGAAGAATAGAGCTATATTACTTCTTAGCGACGGAGAGCTAGACTATATTAGGAAGTGCTTACGGATATTCGATATATTCGTTAAAGCGACTACAAAGCTACAGGCCGAGAAATACCCGACTATATACTACTTAGTTCCCGAAGTATATAAAATATATACTAAACTCGAAAACATTCGAGACGAGCTTAATCGCGTAAGTAATCCTTTATATTATTATATAATATACTAATTTAGATATATAGGAACCTTTTACCTCGGCTATTAATAAGGGAATCGCTAAACTCCGAAAGTATTACCCGAAAACCGGTATTACTGAGAGTAATAAAGCTATATATATTAGCTTAATTCTAGACCCTAGAATAAAATTAGAGGGACTAAGTCTATTAGGACTTAGTAATCCGATTATAAGCGATATTAACGCTAAGCTTAAGGATGAATATAATTAGTAAGTTATCTTCTTATTAATTAATTAATATTATACTAATTTAATAGCCTACAAATCCAAGAGAATATAGAGCTCCCTATGCCTAATAGAGAGCCTATAGCTATCGATAACGACGATCTCGATATATATATTAACGAAGAAGAAGAAGAGTTCGACGAACTAGACTTTTATTTAGAAGAAAGAAGATCGAATTTCAAGGTAAGTTATTATATATCTATCTTATTTAATATACTAATATTATATATAGATTAAGCCTTTAGACTATTGGGCTATTAATAAGGATAAATACCCTATATTATCCTTATTAGTGCGGAAATATCTACAAATTCCAGCTACTTCGGCACCTTCCGAGAGATTCTTTAGCTTAGGAGCTTTAATAATAAATAAGCTAAGAAATAGGCTTTCTAAAGATACTTTCGAAGAGATTAGCTTATTAAAAAGCTGGGGTTTTATATTTGAAGAAGAAGAGAGAGAGGAGCTAGAGAAGGTTAATAATAACCCTAATAATGTCTTTTTTATAGATATAGATTAGTTATTTATATAAAGAGACTTATATATATTTTTATTCTCTTTATATATAATTTTATATCTCTTATCTAATCTAAAGCTAATCGATTATAATCAATGATTATAAAAAACCCTAATCTAATCAAAGGAAATTTTAAGCTAATCTAATCTAATCTAATTATAATCGATTATAATCGATTAAAATCGATTAGGTTGATTATTTTTTCGCACACTGGTTTCATTCCAGATATTGTGCTTTGGCTTTCGTACTTCTACACTTCAAGAGAACTACCGACTCGTCTCAGGTATGCATGATCTCAAGCTTCTCGGGAATGCAATTGCTGACACTTATGATCAGTTTTTTCTGGACCACACTCTCCGCCACCACGATCGTTACCTCCCTCTTAGCCTTTGCTTTACTTCACCTCCGGGGTGTAGCTGGATGGGCGGGATGGAGATCGCTCTTCCTTATCGAAGGCGCAATCACCCTCGTCGTAGGCCTTTCGTCTTTTTTCATGATGCCCGCATCAGCTGTCCAGACCAAGACCTGGTACCGTCCCAAAGGATGGTTCACCGAACGCGAGGTCAAAATCGTCGTGAACAGAGTCTTACGAGACGATCCCTCAAAAGGCGATATGCACAATCGTCAAGCCATTACTCCTAGACGGCTCTGGAATGCAGCGCGTGACTACGATCTCTGGCCATTGTATGCCGTAGGACTCGTGGCGTATATTCCTCAAGCGCCGCCTGCCACTTACATTACACTGACTCTGAAATCGCTCGGTTTTTCTACCTTCCACACAAATCTGTTGACGATTCCGTATTCAGTGTTCCATATCATCACCTTGCTTTTACTCACCGCACTCTCGGAACGCACGAATGAGCGTACGCTAGTCGCCATGCTTCAGCCTCTATGGACACTCCCTTGCATCATCGCTCTCCGCTTCTGGCCCGGCGCACTGAAGGAAGCATGGGGAACCTACGCTTTAGTCACAGTCCTCCTCTCCTATCCTTACTGCCACGCCATTCTCGTTGGCTGGACATCCAAGAATTCAAATAATGTCGGTGCGCGTTCCGTATCAGCGGCATTCTACAACATGGCTGTTCAACTTGGGAGTGTCTGCTCAAATTTCATGTATCGCAAGGACGACAAGCCACTTTACCATCGTGGAAATCGTAACTCGTTGATTGTAAATCTGTTGAGTATTGGAGTGTTCTTGTTCACGAAAGCGTATTATTTGTATAGGAATAAGCAGAGAGATCGTGTGTGGAATGCGATGAGTGCGCAGGAGCAGAGTGATTATAAGAGGGATACAACGCTTTCTGGATCGAGGAGGCTGGACTTCAGATTTGCTCATTAGTGACTCTATGAGCTTGTGGAGCTTACAATCATCCCATGTCAAAGGATGGATGGATTGGGGACCAGAATGCCACATGGTATTGGGAATTTCTTAGATGATAGACCGATGATTGTTGGTCATGACACTTATTTAACTAGTACTTGCACAAGATGGATGTCACTGCCAGTGGTAGAGAGCTTGTTTTGCAACATCAGGAACCTGGGAATCAGGAGAAATCACAAGGCTACATTGGAGTAAGATCATGAATGTACAGACCTAAAAGTGGAACTCACGGAGTGGAAAGTAAACATGAGAAGAAGAAGCTCATCGCATTGCATTGTGCTGATTGAATGTCACTGCAGCATACGCCATGTTCCCCAGACATTTTAGCATCGAGTCGAAATGTCTTTCAGCACCGTCTAATCCACTGTATCGGATCTACTCTATTTCCGGATGTCAGTTCATCATTCTTTCGTCAGAGAAATTCGAAAAGGAGAGGGAGAGAAATAGAGAGATAGTCTTACCAAAGACCAGTCGACCGTTCTGGTTGGAGATGCGCTCAGCAATGTTGATGTCACTTGGGACACCTTCACCATCGACGTTCTTCAACTCTGCACGGAGGACCGGAATACCACCACCCTCGAAGCTGAAGCTGAAGGCACCTCCGGAGTCGGCGTATCCTGCATTTCTTGTCAGATATTGTGTTCATTCGGCTCGGGATCTGCAAGGATACCTTGTCCCTCCCATTGGAAGCTGCCTGCAAGGAGTTAGTGCTGAGATGCAACGTGTTAAGTCAAGGTGAAGGGTCGCAGATCTTACCATTGTGATTTCCAATGCAGGAGTTGAGGTCCAACTCAGCCTCGACCATCTCGCCGGCCTCGTTTGGGATTGTAGCTTTGAGGATGTGGTTGTCTTCGACACGGACGTTATTGGCACCAGCGTGGAAAGACATGTTGATTTGATGAAAATTGATGAAGTTTTGGAAGAAAACTCTGTATTAATGAAGTTTCTTTGAGAAGGGTAGAATGGGAGTTGGTGTTTGAGGTTTGAAGGCTTGATATTTGATGTTTGATATCTGAGGAATGGACTGAGAACCTACCGGCTTCTTATATACGTCATGAGATTCTGTCAAGAGGCACTTCCCCTTTCTAAATTCACTGATTCCTGCCTTGTTTGGCATCACCACCAAGCTTGGCTATTGCACAGTCGCTTCGGGAAAGAATGAATCGCAGATTATGGTCCATACATGCTTGCACCACCTTCCCGAATCACCTCATCTTTCTGTCTATAGAAGAAGCATCCCGTCGCGATCTCAGCTGGACAGGGTACATATGCGCAAAAATGATCTTATGGTATGTATGTAAGTGTTCTCGATATTGATCACTACAGATGAGCATCCACATATACATATCGCCAAGCAGGTTGAATTACCGTGAGAGATGCAAGTGGCCAGTCAAAATATTTTGGAAATCATTCGGCACCATCGGCACTGATTTGTCCTTGCCAATTGGCAGTTGTCAAAGCCAAGTGGCTTGTGTTTGATTTATATTCTTGGCGCATTTGAGATCCGTTTGTGTTGTGCAGGTGTGATCCTCCTCCATTAGCCGGCTCTGACGGCTCGTACCGGCCCAGTCAAGGAAGAGCAATGATGACTTGCATTAGTCCTCCCCATTTTTGACGATGTGGGAAGTAGCAAGAGAAGGTAAAGAAGTATGATTTGCAACAAGACTCTGTATAGCCATTATCCAGGTGAAGGACGACTTATTGCCTGCGGTATGAATCTATCATATTCACGAGTAGGGTTTTGTCAGTAGTTCACGGCCAGCATATATGGATAGTTTTAACCAACAGTGCATACTCTCTGTCAGATCACCTGAGTAAAGAGTATCTATTCCGTTGCTAGGAACCTATAGGTACTCAGCAACGAATCATGACGAATTGAAGCTGGGCATTTTCATCACTTGTGACGCGCAAGTGAATCTTCTGTAATAGGCTCGCGACTTTCAAAATCTTAGCAAAGTAAGATTATTTGGATAGCCTCTCTTTATAGGAGTGGATACTATAGTAAAGTTTTACTCTTTTTCCACGTCACTTTGATAGAGATTTTGTGACGTCAGGTTCTCATCGGATTTGACACGTTGGGCCGAAGGACTTCTTCGTCCGTCCTTAGCAGCTCATACCGAGGATACCTAGTGTGACTAGTTCAGCTTCATTTGATTTGATTTTCAATGATGCATTGATCTAGGTCGAATTGCCAGAGAAGCCAATCGATTACTTCTCAAGTTCTCCAAAATATATATCTGAATTAAAGCTGATTGGCTTGTCATGAATGCCTGAGTATAAAGCAGCATCTTGGATATATTTAAACACAACTGCTTAAATTGTGCAGTGTTGATTTTGATAGAATTGCTAGTGGGAGGATCTTTGTTCATGATGCGGTAGGTAGGCCGTGAGAAAGAATGTCAGGACAATGAAGTGCAAGATAACTTAACATAAGACAAGGAAAGTAGAACAAAGGAAGGCAGAACAGAGGACCAAATTTTGAAATTCAAAAGGGCTACTGCACCAAACTCAGGACGCGCTAGGCCAGCTATTCTTTAGCATCAGCTAACGAGGGTCATTTCCAGTGGTCTCTTTTGGAAAGACTTCAGCTGCCTAATGCAGGTAGCAAAGGCAGGTCCGAAAATATTACTAGTTACTTGCTTATTAAATTAATCACAAGACTAGGAATCAAGGTGTATCCATTTCATTTGCTGTACAGCGAGGTGTACTTGTAATCGCTCCCTTTAAATAGTCCCGATAAAATCTTACGCTGTCAGATCACCACTTCTATGCGAGTCATAGAAATGTTTTGTAGCCCTTGCTTCATGTGAAGTCATTTTGTAGTTATAACTTTCAAGGAGATAAGAATTTGTTAATTCATAAGCTAAGTTCTAGTATAACCGGAGTCAATTTTCGTTAGCCTGGAATACATGTCCTTTGCCTTGATGGTATTACACGGCTTAGAGGCTGCGATATGAAAATAGCATTAGTATTAATAATATCCTAAATTTTTGTGTGAAATTCAGAAAATTCGAAAATACCTTTGTAACCGTTTTCCGGGTCTAGCGGCGGGAGCTAAATCATTGGCTCTATTGACTTGGCCTAGTTCGAGTTGGTTTCGCGCCTAAGGGCAAGGCTTGACTTTTAAATTATATTTCGAGCGCAGATTTCCGAAATTTATATTCGACTTCGCGCTCGACTTCGATAAATATCATCTTCTTTTGGAGCACTGTACAGCCTTTCTGCATCCGAATTGTCTTCGCACTAAATAGCCCTCGCAATAGAGCTTGCTTAGAGCTTGCTATCATTCGAGGCTCGAACATTTTATATCCGGTAAGTGGAGTTTCCCTTGCAAATTTTATACAACCCATGAGTATCCTGGACATTAGTAGACGGCATGTCAGACGTTTCAAAGTAATCTTAGGATTTTAAGTCTTCTTATGTGGATTCGAATTACCCGTCTCACTATCACAAGACCACAAGCTTACCTTCAAGTAGTGAAATGGCCAACCAAAACAGACAGATCGTGCTGATCGATGCAGGTCTCGATCGTCTCCGGACTTCTCAAAAGAAAATGCTGGATGCGGTAGAGAGCTGGATCGAGGAATTTCGCAGAACCAATAGACGACACCCTCGCAAGAAGGACTACCCTGCCCATGTTGCACGAAAGAAGGAGTGTTTTCAGCGCCTGCAACAGATCATCTCTAGAAAGGAGAGAAATACCATAAGACCTTCCCTACCCACCGAATTATGGCTGATGGTTATGAGCAAGCTTGGACCAGGTCTAGGGGATATCCAGAATCTTCGTTTGGCATCTCATAGTACGTAGTCCATTTGCATATTCAAGTAATATCAAGGCAAGGTCAGTGCACTTCACTGACTCTGCCTTAGTATGGACGGCATTAGGTGTCAGCTTCTTCAAACAACAACATACAATCCGTCCTCGTCGAGACCACTTGCTTAAAAGCGTTACCGAAAGCGACCCCGACTTGCTCGACATAGTCAAAACTCTCGTGTTTGAGATTGGCAGAATTGATAGCCGATACGCAGTAGAAAAAATCAGCCTTCTATTCAAAGATTGTGGATCCTATGTAAGAGACGACATGATACGCCGTTATGCGGGTTACAACCTCAAACACTACCGCGAGGATGAAGATATGGCTCGTATTGTGACTGCACTCTCGCACCATAGGAATCTTGAGGGTATCAAGCTCCAATACTATGAAGACGGATACGAGTGGGGAAAGCTGGCGAATGTGTTCCATGGCAGATGTGAGACATTCAAATACCAGTCGGTGGTGGGAAATGCTAACTTTCTGCAGGGCCATACGATGCAAGAAGCGAGTCATTCCAGATGAACGCCGAGTTTCTCACCATCCTTCAAGCCATGGCCATACACAATGCCTCTGGCAGACCTACAATCAAACACCTGTCTCACGAGTCGCTCTCTCCATCATTCTTTATCCATCTTTTTTCGCACAACCCAATCGAACTAAGAGATCTCACTTTGCCCTTTCAACACCTGGAGACCCTGCACCTAAACTTCAAAGGAGTATTCAAGGCACCACTAAAATCATTTTGGAAGGGCTTGGCTACCGCCTTACGAAATGCAACAGGCCTGAAAAGCCTCAGCTTCGGCTTCGACCCAGTTGTGACAGAACGGCATCAAACCTCTGATTGGACAAAACCAACACTACCAGCCGACAAAGAAGCTTGGTATCTGCCGTTGCACCTTGTGAACTTTGGAGCGTGTGCATCTTTAAGAACTCTTCGTCTCAATGGTCTCTCTATCTGCGAGCGGGGTTTGCAATTTTTACTTGGCAGTTATCCTGCTCTGAGGGAATTACAGCTCTGTCAAATTAGTCTGCGTGAAGGATCCTTCTCGAGTCTCGTCAATTTCGTGCGCAGCGAGCTCTCTTTGACCAAATTTGAGCTTTGTGGCTGGTTGTCCTCGGAACAGGGATACTGGCTCATCAGTCCAGACAACATCACCGATGGTATGAATGCGGCCGATAGGAGGTTTCCAGCAGGTGACTATACGAGATACACTTTCGACGGTCGTACTGCGGAGGATATGCTGTGGGAGACACATGATACAGACGCTTTGCTGAGTGAATGGGATCCGAGTAATCACAAAAATTGGAGAAAATACGATAGCATCACCGAGTTTCAACGAGAGCCCGATTTTGTATCCAAGTGGTCACCAGTCGAGATCGTTCCATACTTTGACAAGCAAGGTCGAGAGCCTAATGGCCTGCATTACACAGACCTACTGTCATGGGTAACAGCTTTGCGCGAGCGTCGTCTCCCACAGGGCCCGCCACACGGGATTGTTCTTCTAGAGCGCGCAAGTCTGAAAACCGAAATTAGCCAATTGCTCACTCGAGACTCCTTACTGGCTGAGACCAATCAGCCCCATATTCAAGAGGATGGCGCGGAAGTACTCTACTGCTGGGACTCAAGATCAGAAGAACCTATTGCTGGAGATTTGCACCAACACATCGTTGCCAGGGGTAATAAATGTAGGGAGAATTGGGTAATTTTCGATTATTTGTATGATGTGTCTGAAGAACAGCCTGTTTTGAGCCAGCCACTTGTTTATTGGTGATGCTGAATTCTCTCTCGTAAGCAGGAGAGACAGGAGCATCATTTCGCTAGAGTCATAAAAGGTAGGAAGGGGAACAATTTGTTTTGATCAATTTACCCTGTTTATTTGGGTGAAACCTGCCGACGGGCTTCAAATAAGTACAAACACTGCGGATATCAATGCAATCTCTGAACTCAAACTGTCTAGCCTTGCGCATTTTACGACCTGCTGCTTTAGTATTACGCGCCCTTGGATAAATGCCGGTCGCTCATGCGCTCCTGGTGTTCATCACTTCACCCTCTTGCCGAATCAATCACACGACAACGCACCAATCAATGGTCGACAAGTTTACTGAAGTAAGAATTAAGAAATCACATTGTAGCTACGTTCGTTGCATTGTCGGTTGTACTTCTGGTAGTTTACAAAACACGAGTACAATAATAATAGATCGATCGACTTGGTCGTCGCTTCGGGGGATTGAAAGCAGCGGGACGGGAGTGTGGGGGAAAATGACTCGGGAGGGGATGCAGATAGATGCAAGGATTGCCGAGTGACCCTATTTCGACTACCTCTACCTCTCATCACCTTCAACCCATGACCGAATCGACAGCTGATCATCGCCATATTGACGGAATGAAAGAGACGAGCTGATGTGTATCACTCACTATATCTGATCAGCTCTTGGCGCAGATAGACGGTTCTCGCGTGAACAGGAACTAAAGTATAGGACTCACCTAGGATTACCATTGTAGAATGTTCGTACGCGTAGCACTGAACTCATCTGTGTAATACTATACTGACTACCGTGACACAACATGTTGCACTCCTCGCTTAACTCCACGCTCTCCCTCCCAGCCACATCCGTCTTGTCCTCTCCCAATCAAGCCATCTTTATGCTTAAAAGCGCCTTTGCCCTCCCGGCGGCCCTTGGGTCTTTGGCAGCCCATGCCCTTTCTTGCTACCTAGCTAATATGAGGATATTGATCTTCCTCGGCGGTTGATATTCCGCCGAGTCAAACACGAGACACGCATTGTCTTATGGCCGTACATATTTCAACCTTTCACCCACTCTGACAGACGCCTCATGACTGCCGCCTCTACCCCTTCCATGTCCAAAAGACACACATTGACCTGGACATCACGAGCTACATCACGTATGCTTCAGAATGTTGAAGGAACCTATGATACAGTCGTCTGATGTCATGGCCGTGCATCAGATGCATCTTCGGCATTAACAGTATGCTCAAGAGTGGCTGGAAAGCGCCAATTGTCATCTGCTCGCTGAATGATTGACCCCTTGTTGTTGTTAGCTTCCTGGAATTTCAACCCACGATTCAATGATATATATGAGGGCTTGGATCATGCCTAAAGAGTGTCTCTACTTCCGTCCTTCTTGTTCGTCAGGTGGGAAGTCAGCTTTACAGGACTCTGAAGGTCTAGTCATTGGTATATCATGTTTGAGACGACCTGAGGTACGTTTATCTCCTTTCCCTCTTTCGTTGAAACTACATCCCAAACAAAATGAATTCTGAAAGAAGAAAGCACTTCTTACGTCATCCTACTGATCGCTGGTTAGTAACTGCTATAATGTTCTCGCTCGCTTTCCTCGTAACCTTTGCTACTATGATCTCCTATCAAAGGTCAGCAGTGGATGCCGCTGGCTGTTGGAGGAACACAGCATGTACAGGACCAAAAGTCGCAGCATTTCCGGGTGACTGGGACAAGTACAACTATGCTCCCTCAAGTCGTGTCGTGTCTCCAATCAGCTACTTCGCTCCAGCAGGCGGTGTACCTACACACTACCCTGCAGCTGTTTCTTTGAATGGCAACAACAATCAACTAATTTTCGACTTCGGCAAGCTAGTTGGTGGTATTGTGACAGTATCGTACAGTGCAACAGGAGCCGGAAATCTAGGCATGGCATTCACGGAAGCGAAGAACTGGACTGGTGAGGCTTCAGACAGTTCAAATGGCTCGTTCAATCCTGATGGTGCGGTAATCACCACCGTTTCTACGACTGCTGAAGCAAATTTTACGATGCCAGATGCGAAGCTTCGTGGAGGATTTCGGTATATGACTTTGTTCACTCAGACCTCAAGCCAAGTCAACGTCAACATCCACGATATTACAGTCGAGATAGGATTTCAACCTACATGGTCCAACCTTCGTGCTTATCAAGGATACTTCTCTTGCAGCGATCCACTTCTTAACAAGATTTGGTATGCCGGTGCATACACTTTACAAACCAACGCCATCCCACCCAAGACAGGTCGTCAATTTCCGATCCTCGGATCGAGTTGGAGTAACGACTACGATCTATCGCTTGGAACTAGTAGCGGTACCATTTACGTCGATGGAAGCAAACGGGACCGTACAGTCTGGCCTGGTGACTTGGCCATTGCGGTACCGAGCATTTTGGTCAGTACTGGCGACTGGGAAGGCGTGGCTAACACGCTTGAAGTGTTGTACAATGACCAGGTATGTCTCCTTGTACCACATATGCCATGGTAATCAAGCTCACATGTGACAGACGAGTGCAGGCGAGTTACCTTTTGCTGGACCAGGCATCAACATATATGGCTCGGATACATATCATATGGCAACACTTATTGGAACGTATGATTATTACCTGTGGACTGCTAACCAGGGATGGCTTAACATGATGTATCCGAAGTATCAGCGCGCCATGGCTTTCATCACTGCGAAGATCGACAGCACAGGCTTGCTCAGCGTGACAGGCACTAATGATTGGGGTAGAGTGTCGCAGGGAGGCCATAATACCGAAGCTAACATGCTGATGTACAAAGTCCTCACTTCAGGAAGTCAGCTAGCGACATGGGCGGGGGATTCATCATCCTCGGGAACATGGTCAAATATGGCAGCGACGTTAAAGACGGCTGTTAATAACCTTAACTTTGACTCAGCAGCTGGGTATGGCCCCTTTATTCTGGCGTGATTTGTGAATATTCGCTAACATAAACGATCAGCGCATTCAAAGATAGTGATACAGACGCCTCAATCCACCCACAAGATGGAAATGCTCTCGCGCTCCTTTACTCTATCCCGCCGTCAAATCTCATGTCCTCTGTCTCTACCGCGTTGACAAAGAACTGGATCAGTATTGGGTCCCTCGCTCCTGAACTACCCAACAACCTAGTCGGGCTCGGACAGTCCTTTGAAGTCAAAGGTCATTTCACAGCACATCAGACAAACCGCGCCTTAGACCTTATCCGGCGCGCATGGGGCTGGTACTTGAACTCCCCTTACGGCACGGCTAGCTCATGCATCGAAGGCTATCTATCAGATGGCTCCTTCGGCTATCGAAGTCAGTATGGCTACGCGAATGATTACTCATACACAAGTCATGCTCACGGATGGTCTACTGGTCCTACGGATGCCCTGACAAGCTATGTGGTAGGCTTGACCATTACGAAGCCTGGGGGTAAAGAGTGGAGTCTTATGCCGCAGTTTGGTGATCTGCAGAATGCTGAAGGTGGGTTCACGACTCCACACGGAAAATTCACTTCGAAGTGGGTGTTGGCTAAAGGCGGATATACTCTGTCTTGGGGAGCACCTGCTGGAACGAAGGGTATTGTTGTGCTGCCTGGGAGCGCAGGTAAAAAGCCGACGAGTGCAACTGTTGATGGGAACGAGAGGATAATGGAAGCACGGGTGGTGAGTAATCGCAATGGCGCAGTGAGAATTGTGGTCGAGGGAGGGAGCCATAGCTTGGTAGTTCAGTACTGATTTGCTAGCACAAGCGTTCAATATTCTTGCAGTGCCTAGGCAATCATGACTTAGATTTACGATTAGGGTTTTTCTACTGTGTATGTTTTCTTGATGTGCATCTCACTCATTAGCTGTAGGAGATTAAAAGCCTGTCACAGCAAGATTGTAACATTTCAATGTCCACTTAACGATGATGACCTTTGCTTTGAGAAGTGTGTTGCAATGTGGACTAGATACTTTTTTCGTGGAGTATTAACACAGGAAGTCATGTAGGACAACGTCAGTCGTATAGAGAGGCCCTCTAGGTGGTTGAGCGGCGTACAATAGCCCGGAAGCCAATGATTGGTCCTACTTGCGTGTGTGGATTTGCCGTGCCAGTAGAACCTGCTTGACATCTTACAACACCGTACACCGTGCCTATACCATGAGCCTTCATAACGTCCGAATGCTATGTAAGTAATTGTTTTTCATCTCCTCGAGCGACGCACTCAACTAATGTATCTGTACCGACCAGTCCCACGAGGTGTTCAACCCTATCAAATCTCTTACCTTCAATCAATCCATCATCTAAACTCAACTGGCACACATCTCGCCTCGCTCTCAATCGAGCACGACACGACTCGATATATCAATCTTTCTCAAGTGTCTTCACAATGGATCTCCTAACTCTCCTTCCCACACTCATCGGTGGCTTACTGATGTGCGTCTCCATCCCGCTCATAACGCATCCAGTTTCCTTGTCCAAAAACTACATCCACATCGAGACACCACAAGCTGCTTTCTACGCGCGCCAACTCGGGATCAGAAGTGAGTACTTGTCATTTCCCACTCCTGCCTTGCACCGTATGTTTCCAAACGAAAACATCTCACATTTTCGTTCCCTAAATTTACGAGCGGTCAATTTCCCTTGTTCTGGATGACTAGTACTGATCTTGAATAGATCTCATGATCGGCACCGCAATTTCAGCTCTCGCATACAAAGGACTGATTGAAAGTGCAGCGATCGTGTTATGCTGTTTCCCTATTCTTGGGGTCTTGGATCCGGTGGCCGGATGGATGTATCGGGGGCACTTGGTGAAGAATGATTATAATCACCTGGTGATGGGATGTGTTTCTGGGGGGATCGGGTTGTGGATTTTAGGTGAAGTGCAGTGAGGTTCAGCTTTTGAGAGGATAGGTACATCGTTTGAGATGGAATAGCTAGTGTGGAGGTTGAGGAGAGATAGAGGTGCTGAAGAAGATATTTCTGGAACAGGGGGCGGATGTGCAGAGTAATACGAGCCGGAGGAATGCACGGCAGCAAAGTAACGGTGAGCACCTTGGAAATTTCTACTTGAGTGTAGGGTTGTTCCCTTGCTGAAACAAGAGCGACAAGCTTCTCATAAGTTTGAAAGACTTTTGAGAAATGTTAAACATCAAAAGATGAAGCTGCACACAAGTGCCCATTGAGATAGATGTTACAGATAGTTGTGATCGCGACTCCAACTTTTGCCCAGTGAGTGTTCTCGTTTTTGGTGTCTCTGCATTCCCTGACATTTAGTGAAAGCTTTTCGCATCTATTGTATACGTTCAATACATCAAGATGATGAACCGAACCCATCACATAGCTAATGATGGTGGTCGGCAACCGAGATACAACCAAGAAGCAGCTTCAATTTTGCCAACCAATCTATTATCCCGCACTCTTTGACGTGCAATAGTACAAGGCTTCGTTACGAAGCAGCCAGTCAGATATAAAAAGAGGCCTCTAGCTTGCATTCTTTCCCGTATTTTAACTAGTAATTCGTACTGCCGATATATCTTGGCACTGTATCGTTCTGATAGGAAGCGTTGTTGATTGACATAAAATCCTCTTGGTGTACCCTTACCATCAGTTATTATTCGATGGTTGATGGCTGATGTTACTTTATGACGTCTATTACCTTGACACGTATAAGGCGAGTCTCTTGCCAGGAGCCTCACAGACGACTCTACGAGCCTAAGCAAAATTCAGGAATCGACTCGTTCGAATTTCCACCAAGTTTCAAGGAAGGTACTTGGTTGAAGCAACAACAGATCTAGACTTCGTTACTGCACATTTTCGCTCGCACCAAATAGGAAACTAGTATCATCCAACTCGACATATCAATTTGATCGTCCTCCCAGAGTCACATCATTTGTCTTGTCCATGACAACCAAATCTTCCTTCCGTAAACAGATACAATGATCCAATATGGCGATCTTGAATACCTCTCGAGCCTCCTTGCTTTATGTGCATCCGTCGAAGCAGACTGCGAGAATTTCACTCACAGAAACGATTACTATACCATGCCTGCCGACAGGCCCCAACGTGTTTCTAAAGGCGTATGTACTTTAAGCGCCCTCAAAGTCTCAGTAATCTCGGATCAGGCTCAATTTCCTCTGTTGAACCTGATCCCGATCCTAAGACATCGTATGTGTACTATACTAAAGTATTGAAGTACGACTGTTCCGTCTCAAATTCCGCCTACGAGTTCAACTCCACCCTCCAAGAGGTGCAACTCCACTCAATGTCCAGCTGTCTCCTATAGCATCGTCAATACAGTCGGGAGCACCAATCTCTCGCTCTGCGAAAAGGAAAATGAGCCTCTGTATGCGCTTGTATCGAAATCCACGACCGCCAAGCCCTTTTTCTGGTACAAGTTCTCGGGCAATGTGACCCTTGGTTTGACGTGTCTGAATATGGGGGAGAATGTGGCAGGATATTATTCCTTCACGCCATTTCTTCTGTGTGCTGACGATGTGTTGGCGGGATGTAAGAATGGCCCTGTGGAAGATGGAACGGCTATTAAGATTTGCGGGTCGAATACTTTTGACAACGGCCAGCCGCAGCCAAATGGAGATCTGAGATTCCTGAAAACTGTACGTACGACTTCGCATTCTTAGCGGCAGAATTTTTCGAGCGATGTGTTGAGATGACGTTATGAGATTCTCCAATGTTGACGTTTAGACGAGTGGTTGTGAATATATGCTGACATTCGTATAAATCGCGAAACCGTCGCAAACCTTACAAGCAATCAGCCGCCACGACGACGCCATTCGCTAAATCTGCTGGAAGTGCGCTTTCCTTGGCAGGTGGAGTCCAGCTGATTGGACTCGCATTCTGGTTGAGGACCTGTTTGGGGATTGGAAGCTCTATGATGTTGTGAGGAAGTTCAAGTAATCGTGCCGTGCAAACAGTGTGTAAACAGAAGAGGGTCTGACAAATTGATGAACTCATAAAAATTCTTCGTTGGTTTGTTTGTGATAAACACGACCCTCAAATTGTGGGTAACCCGAGTTAATAGAGCTCACAGAAAGTGTTCCAAATTGTCAATAAAAGTCTACAATTTTAGAAGGTGCACCAACACATCATAATGAATACGGTGCCCACCTGAAATCTGACCTGATGCAAAGCCTGTCACATGGACCGTCACTATAATAGGCCGCTTTATCTCGTGCCATATCGATCCATCTGCCCAAATATTTCGCCAGCATTCTTCGAGTATGCGACCAAAGGAGTGGCTTGGATCGCCTTCGTGATACACCCTCTGTTCGGTAAGGAAATATCTTCAACACCTCCGACTTGATCTTCCACTTCTGCATGGTAATATCCCGACTGGGGCCTCGACTTACGTCCGATAAGCGTTCTACTAAACTCGCTAAGATGATGCCTTAGTGGAAGCAAGGGATGTTGTGATCATTGGCTCCACTACCAACATGATATTTCGATTGCTCGTACGAACTCGCTCGGCGATCCAGGACTGTGTAGTTTTTGTTACGTGCCGCAAGTAACAAAGCTCATAAGCGGATAGTACTTGATTCTTCTGATGGTGATCAATACTGTTTTTGATTCGTCTTACTGGCGGTTGTCTCAACCAGCAGGTCTGAAATTCCCAGCCTGTGCTAAAATTTTGGCAGATGGTGCGTATGAGGTGTACATATGGCCGAGCTCCAGTAAAGGTTTCAGGGGCCCTGCCTGGTATTTGCTGGAAGTTTCAGGGAAAATTTGATATGGACTTGGGACTAGCGTTGGAGAAGCTAGAGCTGGACCTGTGATAAAAGCTGGGGCTGCACTTGGGCATGGAGCCGTGACAGGAGCTGGCAAAAGAAGCTGTGGTACCCAAGCAGGTTGGGATTGATATATCGGGGCTTTCGGTGCCTTGGGCTTCACAACGCGAACGGCCATAAATTCCTTCGGTGCTTTGTGAATGACGTTGTTCTTCTTCTTCATGATCCGTGATATTTACGTACTGCTGACACTGCTGCCAAATTGCTCAGACACAATCTCTGCCACCTTGGCAGACCAATTCTTTCTCCTGCCCAATGTGTTTCCGTTATCAGAATTCGAAAATAGCCGGCATATTTTGTCCTTGTCAATTGTCGTAGGTCGACCGCCCATTTTCCTGTCCTCGCAGCTGACTTTGACCTCGTTGTGTCTCATTAAATCCGAAAACAGTGCCCGGGGGGACTCGTCTTGTAGATCCTGCTAGAGAAATGGATGAACGCGGATTCAAGCACCCCATCATTTCGGTCTACTGCCGTTTCTATTGCGGCGACAACTTCACGGGCTGTGGTTCGCATGATGAAAAGGAGAGCGGTCCATTCGGATAAAGTTTCGTGAATGATTGTGCCAGCGATGTTAATGGATGGCTAATCATCTTGAAGTCGCGGTAACAAAAGGGTGGACGCGAGTTAGCTCCTTGGCACTTGAGAGTCCTATTTCTACCGATGCGTGCACCTACTCCTCCCTTACATGAACACCACATTATCTCCATGGATGGGATTATCTTGAGAAATTTGAATGGGCGATTCAGAGCTGTTTGGAAGCCCTTAAGAATTCTATCTGGTCAGTTCAGGCTTGACAAACGCAACTTACCTAACATCTTCATAGCACCGGACAGCGGCGCCCTCTGTTCTCCTGTTTGGTCTGTATTGTATTACTACCAATGATTGTTGACTACTCATTGGAATACCCCTGAAATCAGGTAATCAGACATCGCTACCTAGATACATAAATTCATTTCGCGGCTCTGGAAGCTTAATGCGTCACTACCCTCAATGAACCGCCACCGTCTACCGCCATTCCCTCCTTCCCCTTGTTGTTTTTCGCTTGCCTAGCGACATTAGCAGCCTCACAGGCTTACAGGCTGCAAAACACACAATTAAGCATAATATTCCGTGCTCAAGAAACGTACGTATCTCGTACAACGGTACTGGTTTTGTTGCGTTTCGCAAGCTATGACCCCCACGAGTTTGAAATAACACGTGGACTGATTGTATGAACTTGATATTTCGTTGTTGGAAGGTCATAGTGAAGACGCCTTGACAGTTTCCTATCAGACAAGGGGCTGTGGCTAGAAGAGCGGACTTGGTAAGATTAGAGTTAAACAGGGGCGGGAAATGCAATTACCAATATTAGGTGCACCGTAAATTATCAATTCCTGACCACAATAGTGAATATTAGCCGACCAACGCGGTTGGCAAAGCTAGATCCAACGAAAGCTCTCGACTTTGAAGTGAAAAGGAAGGAATAGTCACACTTCTAATCAAAGTCCGGCCTGCCTCGCGACTGTGATACATTTTCCAGTCTCGAGAGGGTAGCAGGAGAAGTCAATAACCGTGTCTTAACGTAGGCATTGATCGGATGTCTCGCTTTAATTACAGAAAACGAGAGCAGGGAGAACTATTACATCTACTAAGACATATTTCTCTCAAATCTTTCGCGGAACCAGAACTAATCTGCATCTAGATAGAAAGTTACATATTATCCTATCCACTTCCAATATACAATTTGAAACTGCTTTTCCTGATATCATTAAATAGCTTCGCATCATTCGATTCAAGCCCTGCTCAAAGATAGATATAACAGAAAGGTCCTTTCACAGTATTCATCAAGTCCCTAATTTTATACGTTGGCTGAGCCGAGTAACCAAGATCCACAATATCATCTAAGGTCGTGTTTGCGGAGGGCGGCAGATTTAGAAAAGTATTCGTGCCGTGAAGAGCATACTGTCGAGTTGCTGGGTCCTGCGCTTGCCTACACCACACTCAGTATTGTTCCATTTCCCCAGAGTCAGCTTCATTGGTGACTTACCAGAGAGTCCACATTCGATCAACTTGCGCGTGGTGTAGATAAAATGATGGGTCTCCAGGAGAAGTGAAAAAATCTCCTCCAGGATCACCTCCAATTGTAAAGTGGCCACCGCCGTGAGGGGCGAGATCACCTGTTCCGTCTCCCTCTAAATCGTTCTGAAAATCGAGAATAGTCTTTCTTTGAGTCATGAGATCTAGCTCAGATTAAAAGCAGTTCTTCAAAGCTCTTAAGTAAAGCAGAATCTTACTAAAAATCCTCTTGTAATTGCAATAGGTCAGAGAGGGGTATGGCCCGATATCTCGCTTCAAACACCGAGGATTATAACCACGCCCACCATCAGGGCCAGGAGCACCTGTAAATAGTCCGAGTGGTCCTAGATTGACTGTTAAGTTTGCGAACGGGCCTTTCTGGACGCAACCGCCTCCAAGTCCTGGAGGAAGAACGGTCGGAGGACCGCTACCGAGTGGTGGTGGCAAGACAAGTCCATCGTGTGGAATAGGTGCCCCGTTTCCTCCGAGTGAGTATGCACTACCATCAAAGAGTGGCGAGTCTTGCGGAGCAGCCGCCCATTTGCTCCCTAGAGTTGCATTGGTTAGTCTTTTGTTCAGTTCAGAACCATATTTCACGGAAAAGAACAAGCTTTCCGAGAAGAAGAACAGATACGTACAGTCCCAATAAGGCTGATATCCATTGTAGCCACACTCGTTACGAAGGGCCTGCTCATATTCCCATGTGAAAGACCGATGCCACGACAAGAACGTTCCACTAAAATGAATGAAAAGCGTCGAGTTCAGATGTGTCGCTACAAAATCATCGAACTTTCCTCGTCAGCAACAGATTTAGCTCCGCAAAATCTCCGGAATAAGACATACTCTGGATCGAACACCAGGAAAAGCGATGTTGGGGTTCTCGCCGGCTTGTTTGTCAAGCATTGGACTGCATCCGTGTACGCCTTTCGCTCTTTCTTACTAAGATCTCCGCTATGCAATGGATTATGGTGAGTCTTAAATACATGGATGAAGCCACTTTCTGGGTTTGAGCTGTTTCAATGAACTTACAATTCCCTTCTGATAGCGATGTTCCTGATATTACAAGAAGCCTTCAAACCACGCTTGTTGAGTGCTTGTTCTTTGACTTCCAGTTGCTGCAGAACATCAGCCGAAGCTTTGTTCAAAATTCCGTTCAGTTCTGCTTCGAAGTCCGTTGAAGCATAGACACTTGAGCGAACGAGTGAGATCACGATTGTGATCGTAACGAACAAAGACCTCATGTTGAGATCAACCTAAATGAACTTGGATAATTTGATGTGTACTAAGCAGGATAATCAAGTGTAGTAGAGATAACAGCTCAAACCAACTCAAGTGTCATTCATTGGAAGGGGAAGTCCTTTCATAGTTATAGGCCCACTGACAGGCAAAATTGGCAACTACCACTTGCTGGCCTTGCTTTTGCAGCTGCGCCCTTCCTTACCATGGCGTTTTGCATAATGGAGTACCCTTATTCCCCTAAACAGGCCAAACTTTGACTCATTATTTCGCAAACTCGTGGTCTTCGATATGCCACAATTGAGTCTTATCTCAGCATCCCTCCACTGCATGATATACCAAACTTCGTAAGAACCGGACCGAGCTCCGAGGATAAAATTATCTCTGCGATTGGTGGTAAGGCTAAATGATATCCGATATATTGTCTTGTGTCACCCGAGAGATGCGCGGTCATGCTTGGCTTACATGCACGATCCAATCTGGTCATTTCGTCGCCCTGCTCTTGAGGACAATTGAAATTCGTGGCGCTATCTGCTGATACACCGAGGTTTCGGCGTCGTGAACACGTTGCGTGATATATATAGCGACTTTGAGGTTGGAGCAGAAGAAACGCCCCAATGAAGGACTGTCTCCTGGTGATGAGACCGGACAGTTTAAGCTTGTGTGTATTGTGGCCAAAGAAATGGAAGCTGACTGGGAGCCTGTATTTGATTAAAGTGGCTTTGTATTCGATTTTTTGCAAGTCGTAGATTCGTATGCTGAGGTAACGTTACTTCAGTCTTCAGTCGAATCAGAGTCGACCAACAACACGAGAGCGAAACATAACACCTTTGATGATTAGCGCATAATTTTTTTGAAATTTTTGGATATAGTGAAGGATTACATGCTTCTCTGGCTGGATCGATACAGAACCAGTGACACTAGTCAAATCTTTCTCCGAATTGGTGTAGCTGTAGCTGGAGGCGTCAATGGCATGTCTTGACTGGAAGGATCCGTAATATTCTTACTACATCGGTTAGATGCAACACCTATAATACTCGCTGATAAAATTTCCCAAAGACGGCATTTTCATTATGTGCATAATTAATTTTCTATCCGGCCAAGCACGGAAATCTGCTTCTAATCCTTGAAGCACGTACTGCTCGTCAATTAGCAAAGCATATTCTGCCGAATATGGCATTTTAGTTACAGTCCATAAAATCCAAAGAGAGTCTCCCGAGCTCCGTTCCTACCAACGCGGCATTCAGTAGCCTAGACGATTATTTTATCATCTCAATTTAAGTGATGACCTCGAAGGCAAAGTATCCAATTTTCGGAATGATTGAGTGCAAGAAAGGAGATCAGGCTGAAAATCGTTGCAGTGATCTGTCTCACTAATGAATAGTACATGAACACCGAGATCTGTGTAGACTTCGCAGCAACGTTGTTTATAGAGTCTCCGAGTTTGAGATTGTTCGTTCGAGGGTTGCTGCCGTGGAGAAGAAGGTAAAATAGTGCCGGCAAGTTGCTAGGGACGTATTCCCGGCGCTCGTATTATGCTTTTCTGGCAGAATATTGACATCAATGATCTCGTTTAATAAGCTGGCTCAAATAGGAAATATGTACCTAAATTTTCAGGAGGCTAGTGTGGAAGCAGCCTATGGAATGATGGAAACCAATCCGTCGGAAGTTCGGTGCTGCGTCGGTTCGCTTCGGCAATTTTTGAAAGTAAATAACTATCGGTCTTGGCACACCATCAATCTTCAAGTCTCTAATGGCTCCTCTGAATTTGGGACTGCCGATATCTTCCCGATGGAATCCACACATCTTCATATGGAAGATATAAGTTCCACTTTCATATTTCACACGAGTTCAGGGCTCCTGCAAATTTGTTGACTGAAATCAAAAGGTGCTCAACCTAAGGGAGATGTGAAATCAATGAAACTAGCGTTAATGTTCGTTCGATGAGATCACTTTGACTGAAGAACAGCGTAGGGACAGTCCTTGATACATCCAAATATAACGCTTGACTCTTCAATTATGAAGTTCCTCTCAAATCTCGCTACTAACGGATTCTTGAAGATATCTCTTTTTACCTTTCATCTCTTCGAAAAGTATTCCCAACACCTGATCAGCTGCATGTTATCTATCGCCGAGGACGACTTTTTGCATAGCGGCATAATGCTGGCATAAGTCGAAGAGGATCTCGTTCCTGAGAAGCTCACTGGCACAGCTTTGAAAGGTTGCTTAGCGATTCCGGTGTCAAGTTCAGCCAACACTGGCATAGTATCTGCATCACTTATTAATTATAGGCAGAGGGTGGACAAAGTTAATGGTCCAGTGCCATGGGTTACTTGTAACTACAAAATGACCTTGATACTCTTTCATTCCCAAATTACAATCCTCAATGCTTTGAGATAAAACAGGGTTTCATGTCAAAGACAAGCACCGAATGAATCTATCAATCCCCACAAAGGATCAAATGATAGACGCTTTGTTACCGAAGGAAATTTGCATTCTTTGACTCCAAGCTAGGGTCTTAGCTATTGCCGCCTCTGAGGAAGAAGCGGGGTAGAGTCAACGAAAGGTGGTTTTGAGGTCATGAGAACCTAACGTCTGGAAGAAATGAGGTAGATGTGTGAGATCAGCATTGTGTTTGCTTTCGAGCTGTGCCTTTAGCTGAGTTATAGACTCACAAGGGGTAATGTTCCAAGTGTTTTCCCTTCAAAATGTCACTACGATTCATGATCTGAAGATGACCCTTTTGTTTATTCACACTCCAATTTGGAAAGGTTGCGAAGATATCCTCTGGCGCGAGTTCAAATTCCGCGAAGCGTGAGTCGGTGCAAGATATATCTTGCGTTCTAATTGATCTACATTGGCAGCTGTATCGCAGGGCAGGTTCCTAAGTCTTTCGATCTGAAACTTGTGTGAGAGAAGAAGAAATAATGGCAACTAAACATTCTACATCCTTACACAAGCAAAACCCACCCGTGGAAAAGATGACAGTTCATATCCAGAATAACAGAATTTTACCAAGTACCTCTCCAATACTTTACCCTCCGCATTCAAAGCAATTGCTCAACACTGGGTGCTATGCGCGCCGTATACATAAATTCTCTGTCGTCTCAACACACTCCGATAGGATTTGAGCCTAGTAATTTCCGTCTATTCAAGCATGAAATCTAAATCCTCTTGTAACCCAACCCAGCGCTTATAAATTAAATACGTTCATCTGAAGCAAAATTAGATTGGGAATATGAGGCACAGGTCAAACGGAGCACCCTGCAGACCCTGTTGTGCTGCAACAACGGGGCTGTAAGAGCCACTTGATACCAACAGTGCGCGGCGCAGCTGCTGTATCAAGTATGCTCCCAACACCACCAAAGGAAACTGACTATCAAAGAACGAAAGAAAAACAAATACACAAAGATATACAGATAATTTGCAGGCGCACTCGAAATAGAAGCCGTCTATTATTCCTTGGAAAAGAAGTCAGCTGAGCTTAGAAGGAGGCGATCAGTGTGGAGACAGCGAGATTCGCGAGGCTGGCAAGGCTGAAAACAAGAGATCTGGAAGCACAAATGGCACAACAACATCACCAGAATCCTTCGATACCCCTCGCTAGACTTTCGCAGAGATTACCTCCTCTTCCATTATACATTCCTATGACCGAAGAACCGATCCTACTTCCTCACCTATCAATTTCTACACAAATACCATATCACGACGACCCTGCAGAAGATGAGCGTACCTCATCTCAGCCACCTGGCTATGAGCCAATGTACGACTACCTACGATCCCATCAGCGGATATCCGAAGTACCTACCAATCGACAATGCCCAAACACCCCATACTTATCGATACCCGAAGAACAGTATCGCGACGAGTCGTTCGTCGTGACGATCATTGATGGCGATTCAGGACAACAACCTCCATCCTACAACGAATTATATCGTCAGAATGAACAAGAGAGGGACAGATTGATGCGGGAATTTGAGATCGAAGGCACCCCCTCCGAGCAATTGGAGGAGATGGTGAAATGGGTCGTTTCTATGCTTTTGATTTGCTTTACAGTCGCTTTTGCGGGAACGGCGTTCAATTGGGGTCGGCCTAGTTGAGGGAAGCTCGGGGGATTGTGTTGATATCTCTACCCTGGGTTTACGAGTGGAATGAAGCACAGGGAGTTTGGAGTCTGGCATGGGAGTCAACCTTCAATTGATTACGAGAACAGAAAGGTTTGAATGGTGGCATTAACTAGATCCTCAAGGAAATTTCAATTATTTAGACAGCATCGCATCCACGTTCTTGAAAGTGCCTGCTCTACGATCCTTCTCCACAACGCTGTCTCGCCATTCCATTTGATTTCAATACGTCGTCATACATTAACAGTCTAGTGGCACCGGCTCCACTATGTAGTTTCGCAGATGTTGAGCTCTCATCAGTGTTGAAGCTTTGGTCATCTCTCGAGATACTTCGCAATATTATCTTATGATTATACTTCCGGTCAAGTGCATTATCTTCCTTCTCGGTCAAAATTGTGGCTCTGCAGACTATGATAGAGACGGTACTTTCGTGAGTTGATTTTGTATTACGTTTCGCTGATGATCAAAAGGTATTGCATTACACGATACATCTTCATACCTTCCGAACACGAGTATTCTTTCAATGGTTATTATACGCATAAGTCTGGCCCCTGCGCGTACTTGGAGGCAGTGCGCGGATTTGATCATGTCTATGCCCAAGATTACTTCCGATTGTTAAGTGATGTCTCATACTCAGCGGGGCTTCAGCTGGTTGTTTCTCTGAAGCGTCTATTGTAAGTGCTCTCATAAATTCCCACAAATCTACAATTAAAACATACAATTTGGCAATATCCCTTTGACGATAGTTCACTGCGATCAACGCGACCTCGAGACGTATCTTCGATTAAGGTCATTGTTGACTTCGCGTAAATTCGGTTGTTAAACAAGTTGCATAAACGCAGTCTATTTAGTCAGCCATTCGATTTCTGGAAACAACGAGATATCAGAGTCCTCGTTCCTAGTAGTGATGATAAAATGCTATGCATCAAGTGCACTCTTAGCTCAGACTGCTTGCCTATCGGTCTAGGTGAAAACAGGCAGCTGTATTAAAAACTAGGAATAATCCCTTCTCCTCCGGGCCACTAATGTGCACATGATTTCTGCTCAACATACCTAGAAAGTAAATCACATTTTATATCCCGTTCGATCTGCTAACTAGACAAGAGGAAGATCTTGATAATAAGTGACTCACGTGATTTCGCATGTACTGTTCCCACAGCTTGGCATTGTCGAGAGATACCAAGGGGCATCGTATCGCATCTTAACTTCTAACAACAACCCCGCCTGCATTGTGTACCACCTCTTCTGTGTTATCTTTCCGTCTTCGATCAACTGTTTTTACCCTGTGCTTTCATATTTAGCAATGTACATAGCATTGAATAAAGTCCTTCAAGCCCTTCTTGCTCCGCATTGATCCCATCTCATCACCAGAACTCTCCCTATCACTAATTACTAATTACTCATCATGGCAGCTACAGTGACTACAGGTTCTCGTGCGGCCTGGCAGGAAGTAGCAGCAGATGGACGGAGACACTGGGATACAACAATCGCAGCCATTGAACCGCCTTCGCCTGAGATCAACGCCATACTCCCCAACCCCAACACCATCCCGCTGGCAAAGAATCACTTGACGGTAGAGGAGATTGCGACTACGGAGATCTGTGCAGAGGATCTTGTCGTGCAACTTTCAGATGGAAAGCTCTCCTCTACGACAGCCATGAAAGGCTTTCTATGCCGTGCAGCACTTGCCCGAAAAGCTGTACATACCTTTTTCCATACATATACAGCAACCAGCTAGTTGTACTCAGACGACTTGTATCACGGAATTCCACTCATCACGCACACCTGAACGAGCAGGATTCCTCGATGTATATCTCACCAAACACAAGTAATCCATCGGCCCTCTCCATGGCATACCTACAAGCGTCAAGGAACACATCGGCATGAAAGGGCTCGATCTGAATGCTGGCTTCGTGGCTGTGGGTTGGGACTGTGGTAGAAGAAGATGCACTCATTCTACAGATACTATGGAAAGCTGGGGCTGTGTTCTTTGCTAGAACCACGCAATCACAGATGTTGATGCATTTGGAAATCAGTAGCAACCTATACAGGTAAGCTATTACGGCTTGAAGAAGCAAAGTCATGCTAATTGGGAACAGGGTTACCACGAATCCGTTCAATTCAACCTTGATTAGTGGAGGATCTTCTGGAGGCGAAGGGGCAGACTGAATTTCGGAGAAGCTGTTTAGGAATAGGCACTGATATTGGGGTCCCATTCGAAGTCCTGCTGCGAATAATGGTTTGGGTTACATTTGCAACCCTTAGAACAACTATCGACCTTCAGCCAGGTTTATATTTCGCATGAAACCATCATCTGGCCGACTGCCTATGGGTGGAATGTCTGCTACAATGCTTGCAGCTGAGCACATCCTCGTGGCAGTTGGGCCGATCTCGACGAGTCTAGATGGCTGCAAATTGTTCATGAAGACCCTGTTCGACGATAAGCCTTGGATGCAAGAGCCATTCCTCCTGCCCTATCCCTGGAAATTACAAGATCCTTAGAGTGGTTGGAAGCTGAAAATCGCGGTCCTTTGGGATGAAGGTGTTGTGGCGCCACATCCACCTGTATCGAAGGCTTTGACGCAAGTCGTCGATAAGTTGAAGGCGAGTGAAAATATTGAAATCATCGACTGGAAGCCGTTCCAGCATGATATTGCTTGAGAAATCCTTGTAAGTACTCGCATCTTTGGGAAAAGAAGCCTAGCTGAACATTTCCAGGCAAGTCTCTATTTCTGCGATGGTGCCGAGGAAGAAGAAGCTGCAACAACCGCATCGTCTGAGCCTTTACGGACCTCTTTCGAAGCATATCCTCCACGTCCAACACGTCGAATATCATACAATTTCCTCCCCTTGGTGGGCTATCAAACGTCGAGACAAATGCCGAGCCGATTAATAATGATATTTGGAATGAGACCGCCACTTCTGTGGGATCAAATGGAGACTTCGAGAATATTGTCGACGTCATATTGAGTCCAGTAGGTCCATCAGCTGCACCCAAAATTGACACCGCAAAGTGGTCGGGATATTCATCTCAGTGGATCTTGTTGGACTATCCAGCTTTAGTTCTCCCAGTCGATAAAATTGATGTCGACAAGGACGGTGAGAAGGTGATATACAAACCTCGAGATGAAAAAGATCTGTATAATTGGAGTCTATGGGAGAGGTATGGACCAGAAGGATACAAGGATGCCCCGAATAGTGTACAGCTAATTGGCAGGCGGTGAGTTCGCCTCATAATATCGAGCTGGCAAACTCTAACAGCTTGTAGCTACGAAGACGAAAGAGTCATACAGGCTCTTGAGATCGTGTGGTAAGAAGTGCGATTGCCCTTCTTGGACTACATCTAGGATAGTCCTTGGTTACTCTCGGCAATTTCACTTAGCTGAAGGCCCAGCCACACTGTGGACCTTTCCGTGTACATCTTTGACCTAATATTGCCGGCAGTACATCCAAGTCAAGTGACTGTACTATCGGAGCGCAGACTTGCTACCGTCACAAGTATAAACTTCTGTCGGATGACAGCTGTGTGACGCGCTGTAGCCGCACATTCCGACCTCAAGCAAGATGTCGGCTTTTGCTTTCCGACCCGGTAGCTGTTCACTTTGCTAATAGTGGCGATTATCTTTTGAGTCAAGTGTATCTACCTTAGATGTCATATTTGATTCGATGCACCTTGACCGCATCCACTATCACTGATAATCGTCGAATACTAAGTAAACTTTGTCACATACATGTTCCATGGCACTACTTCACGACCAATAAATCATTTCAGCCTCGCACTTGAAAGAATAGTCTTCTGTAATGTATTCTTTCACTCCACTCTTTAACAATTAATTTTCCTCTCACCGATCATTCGTAGATCTCTAATCCCTGAATCGTGCAAGCGAGGCGAGCCACAGGAAGGGAAACCACCCCGCATGGCCGTGTTGGTACCCCACGCGTGCCATGTTCGACAGATATTTGGAGGTTTGTATATTGGACCCTGTAGCACAGGTACATGACCTTGCGACCTCGTGATGGTTTCCATCGCTGCAGCGTGATGGGATGCAGGAATGATTGGAGGGTGCAGCTTGCGATGGAGGAGGGGTAGAAGGAGCGCATGCCTGGATGTTGTCGAGACCGGGGAAGTTGTTCTATTGGAATTCAAAATCTCGAATAACTTTGTTTCATTATCGGATTGTTCGCAGTCATCAGACTGGATGTAAAAGCGGGTACGACATGTCCCCGGCTCTTCACATTTCTCAAGATACAGTACCAATGACAAGCTTTCTTTCCGCTCTTCAGCAGACACCCCGGATTATTCTCTGAGCACGAGGACACGCGTCCGTTGCTCAACGGTGGTGTGTCCTGTGAGCATTGGATAGACGGGTTTCTCTATGTTTATTTAGCTTCACTTCACCGCAGCTCGCACACAGGCATTGTAGCTACGACAGGAGTTCCTGCACGCCATATGCATGTATGAAGCTCTGTTCACCGTCCCCCGCATACGAAATGGTGTATATGACCGCATAGATCATGCAGTGGCGTTTGAATTTAGCTAGTGCTACTGGACAATCTAGATACAGGAGAATGCAAGAAGCTGTATTTGATACCAAGTCCGAAACCTTTCTCTAGAAGAAAATGCTTTGTCAGTGGGTAGTAACCATATGAGAACCTTGCGGGCTTAGAGTCAGAAAACATAGAGTGGTAGAGGAGGGTACTTTATGCACTACTGCCCAAGCGTAATTGAAAAGAGATAAAAATCAAGATATACTCGAACGGGGGAGGAGTTGGAGTCCCACGTGCTAGGTTGGGATGTATATTATAGATATGTCGCCACTAACTGCCTGTCTTGCGAACGAGTCAAGGTTTCCAGTGGGTGACGCGAGGCGCGCGTTCGTGGGGGACAAGTCATAAAATACAGGTCAAGTGCTTCGGTGTTTGACTGTAAACTGGGTGTGGCGCCAAAGAGGTATTCGAAGTTCACCGCCGGTCGGCCGTTGAACAAGATGTGTATATAACTTCCATCTCCTCTCAAGAGGTTACGAAAAGATTAAGCTTCGTGCTTTTCATATTATTACCATTATCATTTTCTTGGCTACATTCGGACCCTTCGTACTTATAACCCACCTCGTATACCTCAATAGAAACAAAATTTGTTCAGATAAATCATCCTTTTTAGTTTCATCTTGACTGATCGGAATGGCGGATATTACTGAAACTCAAGTTCCCTCTTCCGAGTCATTCTCTGAGCGTGAAGCTGCTGTAAGTGTTTCTCTACACTCGTCACCTTCTTCCTGTTTGTCGACAGGTCATTATGCACTTCGTTGACCTCATCCTGGACCATCCAGTCGGTTTATCGTTCCAAACTAATGCTTTCCTCTAGCTCGATGCCCGCTCCAAGGCACTCGATAAACGTGAAGCCTCATTGGACGCCCGAGAAGCTACTCTTGTCGAGCGCGAAGCTGCATTAAGCCCAGCTGCTTCCGATGAGGTGAAGGAGGAAGCCGCTGTTGAGAGTGCGCCTGTCGAGGAGACTAAGGAAGAAGAGACCAAACAGGAGGAAGTGAAGGAGGAAGCTGCTGTTGAGAGTGCGCCTGTTGAGGAGACTAAGGAAGAAGAGACCAAACAGGAGGAATTAAAGGAGGAGGTCAAGGAGGAGGAAGTCAAGGAAGACGAAGTCAAGGAGGAGAAGAGTGAAGAGACAGCAGCTGCTGTCGAAGAAGCGGCCAAAGTCGAGGAGCCAGCTGCCGTTGAGGAAGTTAAGAGCGAAGAAAAGACCGAGGAAAGCGTGCCTACTGAGGAGGAGAAGACTGAAGAAAGTGCGCCCGTTGAGGCCGAGAAAGAAATTGAGGCTGCACCAGAAGTCAGCGAGCCAGAGAACCAGGCAGAATCCAAAGAAGTTTCTGAGTCTATCCCAGCAGAAGAGACTATCGCCGCACACGTCGAGGAGCCAACTTCAAATGTGGACGAGACACCTGCTGTCGCTGAGCCAGCTCAAGAAGAATCTTTCGCCCCTGCGGATGAGTTTCCCACTCCAGCCCCAGTGACCGACATCGAGACCCCAGCCGCGATCGAAGAAGAGCCCGTCTTTGCACCGGTCGAAAGTGTCAAGGAGGAGGAAGTTAAGGAGGAGGGAATTAAGGAGACACCGGTAAGTCATCAATATGTCTCCTTCGGACTGCTGGTACCGAGAATCGAATTACACTTTTTGTGGGAAAGGGAAGCTAATTTGATTTTTAGGCTGAGGAGTCGAAACCTGTCGAGTCGGAGACCAGTGAGCATGCCCCTGCTGTACGTATTCTTTCCAGTGTATATGTTTCGCGCATAAATGAGATCAACGGCTGACTTTGAAGTAGGCTGAGAAATCGGCTCCCGTCGAGGCGGAATCAGTCGTTCAAGCGCCTGTCGCTGATGAAGAGACATCCGCGCCAGCTGTAAGAACTCACCACTCATTCATCATCAAATAGATGCTGACGAATTACCAACAGGTCGAGACACCCGCTGAGACCTCCAAGAACACTTCTGCATCAGAAGTTGAAGAGACTCAAGCCCCTGTTGTCATCGAGGAAGAGACAATTCCAGCTGAGGCGAAAGTTCAAGAGGAAGAGCCAAAGAAAGAGGAGAACTCCACCTCTGCCACCGAAAACCCTGTCAACGAGCAGACTGTCGATATTCCCGTTGCTTCGCACGCGGCTCCTCAGCCGATTGTTGTTTGACTAGGCCAGCTTTTCGGAAGAGGGTAGGCGAAGACGGCGACCTTCCCTGAGTAGCAATGAATTGCGGAATTGTATTTTGGGTCAGATGATACATGTTGAGCTGATGACTGATGTAAATATCTCGACTGGGCGACTGTGGGGTGAACGATACGGTAAATTGACATCTGATGAATACACATCTGTTTTACATGATTTTTCTGATTGGTTGTGGAATTCTTGATGCCTTGCGAGCGAGCATAGATTGCGTGTCCCCTTCTATATTTGAGCATAGTTTGTTTTATGAAAGTGGTTTCGTTGCAAAAACATACAATAAATCAATATCTTCCTTACGAGTTGTGAGACCCACCTAACTTAATTTCCTTTAACCTCGTGGTGGTGTTCGCCTGTTGCCGCATGAATGGCACTTTTCTCCTTCAAAAGGCCTCCCCACTTTATACAATATACTAATAGAAATAAGCCCTCCTGAGTCATCTCAACTACCACTCTCGGTCGTCTAGTTGGTTTATGGCGTGTAAGCTCCACTAATCATCTTCTATAAGACCCCGCTAATGAACTCCTAGCGGACTGTAATGTTACTCAGCTCATCCGAATGTCGCGCGTTCGACTCGCGCCTGAGAGATATATTTTTTTGACAGTTATTTATCCTCGGGAATTTTGGAAGCGAGTCAAGCCAGACACGAATATTTTTTGGGGACTTTGTAATCTCCTAACTGATGTCGGTTTAGAGATTCCCTAATGTCACTGAATATAAGGTTTATAATGCTCTTTTTGCCTCGCTAAAGTTTCAAGTGGGCAGAGCGAGAGTGGATCTTTAGGGCATCGCGAGCGAGGTAGCAAATACCGCAAAATCAAAAGATATCTCACATTTCAGAAATAGTGGTTCAAGTTTGTTTCCCACAATTGTCATAAAACACTTAGTACCAGAGCTTCAAGAAGTGAAGAATAGCATCCGTCTTAACAATCCCGGTTCGTCCTATCCATCAATCGTGCCGTTCCTTCAATGGTTCTTCCCCGAGTATACGTTCACTGGACATGCCTGTCTGTCCCTATATACAATTTTGACGTGATTGATATTAGACCTCCTTACATATGTTTTCCATCCTCATACCCAAAACAGTCTAATCAAGTACAGAAGAAATGAGGAAGGAAATCGAATTGGAGCAAGAAGTGCGAATCCAGCAAAAAGTGATGTCCGCGTCCCATCTCACGGCTGGGGAGTTATTTACAATTTGAGTTTCCCAGTATTCAGTCCTCGATCTTGATATCGGCTTCAGCTTGGCGCTTGTGGTGGCGGGTAGGCTTGAAGGTCGATACTCCGCCGTTTCCTAGGCTATTTCCTGGCTCGCGAGTCTCAATAATTGCCTCAGACTCTGCCTCAAGCTCAGCATCGGCTTCGCGCTTGTGGTGACGAGTAGGCTTGAACGTTGAGACTCCACCGATACCAAGATTGTTTCCAGGCTCACGAGTCTCGATAATTGTCTCAGACTCTTCCCCGGACTCTGTCTGAAGCTCGGCATCGGCTTCGCGCTTGTGGTGGCGAGTAGGCTTGAAGGTCGAAACACCACCAATTCCAAGGCTGTTTCCGGGCTCACGTGCTACGATGATAGCCTCAATGATATCTGCTTCGGCTTCACGTTTGTGATGGCGAGTAGGCTTAAAGGTCGAGACTCCTCCGATACCGAGAGAATGGCCCGGCTCTGCCTCTGGTGTAGGCTCGCGCTTGTGGTGACGAGTAGGTTTAAATGTTGACACACCTGCAATGCCGAGACTGTTGCCAGGTCCGGCAAGAGGAAGAGGAGCACTGAAGATAGATGGGAGCACGCAAGCAAAGAGAACGGCAATGCGAGAGAATGAAAGCATTTCTAGGAAGCAGTTAGGATAAGGTTAAGCTAGAGCGGGGATAGAGATCTTACTGTAGGTTGCTGAGTTGTTGTAGTGGGATATTAGGAAGCCTCTGATATGAAATGAGAGAAGGAATATCAAAAGTAGGAAATCTATGAAAGATGAAAAGAGATAGGAAAGAAGGAGAGAGCTCCTTAGATGTTGATGATGATGAGATGATTGATGGTGGTGAATACCAAAACCTCCGGATTTTCTTCACCTTTTGTATCTTGAATTCTCAAGCAAATAGTCAATCGGGAAGCAAATGTAAGGTACCAACGATACAGAATTAGATTCTCCATACTTCTCGGATGTACCTCCAATCCGAAATACACAGCAATCCAGATAAACTGAATATAAGACATCGAATGTCAAGGTAGTCAAAGCCACGAATAGCGCAACATGGGGCTGCTAACAAAAACATGATAGAAACCATATTCTGGCCCCCATCAGCCGTCAGCCAGGGACATGAGCACAAATTTAAACGAGACAGCCAGCGACTGGCTATAATTCTTCCTAGAACATTTGGAACGTGTCTCAACAAGCTTACACTCCTATCGATCCTTGATCAAGACTGACGGACCCCATTCGCTCCGGTATCTCTGCATCCAGCTCTACTGAGCCTCAATACATCTGCTGGCGACCATGATATCGCGCTTAGCTTGCATGGTGCCATAAATACATGCAGGCTGCAGGCTGCAGCAAGCAATCTCGAGGAATGACGCGCAGCGCCGCACCCGAACTTCCGGGGGCTTGATCAATATGGTAACTGTTTAAACGATATACAGCACTATGAGGATTTCCGGCGGCTAATTGGGTCTCTGGTTTGCTTCTTTCATGAGTCCTCGGGTAGGTGAAGATGCGGTGGTAAATTACGGCTATTTTGGGGGGCTGAGTTTGTGGATGCTTGAGTTGCTGGACATCGTCTTAATATAGGCGCTTTAGCGTAGGATGCCCGCTAGAATAAGCGAGGATCCTGAAATGGGCTGGCAGGATGTTCTTTTGCAGCAGATCTCTCCAATACTTATACTAGTCCATATTGAGAATGATCTGTTGAGATCATAGTTGTTGGTTATTTCTGTTATAGTTCCCTTCTATGTTAGATTTTTGGATGTAATAATATTGTATTCGTATGGAAGCATGAAAACTTTATCGGAAACCATCTTACCAGAAATTCTGAGAGAAATTCTGGTGTTTCGGCTTGAATAAATTGATGATGCTTGCAAACGGAATTGGAGTTCTTATCGGAATTCCAACTGTAGATCCCGGAGAGTAGTCCGGGATGGTGCAGGTAATGTAGACAGGGTTGCCAGAAGCTATTAATTGGATCGATGGTGATTTCCTCACTCTCGTTCTTCACACGCAGCTCTCGTTCTGTTGCTTTCAATGCTAGAAAGAAATCCCATGCTTGGTAAAAACAGGTACAGACATGAATTGCTGTAAGCTGTCAAATTGATTACTTTTAAAGTCTGAATGTCAAGTTATTTTCAGACGTGGTCTCACAATCTTCACACGTGTGGTAAGAAGGAAGTCGTTCTGTGGAATTGAAAGACCAGACTCAAATGGCGCGATGGACGCTGACACAAATTGATGAAGTGTTGTACCACTGATTGGTGAGTTCACGCTATTATACGAACCCATGATTTCCCAGCAAGATCCAATGCCACTCAGCATACATGCCCAAAAGTATTCCGATTCTTAGATGATGTGATGCTCCAAAGCCCAAAACCTACCCGAAACGCCTTGCCATGCAGTAAATCCCAAATCAACGCTAACACTGACTTCAATCATCATTCACAAACAGCATTTCCACCCAAGAAACCTCCATTATTGGCTGTATTTGTCTTCCGGCGCCTTCGAAACCACCACACTGAAAACAGCCAGCGGCAGCACAAGCAACAACATGACAGCAAGAAAGATGCAGATCAAGGCTTTCCTCTTGTTGTTCCGACATCGTTCTTCTGCGAGACGAGATGATTCGAGTTTTGATGAGGAGTCGGAAGGATCGAGATCCATGCTTGGTGAAGGCGAGCAGGGCGGTGGTGAGGAGCTCGGTGTTCGGGATAAAAGAGAAGGCATTGTGTAGAGTGGTAACTGAGAAATGTTAATCAATGCTATGCGGAGTGTTTTTTTAGCATGGAAAGTATCAAAGGCAAGCATTGTAGGAAGAATCGGCTGGAATGAAGTCTTGAGAATTTTCTCAGTGTACTTACAAGTGAGCCATCGGTCTTAGAACTCAATTTCGTCATTGAAGGGAAGACAAAGAGAAATATGTTAGAGTTATCTTTCGTAGAAGTTCCTTTGGGAGAGTGAAGTGCAGTCAGCTCGGGGCGGCTGATGTGTGGCAAAGCAGGGACTGTCGCGAACTGTTTCTACTTCATGTCCTGTTGATATGCGGATGAATGTAAGAACAATCGAGCTAAGAGACTGTCGCAGGTATAAGTGGTCATCAAATTGAGTCTCAAAACAAAACTTGAACCTGGAGAATATCTGATAAATCGTTATTGATGATCAAGATTCAGACTTCCAAGCATATTAATTCTCAGATCCGCGAGGTTGGCTCTACAGTATTGTAGTATCGATTGAATGCACCCCAAGACGCACTGCTGACAGCGAACACTATCCCCAGGCAGATTTATACCTAGTGTTTGAGCAGGTCTCTGGCTGCACACTGTTCGTTGGTAGGCGAAGCCCAACAGACCCTGAAATCCTGGGGTTGGATCTGCGTGGTACCCTGTTCGGAAGCAAGCCCTCCAGCGGCTGTTATCTTGGGAGCGGAATTTTTGAAGGTATCTTGGCAGGTTAGCATTTTCGTACCAATGATGGGCCTGCAGTAGTTTATATTGATCTATTCATTTCGGTGAACAAATTTGTGACATGAAGTATCTTAAATACGGTGTTCTGAATCCACTACGTGAACATGTTGAGTATGTGAACGATTGGCTCTAGGCTTCTCTTCCTAGGTATATATCGCTCACGTAATGATAGGCTGCATCTTTGAAGTTACAGTTACCTGCTCGAGACGAATCTCTTTACACATCCCGTTATGGCAATCAAAAGATCTATGACAAATATCACGATTGCAATCCCACACAGACATTCTCGCCATTTCATTCTTGGAAGTCAATCCCGTGATATAGTAAGCTCAACCATGGTTGCCACAGTGGTAATAATTATAGCAATCAAGCTCAGTCCAATCAAGAAATGAATCATACATTGTCTATCCGTCTGTTGCTTCTCTTCCATATTCACGAAACTTTCAACAGGGGATCTTATCGCAAGGTTACGTTGATCTTCAGAGTAAGGCATAGAGTAGTTGAATGTTGTATGTTGTATTGCAGTACTAATTACTATAGAGAGTTAACTAAAGGTATTATCTAGGAATATCCGCACGGACTATGCACGTGACTARAGTCACCTGATCCATGCCAAGACCCATATCCTCGCAACAGATCTCCATCGCGAGCAAACGGATCACCAGTATATGACAGAGATTTATGAGCAATGAATGGATCACTTGCTTCTTCATTGTGGGAATCGTGCCGAGAGTGATCTTGGCCTTGGCTGGTTTATCGGGGTAAAATGAGGGTCCTGAGAGGAGAGGGGTGTTGGGTGAACTGTAACCTTCGATCTGGTTTCTGTTTAGATCGCAAGCATAGCTTCAAATGGAAACCAACTGGATGTTTACCTTTGTAACCACAACCTGAGTTAATAACCTGGCCTACCATGATTGCTTCCTGACCTCAATCCCTTCATTTAAATTGCTATCGAATTCACCAATGTTCTTCATGCACTTCAATACAACGACAACCAGTTCTGAGCCTCGACTTTCGTAGTATCACTGGGCATGTAGAGGATTTGGATAGCTCAGGACGTACTGATGGTAGGCTGTCTAATGCGAAAAATTAGGCTATTCCGAATCAGCAAATACCAAGAATGCATGTCTCTAATTCTATCAAGAACTAAGAGTGAGCCTCTCGGGACCCAGAAAAGAGGCTAAAGCTGGAAAGATGACGAAAAATGTAAAGCTTCCGATCTACGTCTACAAGCGAATCAGATGAATTTGAAATTTCATTGCGCTGCATCGCATGACGATAACGCCGCATCTTATGATTGTTGGTCATTCAGAGCGTAACAACTGCATGTGGCTTGTTTTTGGATACTGTGTTGGAGTTTCGCATCGCAACCCCTTTGAGATCGTGTTTCTGGTAAGATAAATATAATTTCAGGGGCTGGATTCGCCTAGCGAGGCGCAAATTGTTTGCTAATATTCGATTGATATTGTATTAGAGCATCTACACTTATCAAAGTTTCCGAGTTGACATCTTCATAACTAGGACTATCCATATCTAGGTATCCCACATATTCCATTGATATTCATCGTTTGCGCCGACCCAAATGCACCGTCCTGAACTGTGAAGTTCATCGCTAAATTTATAGAAACATCTCAGAGGACCACTGTCGTCTTCACTTAGCTTGGAGAGCAGTCGCCGCTGGTCGTCCCATCACTCCACTTGAAACAGAACTGATCTCCTCTCCCCCAGTTGAATACCGTCCCAAAGACCAAAAGCGGGATCAAGATAATAACAGTAGTCGCGAGGCAGAAGCAGGCGATCTTCCTCCGGTTGTACTTCTTCTGGTTATAGTATCTATTTCCGGAAGTATCTTTGGGAGCTTTTGACGAGGTGAAAAATGTAATGTTCGTCGCTACTAATTTGAGTGGTGTTATGGGTTCGTTGAGAGGATAGTTGTTCTGTGACTGGAAACACGGTGGGAGACCCGCTTCAGGATCTCGAATGTGGAAATTGTAGGCTGGCGGAGGATAACTCGGTAACTTTTATCCTTATTAGTATTGAACTGCGAAATTCTTGGAAGGAGTCACTCGCGTCTGCAAATGGGTTCGATGGATGGAAAGGCTGCCGTATGTTCGTCTCTTGCGTCGATAATCCCGCCATCTCGTCTAATTCTACCTTTGTTGATATCGAAAACTAGCGAGGAGGAATATGTAGATTATGGAGAAATAACTGGGGCTCCTTTTGACGCTGAAAGTCAATTAAGTGCAGTAAATCGATTGGCGATAGTTGTTCACATTATTGGAGGACAAACCTGATACATATACATTTTCACCTTGTTGGTTGGTATTCCTTCGCCCTGAGCTGGTGGCTGTGTCCGGTGTAGGGCTCGCAGGCTGCTGAGCCCCGAAGGAAGTCTGAAATGGGGCGAACTTATGCTGCAGTTCTAAATCTGTTGCTGAGAGTTACCTGAAAGTGTGGCTATAAGGATCTTGAAGCTCGCCGGAGAGACTGACTCCTGCCCCTCGATCGTTGCTATTTGGTGGTTGTTCAAAATCACGTGTAGTGCGCAGCACGTGTCCAAGGGTCATTTTCACGTAAGATCTCGTGTCCTGTATTGTAAGAACATCGTTAGCAAGCCGCTGCGAAATCGTTCAGCACATTAAATTGACGCCCGAGTTAGGTAGTTAACACTTAATGTGTTCGCTAGAATGTCCTGTCGTTTGGACTCGTATTTTTCTCCATCTCCACAGCGTCCACTACCTTAACTCCAGGTTCACATTTCTCTAACAGCCCCAGGAACTTACCGAACAGCCGATCGACCGCAGACTGGGCAATCATGAAATATTATTCCGAGAAAACGCGGCACCAGCCTTCCACACGAACTCATGTGTTCCTGAATCCCTGGCTTGCATCCCCAGCTCGACAAAGAGGATCTCGCGACCGTGTCCTTCTGCTCTCCACCTTGTCAGAAGTCAGTTGCCGGAAAATCCGGGGTCAGAGAGACCCTTCGCAATGGAATAAGAGGATGAGGTCGATGGTGCCATTTACAGATCCTCAGGATTCAACAGAGCACAATAATCGATCGTGGACTTCTAATTATAGCGCATCCCAATCGGTGGTGTTGCAGAGTTCTGATACTGATTGGCGGCAGAAACATTTGGTTTCCATTTCGGTCGTACTCCAAAGTATGGCGCAACAGCCATATCTTCTCGGAACCTAAAGGACAGTATCCACCAGTTTTGAATTGGAAGAACGACTCTGATACGAGGCAGTAAGTTGAAAACAAGAAGGGGGAAAAAGCGAAAATTGGAAGTAATCTAAAAACGAAAGCAACTCCGAGGAATGACAGAATGCGGCTGGCTGATTTTATGATACATCAATAGCATTTTTTGGTACTGCTGCTACCAATATTGGAGTCCTTCCTCGATCGATGGCAGACGTTGTGATTGGAGCGTTTATTCCCCCTTTGTTTTGTTCGGCTCCGAAGCGGGGATGAGCGGGGGAGGAAAGTTGTATGCAAGTAATCGACAACACTTGAATTGCGAATGACCTTCCTCATCCTGTTCCAAATACCTCATATGTGATTGACCGAACACCAAATCCGGGTAGGTGATTCTCCATTGGGGGGCAGGACTTGCTACAAAAGACCATATGATAACGGAATTCGGTAACATGTGGGTAGCGGGAGATGTAAGGTTTAGCCTTTCCTTACCTGTCGTCAGGGATACCGGCAGCAGGAAAAAAGACCAGCCACGCGGCGCATGAAGGTTAAACTTACATCATTGACGGGTAATATATGTGAGGACGGCTATAGAGTTCAGATGGTACTGAAGTATTTAAATTATATCGTTTTCCTTCGTGCGCAGGCAGCCAATACAAGCCACATTTCCTCACAACCAGACGAACTTGAAGTCTTAGAGACGTTATTCAAGATGGTTGGCTCTTCAACGTTCACGGCCACTATTGCGCTGCTCGTTGGCCTTGTGTCTGCTAGTGTTCAGATTGTATGTTATACCCCCGACCGTAGCGCATTACTCGGAAGATCTTTGATTTGACATTTACTGATTCCGAAAAGATTCCAGGCGCAACAATCACAGCCAAGGGGAAGAATCAGCATATCCAGGCTCATGGCGGTGGGATCATTGAAGTCAATAACGTGTTTTACCTCATTGGTGAGAACAAATTGAATGGCTCTGCATTCCAGAGCTTGAACTGCTATTCCAGCACGGTACATTCCCTATACTGCCTCAAAAATTGAAAATCTTGTTTGGAGCTTCTGACTGGCTTCGAAACATACACTACAGCGACACATCTACGTCCAAACTAACGAGATATTCAAAACAGGATCTCGTAACCTGGACATTCGTCAATGAAGTCCTCAGCCTTCAATCCTCAGGTGATCTCGGACCCAACCGAGTCGTAGAGAGACCGCATGTCCTGTACAATGACCAGACGAAGAAATATGTAATGTGGATGCATATTGATAGTAGCAATTATGGGGAAGCCAAGGCAGGTTGGGCGGTCAGTGATACCGTTTGTGGGAACTACAAGTACTTGTAAGCTCTCGACAAAAGAACATCTCTTCGAAGAAGATTGGGAAGCTGATCACGTTTCTGTTGATATTAGGGGATCTGTCCAGCCACTTGGCTTTCAAAGCCGAGATTTGAATGTGTTCAAAGGTATATTCACGTGGGCGGTAAATTTGTATAAAAAACATACACTGACAGAGATGTAGATACCGATGGAACAGGCTACCTGCTGACAGAAGATGTGAGTCCTATCCATAGAGTCCTACCAACCCAGGTGACTGGACCAAATGCTCACATACTGTCTTCAGCGCGTGAATGGTCTTCGAATCGATAAGCTTTCGGCAGACTACCTTACAGTCTTATCCCCTGTTTTTCTCTGGCCAGAGAAATACTCATACGAGGCTTCAGCACTGTACAAAAATGGGAACACGTATTTCATGTTCGCTTCAGATCAAAGTGGATGGGGTATGAATCCTGGGTCCATGACACAAATGTGAAAATCCAATTGCTGATGTTAAGCTTGCCAGACCCGAACGACAACATATATTGCACCTCGACAAGCCTCACTGGGCCATGGTCGGCATGGAAAAATTTCGCAACGCCAGGGTCGAAGACTTACAGTTCCCAGACTGCGGCAATCGTTGGCATCAACGGTGTCGTGATGTAAGTTTGCGTTCAATCTCCAACAAATTCAAACTTGCCACGTTTCCATCACAACTTCATGCTTCGTATATGCAAGACATCCAGAACAACCAAGAGGGACTAAGGGCGTGACTGACAACGGCCATAGGTACATGGGAGATCGCTGGAAAAAAGCCAACCTCATGGCATCCACTTATGTCTGGCTACCACTCACCCTGACTGGCACGACCGCAAAAATGGTACGTCTCTCCAGGCCTCTTTACTCTAATCCGTCGAGTCCAAAAAGAATAAGGTTTTAAACAAAAGCAGGACAATCGCGTAAATTGGAGCCTCGACATCGCGGCCGGAACATGGGCACCAGGACCCGCCGAAACAACCCCCGAAGCAGAATCTAGCACCAACATCCTGTCCGGCGGCGCCAAATCGCTCGACTGCTCTAGCTGCTCCGGGGGCAAAAGTGTTGGCTACGTTGGTGGGTCAGCTGGTGGAAGCCTTACGTTCACAAATGTGACGAGTACGGTTGATACGACGAGTACTCTGAGGATCGTATATACGAACGGAGACAGCACGCAGAGGTATGCGAACGTGGTTGTGAATGGCGTGGGGAACGTTGTGGCTTTTGTGCCGACTGCCGGTGGCATCCCATTGACTAGTACCTTGACAGTTGCGTTGAAGAAGGGAGTCAATACGGTGAAATTTGAGGGCGTGAATGGAGGTTATGGTGAGTCTACCTTTTCTTCCTTTGCTGATCCCCAGGTTCCGATCTTGAATGATGCTGATGACCTGTGTAGCTCCGGATATTGACCGTATAATGGTTCCAATCTTGTAAATATGAAATTGGTATCTTGTTTCTTCCGGGCCAAGCAGTGTTGAGTCGACAATTTCGATAGAAGTTTACATAAATTTATGAAACAGCCACAAACTCAAGAGTTCTATCTCAACACCACTTGAATCCTGCCTACCTAGTACGTCCAGGATGTCGAGACTGTTGAAGCAAGACATATCGGTGAGTTTCTACCATGCCTGTTCGCCGAATCGTTTTGTGTGAGAAAACAATAGAAAACTATAGATCGAGAATTTTCGTGAATTGCAAGAAGCTTATGGACGATATGATCAAAAACTTTAAAAATCGTGTTAAATCTTGCATAGTGACATATTATAGTGACGTACTCCGCTGTCTTCAAGATCTGTAAACAAAAAGGTCAGCGACACTGACTTGCGATGTCAGAAGTACCACGATGCGTACTGAGCTACTCGATCCCGCAGACATAGCGCATCGAGGATTCAAAGGAGATCGACAAGTACTCATCAGGCAAGAAGCAGCAGGTCTCAAAAAAGAGGAACTTGCCTGTGTCAACTTGTGACTTTATGTGGCAATATAATATTGATTCATATTTTATCCCCACTCGCCTCACTCATACAGTGCTAAACTCCAAAACTCTTTTGACAAGTACCCTTATTACTATTTATCCAATCATACATATCACCCTGGAACACAAGCCTGACACGCTTGACATCAGTTCACTCAGACTCAAGCCTGAGTCTTCTTGACACCAGTCTCCTTCATATCATCACTGTTGCGCTCACTCTCGATACCGCTACAACGTGATAGCGCACTCTCCTCGAGGAATAAACCCTCGCTGTCAAGATGAGGAAAGAGGAAGTAGAAGACAAAAGCAACGATGAAACCAATGAGAGAAGGCACTGCTCAACACGAAAACAGAAACGAAACTTGGGTAGCGTTGGCGCTAGTGAGAGAAATGGCAGCATTAACGGCATTCATGACGGGGGAGAGAGACGCGACGAAACCCTTCATATTATCTGGAGCACGGGAGGAGGCAAGTCTACAAGCAGTGACGTTAACTAACACTTGAGAGCAAGCAGTGACTGCAGTTTGGAATTGCGTAGAGCGTTCCTTCACAATTCCTCAAGCAGGAATACTTCCTCCTAGTACTGGACAGGCAGAGAGAACTTCTTGGCTTAGATTATCATCATTCTCAGACTGTTACGCAAAGGTCAGTAAAGCATTACACATCCTACAGCACCTTCCGAGTCGTCTTCAACTTTGTCATCTGTTAATTCGCACGAGCAGTGACCTCGTTGGGTACCTTAATAACGAAGGAAGACTAGTGGCCTGCCAACGCCATAGGCCCGAGTTTAGTAGCCTGGGTTGACGTGAATATTCGGAGACAGTCCGCTGCCTTCATCTAAGTAGACCAAGCTTCTATCTAAGTCTCAAAGTCTTCGTAAGATTTTAGACTTTTATCTCGCTCACTTCGCCTCTTTTGTTTGAAGCTGGCAATTGATCTTACGGGGAACGACATTACTTCGATTCAGAATCTTCAATCTTATCCATCTCGCCAAGAAACTGCCAGTCGTGTTTATGTCTTGAAACAATTTCAGGACAGTGAAATCAGACTCTTGGTAACTTCGCGAATCGCGATATAAAATAAAAAGACATGAACCCGGTCTTTTGATGATATCACAAAGTAATCAAAAGACATGGAGCCTGACTCTTAGTGACATCAGGCAGTAATGATTAAACGTTTTCACGAAAGCCACTAGGGAATTACGAAATAAGGATTCCGAATTATTGTAACGTTACGAGGCATTTACGGGATATCGTCATCAATATCACAAAGGCAATACGTGCAGGCCATTGATCTGGGCTTTTACGAATGTCACGCAACTGCTTCAGGACATTGATTTTGATGTCATTCATTCATTCATTAGTAAAGTCTGCTGGTCCCTAAGTATAAAAGCAGTCGGGTATAATGCTTCTTTTCCAAACGCCATATTCAATGTCATGAAAAAAAAATCGCACAATCAATACGCCAGTCCCTCCTTGATGTCGTAAAGCTGATAGATCCTATCACCCTTCTCATCGATCTGCTTTACAGTAGAGTCGATTTGCTCTCGAAGCGCCTTCCTAGCCCTCTTCCCCATAGCTGGATCATGTGCCCTGAAGGCAGCCTCTAGCTCCTTCAGAATCTGCTTCAACTTCGCCATCTTCTGCTCCGCTCGATCAATCACCTCGTCCAGTGCCTCCCTTGGATCCTGTGCTGGTCGCATTGTCGCATCTGCATCATCCGACGGAATGCGGCGGCGACCCATACTTCTCGTCTCCCTCTTAAAATCTTCCAAGTTCTTGTCCATTATTGTGACCTTCTCTGTGAACATATTATCCTGCTGTGTAAGGTTGTTCTTTAGGCTTGTGATTGTGTTGTGTGCCTCCGAGTTGGAAGCACTTAGTGTTGCGTTCTCCTCCGACAACTGCTGGATCTTTCGCGTAGCCCATCTGCTCTCCTTCACAGTCTTGTGATGCTCAGTTATCACCTCGTGATACTCATTTGCCAGCTTCTCGAACTCCTTCCCAACACGCTTGTTCTCTGCATCGACTTGTTCATTCTCCTCCATAGCCTGCGCGTGCTCCTTGACAATGATTTCCTTCTCCTCCGTCAATGCTTGAATGGTCTGCTGAAGTGTCGCAATTGTTTGTTGGCTTTCTATGTTGATCGCCTCGTGATCTCCAATCTCCTTCTTAAGATTGGTAATGTGTCTATTCGCCTGTGAGTTGATATTGTGCACCAAGTCGTAATCGGCGGCCTTCTTCCGTAGCTCCCTGGTATTATTCTCGTAGTTCGCAGCCTTCATCTGTAGCTCCTTGATAGTGTTCTGTGCTTTCTTGATGATGGTATGTTTCTCCGTGTCCTTCCTCTGTAAATCCCTGATGATGTTCTGTTTCTCCGTGTCCTTCTTCTGTAACTCCTTGATAATGTTCTGTGTTTCTGTCTCCGCCGCCTTGAGCTCCTTGATCTTGTTCTGGTTCTCCGTTTCCCTCTTCTGTAGCTCATTGATAATGTTCTGTGTCTCTGTGTCTACCGCTTCAATCCGCATCTTCTCTGAAAGCAATTGTTCGTTGTCTTTTTGAAATCCTGTAATTGTCTCAAGATGCGACTTATTGACCATCTCCAGCTCGGCCACCTTATCCTGAAGCATGTCGATCATGTCGTAAATGTTTTCCTCTGTACAATCCTGTTCGAAACCATCAACTGGACGTTGTCGGCTGCGGCGTGTCAGGATTTTGCCCTGCTGGGTGAATGGCTTCACAATGATGGCAGGGACTTTCTCGGTTACTGCTGGAGCCGTGATGACGAAGGAGGATTGCGTGGGCTGAGCAGTGGATGTGGGCTTGGCGGCCTGGCCGACCTTGGTCGTTGGCTTCGTGGTCATAAGCTGCTTGCCTTGAGCAAGCTGAACGGCCACAGAGACTTGGGCTGTAGATGATGAAGCAATTCCAGATCTCGAAGCTTCTTGATCGGTAGATGTGGGCTGTGCAAGTGTAGGAGGTTTGATCGAAGATGATGGTTTTCCTACATCGAAGGATGAACTGGCCTGCGATTTCTGACTAGTGCTCGTGAAGATGTCAGAATCGGGGGCCTGAGTGGTCATCTTCAATGGTGACGATCTGGGAACCATTGGTTGAGAGATATTTGGCTTGGATGGAAATGGTGCCAGAGAGCTGTCCGCGAACGAGGACATCGACATATCTGAGTCAACCCGTGCCTGGAACTCCTTGGGAAGCGGACTTGGAAGAGGAAGAGTTGAGAAGGTGTCGTTGTCAATATTAATGCTATCTGAGGGGTCGCGGTATGCATTGATGTTGGTAGTATGACTGGCCTGCGAAACATATGCAGAGCCGGCAGACTTGTGGGATCGTGGTGCAACGTTCTCCTTGTCTTCCTGGCGGCTGAGTGCCTCCAAGATTGGAGACTGAGGGCGAGGACCTCTTGGGGAACCTCTGAGACGTGCGCCATTGACCCGTGTAGCAAGTGGAGACGCGTCGAGGGATTTTTGATGGTCGGTGTTGGAAAGGCGAGCACGAGGTTGCTCAATTGACAAGCTGAGCTCAGTATCACCCTGAGTGAAGTCGGGAAAAGCGCGTCCAATCGCAGAGGTGTTGATCTTGAAATCCTCGGCCTTTCTTGGTTGCCATTGACCATATTTTCTGGCGGTTTCGCGTAGTTGAGGAAGCTTTTGAGAGATAGAGACGTCGAAGTCCATGCGTTGAGTAGAGACGAGGGCTTCATCTCTCTCGGGGTCGAAGTCAGTGCTTCTGGTAGAGTCTCTGCTGACAGTGCCATGTTGGGAACTACCATGCCTGGAGATGGAGGAAGCGACGCTGCCGTGCTTTGAGCCGGTAGACGACGCGAAGGAGCGATCGTGACGATTAATGGAGAAGTTATCGAGTTTAATCTTCCGCGCCATATCCGAGATGATGCGCGAGCGACGCTGACGAGAGTCGCGATCGGCGGTCGACATTGCGACGCGTCGAGATGTTGATGAGTGGGTGACGAGGAATTGAGGTGAGTGAATCGAGTGAAAGAAGTGAATTGAGGTGCAATACGCTTTTACGGACAATTGATTGATTGTTGTGTTTGATGGTTGTGGTTGCAAGACAGTAGGGGACTCTGGGGAAAGCGCGTTAGGTTGAGGTAAACAAAGGAAGGCAGGGCGGGAGCCGCAGAGTTTAACAGTGACCTCAGTAGCGCTACGCTACCCGCATTTACCACAAGCGGTCTAGGCCCAATTAAGAACACACTCCGAGCAATGCGCAGCTGACTGGTCCTAGAGAGGGTTTGCAGCCACTTTCAATACATAACAGGTAAGGTATCTTCAGTGAGGGCATATTTACGGTAAATTGTAAACTCCATGGACGCTGGTCGCATTAAGACCCCTCTTTTGAGGCTGAACGAGGCTCAAGACGGGATGCACTAGGGAGTTGCTTCCAACCAATGATAAGCGAGAGCGTTGGAAATTCTCTTCAGCCAATCAGACATCATTGTGTCCTCTTGCCCTCACCCAGTGTAAGATAAACAAATAAATTGCTATAACCATTCGGTAGGTGCTCTACAGACCAAGTATCGTGTTCGGAAGTTGGCAACCACGAAAAGCTCGAGTGTTGGGGTTCGAACTTGCAGTCATAGCGAGCACTGACTCAAAGGAAGCGAGACCAGATTAATCAAGTAACATTCGCCTCAACCGTGGTAGAGCAGGCTAGTATGCTCATTTGCTCTCGGATTAGTTCGCACTTCTCAAGTCAATCTCAGGCCAGGCTTCATGATTAGGTACATCCAGGACGACGGCTTCAGTCCCTCCTTGCCTCCGCAGATTTCACATTGCCATAGCCCACTGAAAACTCCGCCGGGCCAATATATGAGCCACAAACATGGCACAAGTTGTGAAGGATAGCTTCTTGGATCTAGAGAGGCATCGCCAGCTTCTCGAAGAAAATATCGAAAAGCTTCGAAAGTCACTACTCCACTGGCAGACATGGGAGGCTGAATACGAAGGACTCAAGGAAGAAATACTGGCTGCAAAGAGCACTCCAAACCGAGAAGAGCTCCTGGCTATTGGCCGCGACTACGAAGGAGAACTTGTGACGCAGAAGGAGTTTGAGGAAATCTTGGGTACGAAAGAGGCTCGGACCGCAGGACAGGTGGTGAACGTGTTGGATCGGCGCCTTGATTACGTCGAGCAGAATGTCCGAACAATGCAGAAACAGCTGCAGACGGCAGAGAGGAAGCTGATGAATGCTAGTATTATCAGCACACCTGAGGTGCGAAATGAAGATGGATTACCTCTTACAGAGATTATGGAAGAGCTCGACGAGGAGGGGAATGTCATATCCAGTCATTTGTCGACACCAGGCAGTATGAAACCACAACTCTTGGAGGCTTTGGGAAAAGCAGGCATGAAGGATTTGATACCAGAAAAGGCTGCTGGGTCTGATGATCATAAGCAAGTACAATTAGAGCCTGAAGAAGATACCCCCAAGCCTGTCAAGAAGTCCCCAAAACCCACCAAAAAAGGCGTCAAGTTCGCAGAAGATACAAAACCCGGCCCAGAACCCGAGAAGTCTAAGGCGGCCAAGCGTCTAGAAGGTATCATGAAGATCGCAAAAGAACAAGAGATGCCTGCTTCTGAGGCGCCAATAATTCCCGTCGACGAGGATCCAGAAGACGCTGCTCTGCGCCGAGAAATGCTACAATATGGAATGTCTGAGATCGGAGCAGTGGTGGCAGAGCTAGATCTTGAAGAAGGTAGCGACTGGAGCGACGACGAATATGGTGACGCGAGTGACTCTGACAATGAAGATACCTTTGGTAGATCGACTGGAAAGCTTGTTGATGATGAGCTCAGGCAGCAAATGATCGAGCTGGAAGAGCGACTAGGTGTCAGAGTAATGCACAATGTTGGGAAGGATAGTGCAGAATACGATGTTGTTCGGGAGGGTATTGGTCGTATCACGATCAACGGCAGCGAAGACGTTACTGCTTCAAGAGATTTACCAGATACCATTCCTCTGCCCGATGACGAACCAAAATCCCCTTCCATATCTGCGAAGAAGTCTGTAAGGTTCTCCGAAGAACTGGACATCTCGCCAGCGCCTTCAGTACCTCCTCCTCAACCCAAGAAGACAGGAACTGTAGCTCCGGTTGGCGATATCGTAGAACGCAAAGCACCAACTACACCAGTCGCTCACGCACCGCAGAAGAAGGCATCCCGCTTCAAGACCAGTAGAGCAGCTTCGCCAAATGTCCTCAATGGGCCTCTCTCCTCCGCCAACGTTTCAACTAACACCTCATTACCATTACACCCCGCTAAGCCCTCCACTCCAACGCCCTTCTCAAGCTCCATCCAGTTCAGCCCCGTTGAGGATGCAAGTCGGACCGTACCCACCGGTCCAGAAGGCCAAGTCTTGGCACCAACGATCATCGAGCGCGAAATAGCCCCCAACACGTCTCCAGCTGAACCCGACGAGTTCGACCCACATCTCCTGCATCAAGAAGTGGCGACGGAATATCATAAGATGCGTAATCGGATGATCCAGAAGCAGGGCGGGTTTATGAAGGAAGATGAGAGTGAGATTGTGCCTTTTAATGAGGAAGAGGGAGGGCCGAAAAAAGTTAGTAGGTTTAAAGCTGCTAGATTGGGTTTGTCGTAGGACATGAATGATGCCGAAGTACAACAAGCTGTCACACTTTCCAGTAAGCTTATCGATGAGTCTCGAGAGGGAAGCTCAAATTTATATCAGTGCCTAAGCTCAGGACCAGGCTAAGTCTGATTGCCATCCTTCTCTCTACACATCTCATTTCTGTACGCACGATGGCTCTCTCTATAAGTTTATGCCTTTCACACAGAATCTTTCTCAACAACCACCCTTCTCCTCAACAGGAATGCACATTTTAAAAATCATTCGATGGACAGCAGTAGCCAATTGCTCCTCATCTTCAACTGCGCTCCAAGATCAATCTCATTAGGGCTATCTGATCCCTTGATCCTTCATTTGGTGATCTCGAGGACTCGTTTCACCCTTTACATTCATCAACCTTCAGTAGAGACGTGCTGGAATACTTGACTTGCAACCCGGAACGTCTGATTTGTCAAGTGTTGATTAAATGTATTTCGTATGTGTGCCATTATATGATATGTTGCATCTCGATTAGCTAGCGTGATGCTCAGAGTGCGGAGATTCAGAAAGGCAACCTATGCAACGGAATCATTGTAGTTTCTCGTCACTGCTTCATGACATAAGTGTACAACTGAGCTCAAGCAAGTCCCATCTCGTCAAAAAACCAGTATCATCGCACCACGCCCTGGTATATCATAGCTTATGCTTCCTCCATGTTTACCCAGGCTCTCCACATGCCATACATGCCCCCTCTGTTGTGTCAGCCCGTTATCACATCGCGCACAATTCGGTACTTCCTTATCAGGGAAGCATAGAGGTTGTTCGATCACCGTGTGATTACAAGGAATGTATGAATACAACAAAAACTTCCAGGTACTGCAGTCGACACCAACGGAAGGATTCATCTCTATCTAAAATTGCACGTCAGAATCCAGGAGGTGGCCCGGTCTCAGGCTTGATGATACATTGCGAACTTGTGAAACATATGGAAGAGATGTACAGGCGTCTAAGCTATGTCGTAATAGCAAATACAAGCAGTATCGTACCGGATTGAAAGCTGTATCTATCGTGTTTGGGAAGTGAAGAAGGTTGATATTCATATTTGCGGTCGAGTGCCAAAGTTTAGCTGCGCTTGCGTTCCACAGCGTGGCTATCGTATGGTCAGAAAAGTACCTATATGGCCAATTCTGGCGAAGCTGATGTTATCTCGCCCACTCACACAATAGAAGTGCTGAATCATTTCGTGACTTCAACATCTTTTCATATCGAAAGCCTTACATAGCTTTTTTTGATAGTAACTATGATAATTGAGGGAAGTTCTGACGTGCTTTCGTGACTTCAAACTCTCATGCAGCGGGCAGTCTAGTTTGTCTTGTCTGCCTTGGTCGGCCACATCTTTCTGCCACCGATAGTATGTATACCTACCAAGTCAATCAAAGGCTGATTTTCGTAGTGAATGTTGACACGGATACAAAAGTGGCGAAAGGATTCCAAAACACAATTTGATTGTCATGATTGAGTTACGGGAATATCGCAAGTCTCTGATTAAGGAATGGTTTAGATTTCATGGAATCGCTTTGGCACTTCTGGGGAAAATATGATCCCTATCCGCTGCGCTGCCATCAGAGTTGCATTAGTCTGTGCGATTGCCCAGTCGCTCCTACTATAGCTGGTAGAAAGACTACATTCTATACAATACCTAGGATACTTTATCAAGGTCAAGAGGATTCGTCTCAGCTGAAGTTAATCTATCAACGAAGTAAAGTTATCGAATTACTATACGACTTTAAAACGCTACCTTAGTATTATCCTGTAATATTTTGGCGACTTTCACTACGGAATATAGGAGGATAGTTCGTAGAATGATACTTTGAAGCTATCTAATTCCTGCCCGAAGAATGCAATCCTGGTGGCAGCGCAGCGGATATGACGAGCTATTTTTTTTTCCCATATCGATAGCAATGTTGCATAGTTATGCCGGAATTGAATGACGGTAGCTGACGACTAACGATCTTCTTGATCCATAGAATACCTAACTATTGACATGCAAAATGATAATTGGCCTTTCTCGTAGATCTGAACTCATGATTTCGGACCTTGATGCTCCTGGCTTACTCCTGCTTCTATATGTAAGCGGCGAATCTCTCGACCTTCGCCCTACCTGAAGATTTCCAGGAATCTATGACTGCTTTGCACTGTTCCTCTGGCGCAGGATCCACTCCATCTCTCTTTCGTTTCACAATTTCGATTGAGGGCCGCTTCTTCTTCATAGCCTGCTCTTGCATACCATACTGCGAAGCACGCATCGTGCCCGTATAATATACGTTGCCACATTCTCACATCTTCACAAGGACTCACTCACAAATTTGCTCCTCGCTCGAATCCTCGGACCGTAAAACACCAACACCCAAGGAACAACAGTCAATAGAGCAGCGATTCCACCTAGCAGACTCGCAGCACCCTGAAACGTCAATCCTTTGAACATCTGCACCGTGACTAAGGGAAAAATGCCACCTAGCATATTCCTGCAAAATGATTGAGCGGCGAGCGCGGAGCTGGCATAGAGGTGATAAGTATCGGCGAGGTAGTTAAAGGTGGCGAGGTAGATAGAGTAGATTCCCATGGTGGCACAACCAATACCCATGGTAGGCACGATCCATGGGATGGAGGAGAAATGTGACCAGCCGAACCAGAATAGCCCAATTGGGAGCAGAGCAGATTCGATGCAGGCGAAGTAGAGGCGGCCTTCAGGGGAGGACAGGTCGATGACTCGTCTGATTCGACTGGGATGCTCGATATTCTTACCGCTCGAAACGAGATATTGTGCTAGGATACGATCCTGATAGATTGATATGATGGTAGCGAGGATCGCACCAATACACATTGCAGCAAAGACTGCGTCTGATTGTTGGGTATTGAAGCCATGAGAAGTTCCGAAAACAAGAGGGATGGACCCGAACGTCAGATAGAGCACTGCCCATGCAAATGCCACCCAAAGCGAGAAGAAGAACACGACGGGCTCAGTGAGTAGGAGGTGGAACGGGCGGTAGACTGAGATTCCTATCATTTTGGCAATGGATTCTCGCTCTTCGTCAGACTTGACTTTCCATCTTAGGCGTTGACTTTCAGTCTTCTCGGAGCCGGTGGTCATTTCGAAACCGATGTAGCCAGCTGCCTCTCTTTCTTCGTACCACTTATTGAGACACACGGCCTTGCGGCTCAGTATGATGCTACCTCGAGTCTCTTTGAAGAAGAGTGTTACTGCTGTAATCAAACAACCACATGTGATGACTTGAACCCAGAACACCCACTAGTGGATGTCAGCTCGTTTTCTTTAGAACGACTTGGAATTGAAAGCATGTTGGTGTTTCGACCAGTGGGAATGGCGAACCTACTCTCCAAGAAGTATTTTGAGCCACAAATCCAGAAACCAACGGTCCCAGGCCAGTTCCGAACAACGCAGCACCTGAGAATAGCGCCATGGGCGTATTTCTTCCTTCCGCATGATAGAGATCACTAACCACACCTCCAACCATAGTCGAAAAAACCGAAGACCCAGCACCAACCCAGAACCGAGCGACTAGCATACCAGTATACGTCGGCGTGACCGCGCAGCAAATCTGACAGATCAGGTACACGATACCAGCACCGACGAAAACAGGATAACGACCATTGATCTCTGAGAAAGGCGCCAGGACCATAGGAGCTATAGCGAATCCAGTACAGAATGTGGTAATTCCAACCACGACAGCGACTTCACTGACGTTCCATTCAGCAGCCATCTGACGGGATGCGGGTGCATAAGATCCAGCTGTATAGGCTGTGATAGCTGTAGCTACACATGATAGCCATATCATGAAATTCTTCCTGGAATTTGGCCAATCGAACGGAGATGTATATTTGACGAGGTCTGGCTGAGGAGGCGCTGCCTGACCAGCTGCGGAGAAGCCATTTGATGGTAAAGGAAGCACAGTATCGCAAGTAAGATAATGGTAGATAATTGGTGAATCTTTGTCCAGAACATTCGGAGTTGAATCCTTCGTAATAGAGGCCGATGACGAGTCTTTGGTATAATTCCTGTTTTTCAACTCGTCGCTGTCTTCCTTGTTTCCGAAAATAGTTGTGTTCCGACCATTTCGCCCTAAGTCGTCATCGGACAGGAGATCAATCTCGGGAGCAGCCATTGTCCTCTACCCTCATGAATATACCGAGAAGAGGAAAACAATCAATCGATTACAGAAACCGCGAAACATTGAAAAGGAGTCAGAGAGAGATATCTTGGCAATGGAAATAAATACTTCCAGAACTGGATCTCGAAGTCGCTCTGGGGACCTTGCCCCGTTCTTAACTCGGAAAACATCCCGACTAGGACTCTGTGGATTAAAGTGGCGGATCATAGTCTGGCCTGGCTGCTCGTTCATTGGGTCTTTAAGAGCTGAAGTTCCGGATACTAAGTATGTGCCGTGTAGTAGAGGTGGGGTTTTCTTTATTCCCAGCTCGAGATTTATCCCCGAAGTCCAGTCTTATTAGGTCAGCAAGCAATAACCGGACTGGGGATGGAAGTAACAAAAGTGAAGTAATAGAATAGCCAACGATAAGTAGGCAACACAAGATGTCATCTCATTATCAAGCTTCAGAGATCCGTGTTACATAAACAATGGGCCGTGGCAGAGAAGCCGGTTAAGAAGGTATAAAATGAGTAGAGTACACTAAATCCGAGTTTCTGTCCTCGTTTCTTTCTCACGACGCTTCAACACTTGCTCGGTCTTAAATTCGATGCGGAACTTGGAGCTTCTAATCTCGATTTCTCAGGCCTTCCGGCATCAGAGCTCGTCTGGGATATCGGTAGCTGGGACTTTGTTAGTTGTTTCACTTTCAAGGTCACTGCAACTTGACGTCAAAGTCAGGTTGGTATCAAGTGACATTACTTGTCGTCAATCTTGAAGTCATTACACTTTCTCATAACTTAGATCAATCTTGAACCCACTGTACCTTACTTAATAAGTATGTTGAGTTTAACTTTTAAGGTTTTTGAAATGCCTTCACCCGTCCCGAATCCCCCTATCTAGCCTTGCGAGTTTATAGCCATACCCCATATCCTTTTCACGGCGAATCCGAGTCTGACAAGGATATGTGGATTGAGTATGCAATGTCCAAGTTAGCAAATATGTATCGCGAAGGGTAATTTAATGGAAATATAATTGGGGCTTTGTAGAGCTAGAATCCTTTCCTACTTCCAATCTCGTTAACTGTGAACTGTTCTCAGACCCAGCCAGTGTGTGCATTGTTTTCCGCGTCCAATAGTACTCTGCTCGGTATGACCATTGGAACATCAGGCATATGAGAGCCCGAGAAGATTCGTGTTTATCAGTTCATATCTCCAGATGTATTTGCGACAAACATTATAATTGTTTCGTTGCATCTCCGCGATCTCCACCTACCCAGCTGATGGTTGAAATGCCAGTCATTATCGGCAAAGGCCAAATCATACGCAGCTCGGGACTCTATCTTAATTAGGTAGGATCATTAATATACCTGCAGATACTCCCTCCGGGTTCTTCTGCGCTAGACCCAGGTATCTTTCATTCCATGGCTACGGGCAGCTCTCGGGAATTTAAAAGTCTATTGAGTACCTTCCAGCCGGCAGTCAGGAACATACATGTTGGGTTGGTTGGTGTGCGGGATCCCTTTCATACGAAATGGAAAGCAGGCATGCGCATCTCAACCTGAACTTTTATGTAGCGACGGGAGCGATTAGACCTGGTCTGGTCTGGATGAATCAATTGATTAACCTGCAGCATCTCCAAGAAGAATAAGAATCTGTAATCTGTCACCCAGTGAGTGGTATTGTAATTAAGATACAAACAAATCCAGCATCCACGGCAGAACATCACCCACTGCTTCTCACGAATCTCCACATCCCAATCTTCCACTGAAGAAAATACGGAATGTTTTTATGTGGAGCATAGAGGAGCCATGTGGGAGAAGGATCCGAGAATCAAATCAACAAGGATTCCGAGGACGACGAGGATGCACTCACACACACGTGGAGAGAGACAGGGTGTGTGCGTTGAATCGCGGCTCCTGATTCGATTGTCGCATGTCTTTGGCTCGGACAGTCATAGCAGAACTCACTCACCCATGAACGACCGACCAACCGTTGGGATCCAGTTCCAGCAAGCACAAGAAAGGAAGAAAGACCCTCTTCGACAAGGTAGGTAGGTAGGTAGGTAGTCGAGGAAGACAAGGCAGACTCGAAGTCGCGGTACACAATTGTCATTCCACCCAATATCCTCCAGCAGGGATCGGAGTCGCGAAGGGCAGGAAGGTAGAGAGAGACATTGTCCGAAAATATTTGAAGCTCCGCGTCAGCAACTTTTATCACCATCCTATGGGAGATAGAGCCCCGGACTGCGAGAGCGCTTGTAGCCAGCCTATTTGAGAACCACAAGTCGTCGAATGGGGGAAAAGCCGGTAATCACGACTTTCACCCGTACTGCTGAACGGGAATTGAGTTATCTGTGTTCGGGTTCGGGGCTCAGTGTAGCAGGATTCGAATCACTTGGGACACAAGGCCTGGTCTTTGAGTACGAAGGTTCGATTGCCCTTGTCGAGCGAAGCGGCTAACTTTGAGTTACGAAGTTGTGGATTAGGAAATTCGAACGACAATCCAATCCAAACCCCTTGTTTACGATACCAAGAGCCAACCTTGGGGAGGAAGGTTGATAAGACACGAACGACAAGCTTGGTTCTTCCCAGATCTGCAGGCTACTCTAGCTTCTCCAGCAACAAATAACCTTCCAGTCTGGTCGGTACAGTACGCGGGAAGAGCAGGAATCCAAGACATCAACAACCTTGGGCAACCCAGGTACGCACGGGTAGTGTGGATCTCAAACGACCATCTCGCTCTCCTCACCTCCATCGGCTATCCAAGAACGGGGATCATTCATTACGGAAGAGACGCTTTGGTTGACAACGCCGAGAAGCTGGCGGAGTCAAATTCTTGACGCGAGACAGGCCTGTTAAGAGATCCGCTTTCCTTGTAAGCTCCTCTCCATTGATCCCTACGCGCAATGTTATATGATGTCTCGCCTGCTGGCAGATTGTCTCCCCCTCAGGTTCCCCCTCTGATTCCCCTTCGACAAAATTCCCAGCATGAGTGATCATGGAAGACAAGCTGACCTTGGGGCCTTCAGGCGCGTTCGAGTCGAGGTTCTCAAGTCCAGACAACTCTGCAGAAGACGAACCCGGGAAGAACATCTTCCTTCGAGGAGTCCGAAGGGGAATAAGGAAGAAGCTGGGATCGATCTCGGGGCCACATAATCGACCTGGGAATATACAGTTGGGCGAACGTTTCTCACCAGCCTCGACCCCAGTCACTCCCTCCCCAATACCGTCCAGCACAACACAATACAATCGTCCGCCGAGACATACTCCGAATAACAGCGATTCTATTCTCGAAAAGCCTCTCCCAAGAACTCCTTCCGCCCTGCCAGTGGACGATCCGTCACGGGAGTGGCCACAGCAGACCTCATATTTCCCCGAATTTACAAAGCCAGCAGTTTCAATGTCGCGACAAGCAGTCAACGGGAGCCGGACGAGCACGATGGATTCGGCGATATCCGGTCCAGGACAAGCGCAGATGCATGCGAATGGCTCCAAGCACCCTTCGAGTTCTTTTCAATCGGATATGGGTGGTACTCAAGGCAATATATCTAGACAGGAAGTCAACAGGCCTGAGCCTGAAGACGGAAGCAGAGATATTCTGACTCCTCGAAGCACTGGACCAGCGTCGGCTGGCCCGTCGCCAGCACAACCAAGACCTTCGGGGAATATGGTAGGCACACCAGGAGGATCATCGCAACATCTGTCAGGTCTTATGTGTAACGTACATCGAACAACTGGACAAGAACCGCATCCGTTGGTTGGAGCCACAACTACAATCCTGGGAGATAAGCTATATGTGTTCGGTGGTCGGGTATTGTCTCGTTCGAGACCTGTTCTTACCTCGGATTTATACGAATTGGATCTCATAAGAAGACATTGGACAAAGATTGATGCTTCTGGAGAAATACCCCCACCCAGATACTTCCACAGTGTCTGCGCACTTGGAGAAACAAAATTTGTTTGCTATGGAGGCATGTCCCCCGCACCATCGCCAGGACAGGCGCAAGCAGTAAACTCTGCCCAAGATTCGCAGCCGGAGGTTGTCGTAATGTCTGATATATACATCTACGATGCGCCTTCTAAAACATGGACATTCATTCCGACTCAGGATACACCGCAAGGAAGATACGCGCACTGTGCGACTATTCTGCCGTCATCCGCTACCTTTACCTCGATAAATGCGGCTTCATCTGCAATCCAGCATAACCTACCTGGATCGAATCCAAACTCGGGGACCTTGGGCGTGAAATTGGATGGCAGTGGAGGTGCTGAAATGGTTGTTGTTGGAGGCCAGGATAGTGCCAATCACTACATTGAGCAAATAAGCGTCTTTAATCTCCGAAGCCTGAAATGGACCAGCACACAACAACTGGGAAAGAGCTGCGGTGCATATCGTAGTGTTGTTGCGCCTCTTCCAGCGAATGTCACCTCGCAACTTGGAAAGACCTCTCCCACCAAACCAGATTCAGGCAACATCACGCAAGATTCGAGAGAGCCTGGATCTTCTATGCTCATATACTCAAACTACAACTTTTTGGATGTCAAATTAGAGCTTCAGATACGATCAGCAGATGGAACATTGTCAGAGAAGCCAATGCAAGGGGCTTTCTCCCCACCTGGGCTTCGATTTCCTAATGGCGGTGTGATAGATACGAATTTTGTTGTTAGTGGTACATATCTCACGTCATCAAAACAGGAGTATGCATTGTGGGCTTTAGATATGAAGACTTTAACTTGGAATAGAATTGATGCAGGCGGCAGCGTGTTTAGCCAAGGAAGTTGGAACCGAGGTGTGCTCTGGAATCGGCGCAACACATTTGTGATTCTCGGCAACCGAAAGAGAAGTCTGGTCGAGGATTACAATCATCGCCGTATCAATTTCAGCAATGTCTGCATGGTTGAGTTGGAAGCTTTTGGCTTGTATGATAACCCAAGGAGAGCGGCTCCCATGTCAGGATTCGTCTCGGCCAGTTCTCCGTTCAATATTCCTTCACTGAGCAGGAGTACAAGAGCAGGCTGGACTGGAGGTGGCCGCTCTCTTTCCAAGGCTGCCGAAGAATTAGGTCAGGCTGCTCTTGGCATGCGGGAGTTGGCAGACATGGATATTCTATGCGTCGGAGGCGAGCGCATACCTGTCAATTCAAGAGTGGTTGCAAGACGATGGGGCCCCTACTTTGTGCAACTCCTTCGAGAAGGAGCTGCTACTCAGGATGGTAATGATGCCGCAACTCTACGACCAGAAGTTATGCTGCGGCAAAATCCGAGTCGAAATAGTAGTGTTACCATTACCCCTAGTATTGGTGCTCATTCCTCAAATATGAGCACTTCTTCGACATTAAACAACCCTTCTGTAGCTCCGGGCAATCGAGGATCTGTTGACAGCACATCATTGTCACTGCCTCCAGATGCTGGCAGCCTCACCCCAGCATCTCGACCGCGAACTTTGTACCTTCCTCATACGCAATTAACCCTCAAAGCTCTTCTTCATTTCATATACACCTCGGCCCTCCCACCATCGTCATCGCCACACTGTACGCCCCAAATACTCTGCTCTCTTCTCCAAATAGCCCGTCCATATAAAGTGGACGGTCTGCTCGAAGCTGTCGTCGAGCGTCTTCACGAGGTTCTCGATTCGCGCAATGCAGCAGCCGTATTCAACGCCTCCGCCATGGCTGCTGGTGGCGGTCGCTCAACGAGCTCTACCGCTGGTCTGGGAGAAAACTGGCTCGCCACTGACTTGAAAGACATTCCGGGGAGCAACCCGAATGCATCACCGCAAATCCTTAATGTCGGTGGTTCGAACAGCGAATTAAGTTCTCGCACTCAGCAAAGCCTCCGTATCAACACCTCTGTCGGTGGAGGTAGGAAATCAGAAGAAGATGACGCCGCAAGCGCGTCAGGTAGTGTCGCCAGCGATGTTTCTGAGTCTGATATGAGTAGCAGTGTGAGTACATCCGATGCTGGACAAAGAAGCACTCACGGAAGAGAGGTGTGGAGGGGCGATGTGAGTGCCGTCATCGGGTTGCAGAAACGCGGTTTGAGGGGTTTGATGGAGGGGAGGAGATTGAGAGAGCGTGGTGCCAGTGTTGTCCAGATGCCGAATCGAGACGGCTTGGGTATTGGTGGGACTTGAATTGCGTCTTTAAGAGTTCTACAATAATTGAGTATGAGCAGGTATGAGCCGAGAGGAGATGGATGAAATGGCTGAAAAGCAGGATTTAATTGATCTGTTTACGATGATTATGAGTCACGTTGCATTGGATGCGATGAGGAAGTAACTGTTTGTTATTGCTGGAAAGCTATAGGGTGTGCTCACTTGCCTTCTTTGTATATCATTCTTCAGCGAGCTCAGAGTTTTGGTATGTTTGAATACATTGAATTGAGGCAGCAAATGCTTCATTGCTTTGCATCGTGGCTTTCTCTCTTATGTATGAATGAAGTTTCAGAAGCAGGCGTTTAAATATGCTCGCCTAGAGCATATCTGAACTGATAACTGCAACCAATCCATCCACTGCTTCCCATCACTAGCCAACCAATAATTAGAGTGTGGGTTATATATACGAGCTTCAGATTTATCGCTGGCATTCGAGAGTGCGAAGCTCATGGGTCCAACGTGACTTGCTTGACACTCGTGGCCAGACTATCAAGCTTGGAAAGGAGACGCGCGATGGGTGTTTCCAGCTCGCTCGGACTTGCGAGGATTGGTTTTCTGAGTATCCGTGGACCTTTTCCCTGTTAAATAGAAAGTGCAGAAGAGGAACGGGACTTTCGGATTTCCCGAGTCGGAGAAACGGACGGCGAGCTGCTTGACGGGTTTTCGCTGTGTTGGAATAGCGCGGTGCTTGAGCTGCGATCTGTGGATGAGGAGATGGATCCTCCTTCTCACCAATCATAGTAAGCTCGATACTCAATGAAATAAGCGAGGATCAACATGGGAGATGCTGACGAATACCGACTCAACAATCTGGAGTTATAGTAGAGACAGGGACGACAGATTGAAGATCTCTCTCTCGGGCACGCTTCTAGCTTTGAGGTCGCAAGATCGAGGATTCTCACCCGGCTGCTCTATACAGTCCAGACCTTATCTGGGAAGAGCCGTAGCTCGGTGAGATCTGACTACGCAAGTATTATAGATCAATCCGAGGATTGTGCCAAAACTCATCCATATTCTTTCAACCGTATATCGTGACCAATTCTTCCTCTGGTCTTCCGCAAAACAGACTCATCACCTGCAACTTCCACTTTGGCAAAATCATCAAGTGCTTTTCATGAGTCATGACTTCACAGTGTTACCTGAGTAATGTCCTATGATCTCTTCGACGCTTTAGTCGTGAGTGAGGAATAGTGATATTTAGATGCTAAATGATTATTGAACGACTTCCTTTACTAGCTAAGGGAATAAGGTACCTAAATAGGCCCTCGCTTCATCTATAGAAACTGTCCAAACCTGTGTCAAAGAAGTCGAATTCGAACATACGAGAGCTGAAAGGGAGAAATATACTTGAAAGAATCGCAAAGCTACGATTTTTCACACCTCAGCCAGAGATGGAACCGCTCAGCCTCGAACTTGCATGCATCGTAGTTTCTGGTTGACACCTTGGCAACGAGATTGAGTCACGGGACCTAGGTTGCAGCGTAGATTGGTAATGACTACTGGCCCTGTCATTAGACTAGAGCATTTCCTGTTGATTGAAGTGTGCCTTTCTAATCTCTAGTTTCTATGTATCTTCGAGCCCAGTCATCAAAGTCAGAAATTAGATCCGACGGATAGTGAGACTGATATCCATGAAGACTTGTTCCGCGACTATTCAACCACTTGCCTGATACTCTCTCAAACCAATACCTGAGTGCTCTGATCCTACCGTGGGGTATGACAAGAATGCCAAGCATGCCAAAGAGCATGATACCCGTCGATGTACGCGCATTGGTAGTAGCAGTTGCCATGGCAGCTTCACCATCCAGGTCAAGGTCCAATGAATTCCCAACTACTCAGTGGAATCAGTCAACATCGTCCGCACTAGTATCCGGTAATTTCTGCCCGTCCTTTATCTCCTCCTTCTTTCCCTCCTCGTCACGTCCGTCAATACCCTTGGCCTTTCCCTCAAACGGCTTCCCTCCCTCGACACCATCCTTAACATTCCCATCCTCATCAACATCCTCCTTCAGATATAGGGTGAAGAGGACGACGAACAAGACTTGGTCGGTAGCGCGGTTTTTGAGCGTGTATCTTAAGCTGTGTGAGCGCTTTTGGACTTTCCTGGTAGACGTAAAAGAGGGGTTGGCTTTTGCTTCGCTGGAAGATGGATGGGCGGGATTGTGTGGAATTCAGGGACGAAGGGAATGTGTGATATAGAGAACTGGATTCAGGAAGAAAGGGGACGAGTAAAGAGTAGAAGCTTACCTTAAGCCTTGACCATCCCAGTAATTCATGATAGGAAGAGTGAAACCAGGGAGTCTAAGAGCGAAATCTACAATCAAATTAGCATCCCTTCACGAAAACCCAGACAGATAGACCGGTATGATTTAGAGACTTACCATTAAAATCCAAATACGGATTGTAGAAATCACATCCATAAACCCTCCCCTCCTCCCACTCCCACTCCTTCCTATTCTCCTCTAGCAAAAAGTGTTTTTTCCTCGCAGCTTCACTCTCCGGTACACCCTTCTCCCTCCTAACCTCCAATCCCTCCTGATCACCACCCTCCTCGAAGACCAAACCCGCCTCGTGGTCTCCAATTTTTGCGTCTCCTCCCGTCACCACAACTTTCGGCCCAACATGCAGCCTAGTAACGCTAGTCGCGGCCGGTCCATAAAGATATGGTTTATCCGCATATACATCCCCATCGAGACCAGGATCGACAACCCATTTTACGATGCGGAACGCCGTGTTGAATCCTGGTGGTAAGCGGTCGCGAATTGGGTGATCGAAGTCGTTGCCGAAGACCAGATCGTTGCCGTTAATGGATGTTTTGGGCGTGAAGCGGAAGGCGATTGAGTATTGGTCCTTGTCTTTGGAGTGTGGGGGGAGGGAGAAGTAGGGGGATGTGGAGGGGGAGCTGTGGGGAAGACCGCGGTAGGACTGGAGATTGGATTGTGTTAGCTTTCGCTCTGCAAGGACTCGATCGTGCTATTGAACGACGAGGGATATGCGGAGAGTGCTTGTGCTGGGAGCATTGAGAGTTCCTGGAGGATGAGAGACATACCTGTACCCTGACGTTCAAATCCACGGTAATATGCTCGGTATCGATCGTAATAGGCCTCGATTGGTTGACAGGCACAATCTTGTGTGTCTTGATATCGTACTCCGAGCCTGTCGTTACCTGCAAGACATAATTATGTGCCATGCTGCTCTATCTCTCGTGCTGTGGTAATTGAGACTGTGACCTTGCTCTGCAGTCGTCGAGTCGTGTTATGAGAGGTTGGAAGAAGTCAACGATCGATTGCCCTGTTTCATAGAACCTGAAATTATCTTTGCTGAGTAGGTGTTTGCTTGCTTAGGTAGTATTTCGAGTTTCGAGAGCAGATGGCGGGCTTGAATCTGATCTGATTGTGGAGTTCAAGTGGGGTCGCTGGGTGAGTGTGAGTGTGAGTGTGGGTGTGAGTGTGGGTTTTTGTTTTGATTTTTCCCGAGATGGCAAGCAAGTACGTCACCGCCGCAACGCATCACAATCCTTGTTCACCAGAAGGCTTGCCTCTTTAGACTTCTTGACATATGTGCCATTCACTTCGATTGATGCATTTACGTCAGAAGTTTGGGAAATTGAAGGGAAAGCTTGATTGATGATATAAAAAAAAAGGAATTGCTAAGTGCTCCGCTACCCCTGGATCATCCTCTTGTTGAATTTCTCTTTTCTCGGGACTAACAGGTCGGTTTATCGTTCATGCTTCAGTTCATACGTAGGTGTGTACGTAAAATTACTTCATTGGTAACATTCGTAAAAATTGGTATCATATCGTTTCAGAAGATAATTAGCCAGAAATCCACCGACACGATTTGCCTGGCCGACCCTAAGATAAGTATCCAGAAACTGTTTCCCTCAAATACACATATCGAGCATTGCGCTGGGCGCAATGCAATGATAAAATACATGGTGATTGTCTTACTCATCGGTAGCTGACAAGAAACTGTCAATATCAACCCTTTGATAGAAGCTGATATGCCCAAAGCCGACCCAATATTGAGCCAGCTTGTTATATGAGATCATGATCAACTGGCTCTCGATATATTTATCTGCAATCAGTTAGCACTCACGAAACATGAAATCCATACGGATCTAGCCCACCATTTCGAAATCCCCTAGCTGCTATATGGCCTCTGCTATTGACGATCCTGGCGCCCTTGAATTTATCCTCGGTAGAAATCCGAACACAATTCGTATCCGAGATATCATCTGCAATGAAAGTGTCCTCCCCTCGGGGAATGTTCGGGTCTCCTGTCAGTTTAATGGCTTCCAAACTCCCGCGATTGATCCTTGCTGCTTTCTTTCGACACTCCCACTCCTCCGGAGTCTCGTCCTCTCTTTGAACAACAGTCGCCTCGTCGAATGGTTCCTCATTATCCGGCTGATGCATGAGTAAAAACTCGCATCCGTGTCCGCTATAATCCCCCACCCATATACCCCTGTATGGCTTCTCCTCAGTCGGCGTATACAGCTTAGGATCCAGAGTCGCATAAGTATGCAACTCTTCCCCTAGATGATAACCAGGTATGTTGGTTCCCGCCATCATCTGCATCCAGCGCCTAATCCTAAATGTCTGATTACTAACTTGCGACCGTTTCTGAGGCTTCTGTCCTTGCCCAAGAAAAGCTTCCGAGCTTCCGGTTATACTCTGCACGCGATGTCTGGCCGGGATGGTTTGAGGTGGCCATATTTTCCTCCCGGCAGGCTCCTCAACTGGGCGGGCGAGGCTAAAGTTAGAGAATAAACCGCGGTGGCTCCTCTCTTCGATTCGCATTGGTATTTCAGCGGAAAATCGATGTGCGGGATCCGTTCGACTGGATGATAATGACATCAAGGATTCGAGAGAAAGAGCATCTAGTTGCAGGATCGGCTGACCCAGATCCAAGCGGCAAGTTGGCTCGAAAGAATGAATCAACACATTGTCATCCACTTCCCAGGGCTCAAATGTAGGAGCTTCGCGTTGCGCCACGAGTCGATAGCCTTGAATGACACCCTTGCTCTGATCGTACCTGGCAATGATGAGCTTGCCCGTGAGGAAATAATCATTGAACCATATCTTGTACTTTGTTAGAAACCAGTGAGGGTCGTGAGCGATATAGAGCTCTCGGAAGGATCTGCATGGATAGGGAGATGTTATGCGGTTCCCGGGAACGTTTTCTTGGACGTGCCTTTGCCATGAGACGTCATGTTTGGCGTGATCGGAAAGACGATGACAAGTCGCGGAAACTGCGACGAGGTCGAGAGGGCCCAGACAGGAGAAAATGTAGTCAATTAACTCTGAGGGAAGATCAAGTATAAAGCAGAACGCCTTCGAAGGCAAGCTTACAGATGTGTCTGGACGAAAATCATATTAGTTTGTATGACTGCCAGGATGTATAACCGAACAATACCGAACGAGCGCATGTGGAATATTGAGTTGAGTTCACGAGCAGTCGATTAAAGACTACCAGTGCAATCGTGATAACCCCATACGAAGCGAAGTCTGATCTCCACATACCTGTCTGAGGAGCTTCACACTTCCGAGTCCCGGGCACAGTCTCGTCACCAGACAACGACGTGAGATGGTTCCTTTCACGAAGGCCTTGATCCTGCAACGTCCTACCAGCAGGTATCGACTGGACTAAATCAAAATTCTCTTCCACGCCCGGGTTGATGCCGCCATGCTGATAGTTGTAGGAGTTTTCCATAGGATAGCTCGTTTGAGGGGTTGGGCTCGGGGTTGGCGTAGAGGAAGCCATTCCCTGTAACACTGGACGCAGCAGCGTCGTCCAAAACATCTGCAAGTTCCTCCTCAATCCTGTCTTATCTCAACACCCCACCCCACGATCTCAGCAGGAACAGAAAATCTGACAGGCAAGCCGGGAGACGATTGACGTTATATTATGCAAGCGAGCTTCGCTAGTAACATTTGTGACCCCAGTCGAAGCTGCACGAAGCGCACGCACGGTTTCAGCAGGTGTACCCAGGAAGGATCTCGATCACGATATGATGAGACAGTGCGAACGCGTTGCCAAAAAATGGAGGGAACAAGTGGAGGTTTGTCTTTCTTGAGGTGCAGGCGCCACAAGGTTTAGACTAACCCCAGTACAAACAAGTACTGTATTCGCCATTCGCCCGTACTATACACGCGGCAAGCTGCAACCTTAATTTGATTAGACTTAGAGTAGTCACCATATATACCTCCGTAGAGCATCAACAGCGACATCGAGCTTCCTATTCAGGTCATTGCAAATGCTCCCGGCATTTGAAGGATGATCAGCTGAGGGTAGGTATGCTTAGGCAACCTGGAGAGTTGGGCGATGCCCTTGGCGAAGCTGGCGAGGCGGAGGTTCTATCTAGGTACTCTCGGTAACGTCCCAGCTCCAGAGAAGCAGTGCGATGTGACTAAGGTACTTTATCAGTGTCGCAAGGCTTGCGTAACATGTACGAGCCCAAGGGAATTCTTCTCCGGCGAAGCGATTTTGCAAGCTGGTTATGAATTCGTCTTTCTAAGAATATAACTTGTAGTAAATTCATCAAAACCTTATGTGACTATCAATTACTACTTGGGGCAATCGGGAGATATATCTATGAGGTTACAATAAAGTTGCGATAGTCAATTATACTGACAGCACTGCGCCGATGAGAAGTTTTGCCCTTCGCCAACGACGAACTCGCCTCGCCTCGGTATCAAGCAGTCATCACAGCTTGATTCTATTCAAGGCTACCTTATTGGTCTCATCCCAGCCACATTCACAGCTCCAAGTCAAAGCTTAGTTGGGTGATCCTGCACCGATAGGTCTAAGGGATAAGCTTCCGCAGGCGATACAGATCCAGAGAGGCAGGTATCTCGGAGCCAAGCATGTCCCCGACTCACCGGAAGGTCTAGGCGGCCGAGATGAGCAAGATATCCTCAGCGAATGAAATGGAGGATATGCCTTCGATTCCATACTCCAGGCTTTGATTAGCTTATCTACTTGCGTCTTACTGATGCTTGATCGAAAATTAATAATACAGAGAGTTCACACACAGTATGCAGAGAGTATAGTGAAAGAGGCAGGAGATATCAGAATGAGGAAGCTGTCTTTGTCTATCAGAAAATAAGCTTCAATAGGTACCTATGCATCCGAAGTCGCCTCTCCCCCGTAGTGTATTTTCGAGAGTTCATACTTCGCCGCATCTAATCCATTATAGGGAGGAGGAAGCTGTTCAGCCATGTCCGCCAAAAATAACGCCCCTTCCAACCCTGAGATATCCTTCTCGACCCTTACTACCATTGTTCGCGGCGAGGGATATTCATTCCGATGTCCAACGCTGCCGCAGCGGTTTTCCGGCAGAAAACCGATCGGGCCTAGCGTAACACGTGACTCAGCGCCATGTCGCAAGAGGCTAGGCCGCATACGGCGATAGTAAATGCGATAATGAAAATTCACCTACCTTTACCTCTATAAAATATCTTCTTACGCGCGAATATTTCTTCTCGTCTATATATTTAATAAGTATAACTTCGGTACCTACTCCCTGACCTTCTAACTATTACTTATTACTAACGAGTGATTAGTAATCATACCTTAGTAATATACCTTTACTAATAGTATTATTATAGCTAGCCAGGATATAGTAGTCCTTATAGCTTAGCTTAATAGGTAAGCCTCTATAGAGAGCTAGATAAAATTCCTTCGTTACTAACGAGCTTCTGAAAGTGAACGTTAAGCTACTTACGTCGCTTATTAGGGTAGCACTTATAATTTACTCTAATAATATAGTTTTCCTTTTATATTAATATTATAATCTCTTACTTATACTTTAAGCTTAATTTCGCTAAGTAAGAACCGAGCTCTGCTCTAAATAATATAGAGTATAGTTTTATATATTATATTATTTTCGATCGCCTTTTCTTAGTATTCGTTTAGTTATTTATCTTAGAAGAGTCCCTCGGAGTCCGACTAATTAATAAGGGGGATCATATCGGATTTTATTACTAGAGTATCTAGTACTATAGTAACTAGAGCTATTATTATATTAAATTATATCGCTAGGAAGTCTAATACTATAGTAGCTATTACTACTCCTGCTAACTCCCTATCGAGTAATAGCTAGTTTTTCACGGAATCTAGTTCTAGAAATCTGCAGAATCGAGACTTTATATTATCTTTATCTAACGTATCCTGCTCCTTTCGTAATAAAGCGTTCGGAATAATCGCTTTACTCCTTAGGCGAAATACTAAAGAAAACTAGAATATAGCTAAAGTCTTATACTAGTATATCTATTATTCTAATAACTATTTCTTTATTATAAAATATTCTAAGTTCTTATAGTTTATCTAAATTATAAAGGAGTATACTAACTTTAGTTTAAGGGCTTAGAACTTTAAGCTAGATACTACTATAAGTATTTCTTTATTATAGATATTATAGTTAATTTTAGCCTTATTTAGCTTTCGCGAGAAAAACCTAATAGAGTAAAGGACTTTATTCTTTTCTTATAAGAGTACGCCTCTTAACGTAAACTTACTATAATTAGTTTCTAAGAATATAAGCGCTTCCGGATCTTATTATATTATTATAAGCGCTTTAATAAATTTCGTTTTCAAGGTCTCGAACGCTTCTTTCTCTTATTTTCCCTAAGAGAATAGTGTTACGATCGGGCGCATCCCCCCCGCTTGTAACGCCTTCTAGCCGATTAAGGATAAGGTCTCCACCTTATTCTTCTACCCTTTTGGGTGAGTTAGCTGAGTGGTCTAATCAATCACTCTACAGATTACCCCTGACGTCACACAAGAATAAGGTATTACGGTTATATCGTTCTTAGTGACTACTCGGAATAGTACGAGGATATATAATTGGAAACTCTGAATAGTCTGAGAAGCGCACTACCTGTAGCTATCGTAAACTCCTTTAGATGCAGGYGCCGGGTAAACGATAGTTGTGTAGTAGTTCGAGGCTATTCCTGGAAGTCGTATCCAGTTTGAGTTATAGCTTATTCTAGAAGGTTCTACATATTACTCTCTTCTGACTTCGGGGACGAAGTTAACTCTTAAGATGGGGTAATGTTACGATCGGGCGCATCCCCCCCGCTTGTAACGCCTTCTAGCCGATTAAGGATAAGGTCTCCACCTTATTCTTCTACCCTTTTGGGTGAGTTGGCTAAGTGGTCTAATTAATCACTCTACAGATTACCCCTGACGTCACAAATAGTATTCCTTTACTAATAAGTATAGTTAAAGGCTCAGCTATCTTTAAGTAGTTCGATATAAACTTCTTATAAAAGTTAATAAACTTATTAAATCGTCTAATCTCTTTTATTATTATGAATAATTTCTAGTTTTTAATTACCTTTACTTTTTCTAAATTAAATCTTATCTTTTTTCTATTAGTATATATAATAAATCCTAAGTATTTAATTATCTTCTTAGCGAACTCGCTCTTCCTAATATCGAGGAATAAGCCTCTATCCTAAAGCTTCTAGAGTATAATTCGTACTTTTGTTAGAATATTCTGGTGTTGCTATGTTACTGGTTCTAGTAGCACGTGATACGGAATAATATATATAGCTATATATCCTGTAGAACTTCAATCAATACGGTTATCAACCTTTAACACTATAACTTATTACTTAATAGGTTATAAGCCCCGCTTACGTATCTCTACGTAGTGCTCTGAGAGGCTGTCCGGAGTAGTATTCTTCTTCGTTAGGACTTTATTAGTCTAAAAGGGGCTNGATCAGAGGATTATAAGCCTAAAAGACTACTAGTAATTATTACTAATAAGGCCGAAAGCAAGGCGTGCCGACAAGTCGAGAGTAAGCAAGTAGCCTCTCGCATAGGGCCGTCGCCCGTAGCGGATCAGAGGATTATAAGCCCAAAAGACTACTAGTAATTATTACTAATGAGGCCGAAAGTAAGGCGTGCCGACAAGTCGAGAGTAAGTAAGAAGTCTTTCGTAACCTAGGGAATATTCGGAGGAATTCCTATTAAAATCCAACTCGAGCGTAACTTCCACGCACCTTTATCGATAACTGACTATCTCGCATCGACTATAATTTACCTTATATACGAAATCCTTATAACTCTACGATTCGATACTGATATACCTTCGATAAACACTACGAGAAACTGGTAATTACAATACGATAATTGTTTCTTTTTAATTCTTAAAGGCTTTCGAAATCTTTCCCGCCCCGCTAGCTACTCCGATTTCTTAATCCTTTAATTATTCTTTCTACGGGATTACGGCATAGAAACGCAAAGAATCAAAGGCTTCTATAATATTAGGGGAGAGTAGGGGTATAGAGGCCCGGAGGGACTCTATACCACTCGAGGCATACCGAAAGGTGTGGAGGTCCGTAGGGGCTATATACCTGGAGGCATGAGAAGTAGGGGTATAGAGGCCCGGAGGGACGATATACTACTCGAGGCATACCGGAAGGTGTAGAGGTCCGTAGGGGCTATATACTATATACTATAGCTAGTAGGTATAACGGCACGGAGTTACCTGCTAGGGGAGCTGAGGAGGGAATACACTAGCAGGTGTGATAGCACGGAGTCACCTACTGGGGGAGCTCAGGAGAGAANCCTACTGGGGGAGCTCAGGAGAGAATATATAGTAGGGCTAGACGGAGTCGCTTACTAGGGGAGCTCAGGAGAGAATATATAGTAGGGCCAGACGGAGTTACCTACTAGGGGAGCTCGAGACAAGTAGAGTCACTCGTGGGAAGTAAAGTGAGTTAGTATATACTTATGCGTAAGATATACTAACGAGCTATATTTTCAACGGCTTATGAGATAGTCTTACGAGTTGATTTACTACGCTTTCTTTTCTCCTCTCCTATATCTTATGATTTCAGGGGCCCGGCCTATGAAATAACCTTATTATCCTCGAGTGTRAGATTAACCCTTAGTGCTTTTCGATTTATTCGCTCTTACTTCTACCTCCGATTCCACTTCATGTCGTTCACTCTCTCTCTACTTCAGTTTCGAGAGTCAGCTTTTAGAAAATTGATCYGGAGATCACCGGTTAAGATACGATGAATTCGTTAAATAGATAGAGTTCAAAGGAAGGGATAGCTAAGATATATAGTATACCCTAGATAGGGGAGTATTAGAATATTCTAGTGTTACTATATTACTAGTTCTAGTAGCACGTGATACGGAACAATATATATAGCCATATATCCTGTAGAACTTCAATTAACACGGTTATCAACCTTCAACACTATGACTTATTACTTAATAACTTTCGCTATATAATCAGTGTGCGAAATGATTAGATTAGATTAGATTATTGCCTCTTAATCTAATCTAATCAAAGGAAATTTATAGTTAATCTAATCTAATCTAATTATAATTAATTTAATCGATTAAAAATCGATTWAKTTTCGTATTTTCGCACTATACCTAGTTAGGGCTAAGGTCTCGCTTACGCTACCTTTTTAAGCCTAGCTCTCGCGAGGTGAAATCAGACGTAAATACGAAGTCGAAGTAGCTAGAAACTCTTATTATTAATCTAATATAACTATTATA
>FJUX01000307.1:0-12890 GCA_900074905.1 Rhynchosporium agropyri | reverse complement strand
CTAATATACTTTCTCGAATATATTCTTTTTCTAATAAGTTATTTGGTAATTTCCTTAGTACTAGGAGTTCGTCTTTCGATATATTATATAGTAGCCCCTATAATAGTATTAGTCGGGATCTATCTACTTACTTATAGATCTTGATCTAGTAGTTAATTCTTAGGCGATAAGATACTAGCTTATTCGCTTCCTATTAGGAAAATAATAGAGCTATATCCTTAAGCTCTAGTAGAAGTATCCTTTTAAGTTCCTTTATTATTAACTCTATTTTCTTCGATATTACCTTTTTAATATTATCTAGCGATATTATAGCTATTATTATTAATACGCTGGAGTCCAGTATATATAAGGGCTATAAGTCTTTACGACTTCTATAGTTATACCCCTCTGATATCTATTATTATACTATATTATAATAGAACTAATACTTCTCTAGTATAGTTCGTACTTTATTACTTACTTTCTAAGGATTTCCTAGTATAATTAGAAAAAATAAGTTAGTAATAATATAAGTATAGACTATTTAGTTATATCTTATAATATTTATTTAGAAAAATATAACTTTTTCTATTTTTATACCCTTTAGTAATTTAAATATACTTTTTACTTTATAAGTCTTATTACTAATATAATAGAAACTAAGACTATTCGCTAAGTCTTTATTAATTATAGTATAATATGAGTACCTTTTATTAATAAGAGTAAATATTCCGAAAGTATTTTAAAAGACTATATCTATATATATAAGGTTTCTATTTATAACTTTCTTAAATTCACTCTATCCTTTTACTAATACTCTTTTCTTTTTTATCTTCTGATTTCGAGCGAGAGCTAGTCTTTTCCTAACTTATTTTTATTAGAATCCCTATAGTTATTATTATTCTCAAGTAATAGGCCTAACTTAACCGAGCTAATAGTCGTAAGCTTTATAGCTATACTATAAGTATAATCGCGGATATAATATCTAGTTATTTTATATTAGTAATAGAGTCCTTTTTTATAGCGATATTCTCTTTCTACTTTATTAACTTATTTAGCTCTCTACTTATTTCTTATATTCTTATAATATCCTTTATTATCTATATAGCTTCTTTTAATAAATATTAGAGCTATTATAATATCTCTATTAGTATCTACTCTAAGTATTAAGAAAGAACCTACTATATATAAGCTAATTATTATATTTAATCCGGAGTTCTTATTTCTTTCCTTTTACTTTTTATTAGCTAATTTAAATTAGTTTATCTTCTCGAGGTTTATAATAATATATTCTATCTCCCCTAAGAACTAGTAATAGTCTATTATTTTAACTATAGAAGCTATATATATTCGGATAGAGTTTAAGAAAGTATTCTTTAAGTAACTAATTTTTATATTATCCTCTTAGCTTTTCCTACTTATATTAAGTAAGAGTCCGTCGAATTCTAGCTAATATTCGTAATAAAGTTATTCTATCGAGTGTTTAAGATTTACTAGTTATTCTAATATTTTAGCTTATTTATTACTATCTGCGAAGACCTCCTCGAGTCGCGCGAAGAAATACTTAAGAGCTTTACTTTTTATTACGTCTCTTTTCTCTTAAAAATACTATATTCGAATTCGTTCTCGAGAGGGAAAAGTATTATAAATAGTATCTTAGTAATAATTAGTAGATAATATTAGTTTTAATATAAAGTGAACTTAATAAGAGTTTCTAATCCTAAGTAAGTAATCCTAGAAAGTATCTACTTTACTATCTTAAGATAATAGCTTCTAACTTATAAAAGCTAATCCTTCTTTATCGAGGTTAAAGTAAGATATAAATATAATTAACTCGAGTAAAGCTTTTATTAGTAAGTTAGTTATATATCCTTATTACTATTGTTCAGGCTCTTATTAGCTCTATCGCTAATATCTATCTGCTTCTTATTAAGCGGACCGCGCTTAAGCTAGCTTAGTCTCTATTAGTTATTAGTACTAGTATATCTTATTTATAGCTTATACTAGTTCCGCTTAAGTTATTATATATTCCGCTTACGAGTTAGCGTTTAGCGCTAGTATTATAGCGCCTTTCGATATAGACTAGTTAGGAGTATTTAACTCTATTTATTTAATCGAACTTAATATTATAAGTAAATAATATATATATAAGAGTTTATAGTAGTATTTAATAAGTTCGATAAAGAGAGAGTAAGAATCTAACTAGAAGCCGCAGGAAAAGATATATAGTACTAAGGCTTAACTGAGCCTTAGTTAGCGAGTCGTGCTGATAATACTAGTATCATAACCCAGGGGCTTGACCCTTATAGTGCGTAGTGCTAAGGCTTAACCGAGCCTTAGTCAGCGAGTCGTACTAGTAATACTAGTATCATAACCCAAGGGCTTAACCCTTATAATTCTTAAGGAATTATAACTATTATAGAAGAAATAAGATATAAAGAGAATATAAATATAGACTCTTTCGATTACTACTAATACTTAACTAATTCTTCTAAGAGATCTTAATAGACTTTATAACTAATTTACTAAACTCTAAAGAGAACTAATACCTTTAGATAATTAAGAATAGATTAAGTAAGTAAATTATATTAGAAGTAATATCTAATATAAAAGTAAAAAAGTATATAGAGAGGTTTATAGATTACTAAGTATATTACTATAATATACTAAGAGTTATTATAAGTAATAAAAGAATAAATTAGATAAATATATTCTAGAAGATATTTTATTAACTTTTAAGTATATACTAGAGATTAAGCTCTATATATTACTTATAAATAGATAGAGGCCTAGAGAGAGTAAATTAAGAGATATAAGCTTATTTATAAAATTTTATTAATTAAGAGTAATTAAATTAGAAGAAGTAGCTTCTTATAATATAACTTATATTAAATAGCTAATATTAAGTAGGACTTAGAATAAATCTATTCTTTATAATATATAGCTACGAAGCGCTATTTCTTATATTATTAGAACTAGAGACTAAGGAAAATACTAAACTTAAGTTAAATAAAAGAGCTAGAGCTTTTATTATAAAAATAAAAAATATTATTAAGTTATATTAAGTAAATATAACTAAAGCTATATAGAAGTAAAAAGATAATACTAATAAAACTTGAACTTTAATACTAATTTATTAGAAAAGTAATAAAATATAGCTAAACTTATATAATTACTAAATAGATTATCTAAAGAAGAGCTTAAATACTAAATATATAAATATATAATAAAAGAAGTACTTTTATTATTATTTATATAATTATCTAAGATCCTTAGGAGTATTTATTTAGTATTTTATATAGATTTATTACGATCTACTAGTAATAATCTCTTAATAAAGTAAGAGATTAATAATAAATAACTAAATCTAATTTTATTTAAAATATATAAAGAGTTTTTAATAAAATAGATCTTTTATATAAGAAATAAGAAAAAAGAATAAAGAAAGTATAAGAAAATACTTATAAAATAATTAAATTATTATAAACTAATATAAGAACTCTTAGAAAGCTTAATAGATTCTATAGCTTTAGATAAATATAAACTAAAGTATAAGAANAAAAAAAAAAAAAAAAAAAAAAAGAAAAAGATTAATTTTAAGATTTAATTTTAAATATTTAAAATTCTTAAGAAGATAATACTATAAAAAAATATATATTCTATTATATCTCCTATAGAGTCCTTAAGAGGCTTAATAAGATTCTAAAATAAGAGCTAGAAGTATTCTACTAATATTAAAAAAGAATAAGCTAATAAAAAACGCGCGAAATCTAATAATTACTTATATTTAACTCTATTAAGTAATAATAGTAATAATAGAGTAGTAATCTTAAAAGCTAAAGGATTAGGAATATTAGTTACTAATAAGAAATAAGTAAGAACTAAATTAACTTATATAAAGAGAAAACTAAAGGATTAGAGAAGCTTAAGAGCTTTCTAAGCTTTTAAGATTTTAATAAGATTAGTATAAGCTTTATTTCTAAATAAAGTATAAAGTAATAAAAAAAAATAAAGTATAATATTTATTTATTAATATTAGTAGAATAAGTCTAAATAAAATATATAATATAAGAAATTTAAAGATTATTATATAAGTTAATTATTTTTATATAGAATCTAAGGAAAACTTATAGATTCTTATAATTTTTCTTCTTATTCTTATAATAGATATAAGATTAGCAATAGCTCGATTAAGTTTATTAAGATTCCGTCTAAGAATAAGTAGAGTATAATACTTATAGCTTAATTAATATAATTAGAGCTCAAGAGAGTATAAGTAATATAATAAATAATAAGAGATATCTAATTCCGCTAGTTTTAGTATAAATCCTAATAATATAGAAGTAAGATTTTAATATATAATTTACGAATTTTAATATAGAAAGAGAAAGAGAAGACTTATTTTAATATAGTTATTATTATTATATAAAAGAAGAAAGAGAAGTCTGAAAAGTAGAAAGTCTCTTCTTTTATAATATCTTAGCTAGATTAAGCGATAATAGGAGCGGAGCGCTAGCTTAATATAATAGGATAATAATAAAAGAAGTAAATAATAATAGAAAAGAATATAATAATACTTTAATAATATCTTAGCCGGATCAAGTGATAATAGGAGCAGAGCGCTAGCTTAATATAGCAGGATTATAATAAAGAAGCGAATAATAATAGTAGGATACTTAATATTTAGTAATAAAACGTATTTATTAATTATAGAGGATTCTATAACTATTTACTATTAGTCTCCTCTAGGAAACAAGTAGAAGGAGGGGAGTAATATAAGGGTTAAGCCCTTAGGTTATAGTACTAGTATTACTAGTACGACTCGCTAACTAAAGCTCAGTTAAGCCTTAGTATTATATATCTTTTCTTACGGCTTCTAGTTAGATTCTTATTCTCTTCTCATCGAACTTATTAAATACTACTATAAACCCTTATATATATATTATTCACCCGTGATATATATCTATAATATAACTTATATCTTTCTAATTACAATACTATCATACTTATTATTCTACGTAAGAGTACTTATTAAGTCTCTATTAAAACTCTAATAGTAATTTTAATACCTCCTTTAGAGTTAGCTTAGCTTAATATATATTATTTTACTATAATTCATAATCTTAAATTATAAGAGCGTAAGAGTTAACGTACGACGTATAGATATATAAGCGTGCGAGTATACTAGCGTATCGAGCCAGATTTTGATGTTCCTCCTTTTCGGCCGTGCACCCGCCAAGGCGCGTCACGCTTAGATGCAGCCAATCACAGCATTTCACTTGACCAGTTTTTTCAACTAGTGATCCACAAATAGCTCAATGTTATATAGATGTTTAATTCTTTTCAATCGATAGAAGACCTCGGGAAAATAAAAATAAAAATAAACAGCTTGGACACGTCTACGTGGATGGGAAGCGAGATTTATCGAGCTAATTACCTACATACTACTCACACAGCTCAGATACTGATCGTTGTTTGAAAAGTAAGATTTTTAGATGATGATTCCTGTCGGATCTACAGCGTTCTTTTAAGTCAGTGTCTACCCTTCTTGTTATTCGGTAAAGGTGGTAAGAGTTTACAGTTTTCAGGTGTGAGGTGTGAGGTTTGGCCTCTTAGTACATAGGATAGCGAGGATCACGAGTAGATACGACGAAGTGGTCTAGTTCATAATGTGGCCTTTTTTACCATCTCTATATCTAGTTTTGCCCATTCGAGGACTGTCTTAAATAATAGCAAAAAGTGGAAATCAAAGAGTAGTTCTGAATGGCACAACAACTATCAGGTAACGATTACGAGATAGTTTGGTATTTGAATGGAAGTATAGATGGAGAATCACTAGGCGACGGCTCTTAGGTTAGGGGATTCTTGTTCTTATTTATCCTAAATGCTCAGAGTAAATAGATATAGTTGTACGTTAAACTTCGGTATCGATATCTGCTTATTAACTTCACTACAGTGCTTCAAAGGAGTTGATACTCGGTTGATTGAGTAACAGTATACTCTAGGATTAGTATACTCTAGGGTAGTTATAGGGGAGTTATTGAATCCTTGTCCTAAATCTGTTATTTAGTACCATTCCTAGTCCTTGAACTATTTCCCTGAAGTATGATTTCCATTTGAAACAGTCTTCCTTAAAAGGGAACTATGAAAGACACGTCTCCTAGCGGTTTCCTTTTCATAGAAATGTTCAAAGTAGGAACCGTAAGCTGATATCACCGAACGATTCTTTTGCTACTGCGTTTGCCTGCGAAGTAGAACATACTATATGTAAGGTACTAAAGCGGGTTTGTTCGCTTTTGAGACTTCCTTTCATAGGCGCTTCGGAAAAGTGCTGGAAATTAGACGTGAACCACTCACGTCTTGAGAATGTGAAGATATGTTTCACCAGAGGCGAATCTTCAGTGTCTCGGATGATGGAGATCGATATTTTAATATTTATGATCACAGGATTATTTCACAATTTCCTTGACACCGAACGAGAGAGCGAGATGAGGTAAGAGAGGGGGGATTGAGTTAAGACATGTTGCTTTTCTCGCTTCTCCAGCTCCTAAAATGATTGTGCTTGACTCGAGGTAGAGAATCGCGAAGTGGATTGACCGAATCGTCCCGAATGAAATGGGATCCTGTTGGATGTGGGTCAATACATGAGAGATCAAGTCGATAGAGAGGAGGATTTACCCTCTGATCGTTCCAGTGGATGCAAACACCAAGATTTCTATGAAGTTTTTGAGAGCTGCTCGAGACTGAATGAGGGTTGCCCAGGAACGCAAGAGGATGTCGAGGAAAAGCGGTTTCCGTTACTGCGATCAAGGTATATTCTTTCGTGAAGAGCTGTGATGCAGTCGAAAGAGTGAGTGCGATTCAAGACAACCTGGAAGTAAGACCATCAGAAGAATCAACACTGCTTCTGCCGCATCGAGAAGTAGGGAGCCCAGATCTCAATCACCACGAGCGCGATAAAGCTCCGCACATCTAATCAGAGTCTTCTGATCTTCGTCGAGCAATTGCCGGTAATATCCTGGATCTATGGTAGTTGAACGGGCTAGTTTCGGAGCACAAGGTGTCTCATCCACGACCTGCTTCATCCGCTACTAGAAGTGCAGCTGAAATTGTACAGGACCCATATCATCCAATTCCCAGGCATCTGCGTTGGACAACTGCCGCCAGAGTGCAATTCGATTAGCTTTCACCAAATATGTAAATGCTTGCTCGATTCTGCGGCGCTTCATCGTCCAGCAGAAAGTTTCTTGACGGTCGAAAGCACTGTCCTCCTCGATCACAATCGTGACATGGCGAAGGTTTTCCCAGATTCTATGTCTGAACATAGCAGTTGTTTCTGTAGTACACGTCCATATGCCATCGAAGCCCCGCATAGCACGGCCGAAACATTGTTGCTGATGTACATTCTGAATTCGAGCCAGAATACCAGCCTCGAAGTTGAAATCTCCCGGTCCTGCAAGCCCGAGCTTGCTCACTCGGAACTTTGTTTGTCCGTGGCTGAAATAGTCCTTTGCAAAGTCGATGAAGTAAGTATTCTTAACTCCCGCATTATCCAATTTCATGCTTTGCATTGACAGGACTACCCCACTTTCTGTAATCAAGGCCTTATCAATGTAAATTCGAGGCCGATCATGACATATTGTGTAAGATCGCAATGCTTCCCACCGAGCCTCACGACTCACGTGTACGATTGCTGTGTGGCGACTTTGGCCTTGAACGTTGGAGTTCCAGGCGTGCATGCGTGCTCTTCTTCTCCGAGAACCTTCGAAGAGCTTGACACATCTGATTCATTATCAGCTCGTTCAAATTATAAAACTTCTGCTCGTCTCTAACGAAGCAGACGCGTCACTAAAGGTTTTGACGTCGAAGAAGTAAAGAGATCCATATATGACCTATCTTACCTGGACTTCGAGCTCATGAGCTTGTAAATCATGCTCCGGATCTCTGGTGGTAGTTTGTCAAAAAGTTCGAACACCTCCAATCGCGCACAAGTCGGCACTGGCATCTTCTCCATCACCAGCAGAGGAAGAGCGGATAGCAAGGCTTTGATTCTGCTTGTCATTTCTTTCTCTCCCCAAATCGGAATTGCCATCTTGGCCGCCTGATCTTTCTTGCTAATATCGAGAGCAGACATGCTGGATGGAAAGAGGTTGGAGTCAACGTCCATATTTGGCTCTTTCAGTGTGTGAGGATATGCTGCTGACATAGTTATGCGCCCAGTCTCCACAAGAACAACTGACCCCAGAGTGGTTGTATGAGATTCTTGCGTGGTTGTTGATCAAGTATTCGAAACCTCATTGACGCTCGACGACATCTTGAAAACTCTCGCTCGTTAAGCCCTCAACATATCTATCAGCCGTAGGTTCAGATTTCGATACGAGATCGAGCGTGGCGACGGCCCGCTTGATTTGATATGCCTCTCTCTCTCTTTGCTGTTCCGTTGCTGGTCGTGATGTCGTCGTTCAGTTTAGATTTTGGATGGAAGAGAAGATGTCGGGTTTCCAAGGCGTAGAGATTGATTGAACGCGTCAATAGTTCATCGAGTTCAGGGCTTCAAATGTCACCCTGGCGCTGGGCGGCCTAACCAGATTCCCTGTATGAATGATTGTGATGTCACTGGATTTGCACCTAGCTAGTAGCGCACAGACCTCTCTCTTCCATAGATTACTCTCAAGGTTGCTAAACCTTATAAGAAATACAACTACGCTTCTCAAGAGGTTCTGTTCCTATACCTTTTCTGGTGACTACCGTAGGGAGAGATTAAGCTATATCTCTCTCTCCTAGTAATTCTTTCGTGCTTTAATTTCTTCTCCAAAAGAAACCACCGAGTATAGCAATAGTACTAACGGCGCTTACTACCTTATAGCGCCTATAGTATTAAGATCGCTTCAAATTTTCGGTTAGAGGCCCTTAGTAAACCCTAGATATCGACGAAATATCTACGAAGAATCCTATAATATCAGAAGGCTTTAGATTATAAGGATATATACCCTCCTAGCTATACGTGGCTATTTATACTAAGTACCCCTATATATTTCAGGATTCTTCTAAGCCTTAGAATTAGTAGAAAGAAGCACCCGGATCTACTATCTATAGCTTCCCTAAGTCTAATAACCCTATATCCTAGCACGGAAGTCATATCCTAGGTAAATATTATCTCGAAACCCCATATCCTAGCTATTCCCTTCGAGAGTCTCGAGTAACCCTACCTAGCCCTACTATCTCCCTTTCGAACCCACCTCGAAACAAGAATATTACTACTAACTTAGCTTCGAGCTAACTATAGATAACGTTAATACTAAAAGCTAAATAATACTACTATAACTAGCTATAATTAATATAATATATTAACGATACTTAGTACTCTAGTAGTAAAGAATCTAATAATATTAATTCTTCTTTCTAAGAGTTAATAAATAATATACTTATATAGTCGCTTAAGATATACCTTAACTACTAAACCTTAGAGTCTAATATAGTAGATTTAGTATATTCTTATATTATCTTATAGCCCTTATATATAACTCTATACGAAGAATTAAAGGGATTAACTCGAAAGTTCTCTAAATTTCAGATCTTCGAGAACCTGAACTGAATATCGAGGAGCCTGCTTACCCTATCTTAGCTCGAGCAGTCTCGAAGCTAACCCTACCTTGCCCCGTAACCTCTATATAGCCTCCCTTGAGCTAATCTAGTACTATATTAGTAGCTAAGATAAACTCTATATATTAACTTTCTAGCTAGAAGATATTATAACTCTTAAGATATAACTACTACGACGTATCGAGGGAATTACTAATTATATAGTTATATATATTAGAGTCTCTAGAATCTGTACTAAGTTTCTAAATATTCGTATTAGTTAAATATTAAAAAGAAATAAACTCTATACTTAATACTTATTATTATAAGCTAAAAAATATCTAGGAGAGTATAATTTCTTAAGAACTATCTGCTCTATTAACGCTAAAGAAGCTACTAAATATAGCCTAAACTTAAAACCTCTAATAATTAGTATAGATAAAGAAGCTAATATAGCTACTATATTAAGCTAATACGATTATAAAGGAAGAAGGAGAAACACTAGAAGTAGTTAAGATACTAACCTCCTTATAAGTATTTAAAGTTTCGGTCTTTAATTAAACTTATATAAGATATAAGTAAGTCCCGCTTAGAGAAATAATAGAGTAGTTAAAGGAAAGAATTTAATAGAAACTAGATTTTAGAATATATATTAAGGCTGCTCGAGAGAAAGTTAAGGAAACTAAGATAAGTAAGATATCTAGAATATCTAGGATAAAGATACCCCGATTTAAGAGAGCTAAGGACTTCTGCGGTAATAGAGATATACTAGTAGTATAATAGCTAGACTATCTAGATTATAACTTTAAGGTAGAGAGCTTAATACTATTAGCTCTAACTTACCTTAGAGCTATTACTATATTACTTAGTAGAGATACTTTAAGGCGTTTTCGATTAGATATTAGGATAAAAGAGATTATATAGAATAGAATATATATAAGTAAAGAAGAGAAATAAGAAGTTATCAAGTAGCTTAAAACTTAGTATCTAGATAATAAACTACCCTTAGAGGAGGTAGATATTATAGCTCAGGTATTAAATCTTATTTAGGGAGAATACGAAAATCTCACTTCTTATTACTACTATATTACTATACTCTTTAAACGTATAGGAGTTACTGATATTAAAAAAGGTCTAAGAGAACTTTTACTACTTAAGAAGACCTCTAATAAGTATATCCTTACCTCTTTTACTTAAGCTTTTATCTAGGGAATTAAAGATAATAAGCTAAGAGTTTATACTTTAAATAATAATATTCTATATGTTCTATACTTAAAGAGAACATATAAGGTACTTTATCTATTATAATAGTTAATTAAGGCGTAAGAGAAAGTAGAAGAAAAAGTAGAGAAGAGAAAGTACTTTAATAGACTAGAAGAGTATATCGCGTAAGCTATAGGAATACTTATATATATTATATTAGCTACTTATACTTAGAACACGCTTACCTATAGGGTGTAAACTAATACTAGTGCTTCGAGTCAGCAGAATAATTCTTCGGGCCTACCTTAGAATCCTTCGAGCTACTATTAATCCCGGTAGAATTCTTCAAGTACTCTACTTACTTATCTATCCTAATTATAGCCGGTTCTATAGCTTACTACCCCTTTAACTTTAAATACCTAAACGATATAAGTAGCTAGGAGTAGAACTGAGTACTAACCTTAGTAATACTAGCTACCTTACTAAAGAAATAACTTTAATATAAGCGATAGATAATAGTTATATCCTAGAAACGGAATATGAACTAATATTAATACTTCTGCTAATATCCCTCCTTTAAGACCGGTAAGAGAGAGCTTGAACCTATATATTAATAGAACCCTAGTATATAACTCTAAGAGGGATAGGATTCTCTGTATTAGCTATAGATATTATAGCTATTTTAAATTAGCTTATCTAAATATTATATTACCCTTTTAAGAGCGCGTATACTTAAAGTAAATTATATTCATAGAAACTACTACCTAGGTATTATATACCTAGCTATAAGGAGACTTTTATAGTATCGAAGGACCTAGAGCTATAGATAATAGGGTTCCTTTTAGTACCTCTAAATTATTATCGATAATATCTGTAATATTATCTGCTAGCTTAGATAGAGCTAGTATACTAAGCTTAGTAGAAATAACCTTATTCGATTAATTTATCTAAGCTAGATCTACTAAGTTAGTTAATAAAGCTAGAAAAGCGAAAGCTATAATTATACTTTTAGATAACTTATAGTACTAGGTAGAATCTATAGAGATATCAGGAAATAAAGTAGAGAGAGAGGAGGAAGATAAAGGTATTTATACTAGAGTAGTATATAAGACCTATTATAAGAAGCGTATAAGGATTAATATTCCTAAGGAGTAGGATATAGCTAAGGAACTAGAGGTAGTTATTTAAGGATCTGGACTAAGAAATATAATAAAAGAAGATAAGAAGAAAGGGAGATAGTTAAGAGAAATAGTTAAGTGTAAAGGATTAGGGCTAGTTAATTTCAAGAACTTAGCTACTGGAATTAATATTACTATAAATCTTCTAGAATTATTTCAGATATTACTAGAGATATTAAAGCAATTTCGTAAGCTATTAACATATTATAACTAGAAGAAAGTAAATCTAAAGTCTTCTACGTATAAAAATAATCCTATAGTAATACTTAGCCTTAGATCTATATAAGCTTTATCTGTAGCTATAACTAGAAATCTTAAGCTTATATAAGTTATGCCGCGAGTCTACTTAGCAGATAAAGCCTAGAAGGTTCTTAGAAAGATAAAAGTAGTTGAAAAGAGTAAGACTATTATTATAGAATTAAAAGTTAGAATATATTCTATTAACTAAGGTTCTGACTTAGTTATTATATCTCCTGCCTTATAGAAGTATCTGAAGTTGAAAACTATTCTACTAGCTTCTTATAAGTATACCGGGGTTAGCTATAGTATAGCTAATAGTATATAATATCAACTTACTAAGTTTATCGTATTTAACTTTAGAGTGAAGGATATATAGCGAAAAGTCTATGCGTTTATAAGAGAGATTAAGAGTCTAAACGATAAGGAGCTGAGCTTACTTCTTAGGCTCCTGTAGTTATATTCTATTAATATAAAGATCGATATTTATAAAGGTCTTCTTACTCTTAGTAGTAATCGAAGTAAAGAAATAACTATTACTATTTAAAGCTCTCTCTTTATAGAATTTATACTCTTAAACCTGATTCTATATCTAAAGGTGAAATCTAATAAAGATATATTAGATTTAATTATTCGATTTACGGAGAGCTCCGACCTCTCTACTACTAATAATGTTGGATTTGTAACCAGTACCTTGGTCAGTTTTGCCTG
>FJUX01000150.1:0-88661 GCA_900074905.1 Rhynchosporium agropyri | reverse complement strand
TTTGTCGTTTGAACTATATGTAAAAACAACTGATACTGACACTTCATCATTACCCTAAGCTATAAGCGAGTTATGCAACTTTTTTTTTTTTTTTTGAAGTCCTTAGTTATTTAGCTACTATCTAGCGCTATATAGACGTAATATTTAGGCTAGAGTATAAGGAGTAGCTATAGGTTAATTAACTCTATATCTAGAGCTAATTAGAATATAAACAAAATAAATAAAAGAAACCTAAAGATACTAAAATCAAATCTATCTAAAACTCTATATAACCTTACTCCTATCTCTAGCTTTCTATTCTAATATATTATTATACGATACTATTATTATAGCCCCTGTATTAGAGAGCTTAAATAGTATAGTAATAAGATTATCATATATTACTCTAGCTATCCTCTTTACGTATTATAGTAAGGTAGTTACCCCTCTAGTAATAATATTACGTTTAAGGAGTCGAATTATTATAAGAGATTCGACTTTAATATGAATTATACTATTATTAGACTAAACTTAAGGTTACTAAGATATATCCTTATATCTATATATATTAAGTTACCGAAGTACTTACTTCTGAGGTCATCGAGAGTTTCGCACTACTCGATAATATATCGTACTATTTAGTAAGCCTATCTGCAGCTATACTATAGGGTATCTAATTATTTAATCTTATAAAGGTATCTACAGAGGCTAATTCGGTTAGTTCTTATCTAGATTAGAATCGCGCCTTTAGCCTTAGTAAGATTTAAGTAGAGTTTATTAATATAGTAATTAAAGAAGGACTTCTTATACTTCTCTTACTTATTCTTATATAATCGTCTAGTCGAGCTATCATCCTATAGGTTCTGCTATTTAATTCGGAGGTATACTTTAATATATCTCTTATAAGAGAAGAGTAACTAGAGGAGCTATTCAACATATATTACTTTCGTCCTCAGGCTCCTATTACTCTTCTTTCTCTACTTTATTACTTTCTTTATAAGCTTATCTGCTATCTTATTACTTAGTACTCTAATATATACTAGTATCTATCTAATACTTATTTAAACTTTTCTCTCCTTAAGAATATTCACTAGATAGTAGATCTTTCGAAGTACTATTTACCTTAATTATTTTCGGGGTCTTACAATCGAGAGTATTACTACTTAGTTATCCGTAAAGATTATAAGTTTCTTTACCCTCGGGTTCTTAATAGCTATATCTAGGGCTATCTATATACTATAGAGTTCGGCGCTATATATTATAAACTAATTCGATAGTCTAATATATATCTATCTACTAATCTTCCTCTTATTATACTAAGCTATTATACTTACTCCGCTATTAATATCGCTTCTATCGATAAAGATTTATATATATAAGATGAGGTTACTACTCTATAGCGTATTATATAACTTAATAGCCTCCTCTTAGTCTTCGATTCTAATACTTAGAGGTACTTACTATAGCTCTACTACTATAAGTACTTATCTTTCGATCTTCTCTTATATCTTATTACTAATTAGTCTTCTTATCCTTTTCTCTAGTTTATATAAAAGTAATCGTCTATTCCTATCGATCTTATAGCTATCTTCTTATTCCTTATATACTCGTATATATTAGTATATTAGTAATACTTTAATCCTATTAGTAGTAATAAGGCTAATCTAATCTAGTTAGATCTCTACTAGAGGTATCTCCGTTTCAGTACTTAATACCGCTATAGAAGTCGATCGAAAGGTACTTATAGCTATATATAAAGCTTTCTTCTATAGTACGTTTAGTATCTATACTATCTTATTTTAGTATATCTTCTTCTCTTATATAAGGTTTAATATCTATTATATTAAGCTTCTATAGAATATCTATAGGATAATAATTACCTTAACTAGTATTAGCATATCTTCCCTTATTACTTCTTACTTCGATCTTATGATAGCTCTCAGCGCTTATATTAATACTTCGACTCTTATCTTAATATAGTCTATATAAGCTATACTATTAAGTTCCTTATCGAGAATAATCTTTAGGTATCTAGTATATTCTATAAGTAAGATCATATAGCCTCGTCCGAGGTCGAGTATCGCGTCTCTCTCCTTAATTCTACTTCTATTACTCTTATATACGAAGTAGATAAGTTCGTACTTCTATAGAGCGAATACTAAGGCGTGTTTATAAGCTTAGTCTTCTGCTTTAAAGTAAAGAAGCTCGAGCTTCTGAATAATACTTACTATAGAAGCGTTTTCTACTAGAAAGCTTATATTATCGATATATCTAGTGATAAGTTCTTCTACTTATCTGATCTCTAGGAGGTTAGCGCTATAGAATAAGTAGAAGATTAGTAATAATAGTAATCCTTAAGGGATACTTATAAGTATATTGAATAAGTTACTCGTACCCTCGAATAGCTTAATCCGAGTAGTTCTATTCTTCAGGTAGCTCTCCGCTTAGTATACTATCTCTATTAGTAGATCTCTCTTCTATAAGTTATAAAGTAAGCGTTTATAAGATATATTATTAAAGGCTTCTAATATATCGAGTATTAGGAATATTATTACTCTTCTCTTTCTCTAAGCTATATAAATTTTCTCTAGAAGAAAGTAGATAGCGTATTCGTATAAGGATTATTTTCTCTCTTTAGTATATATCTATAGTAGAAAGTAGTACCTCTTAGCATAATACTAGATTCTTTTCGCTATAACTATATCTAGTATCTTTCCTATAGTATTTATAAGTACGATTAGTTAATATAACTTAAGTTCCGCGTAACTCTCCTTATTCGGTTTCTATAAGACTATTATAATTAAGCTCTTAATGTAACGGGGTTGAGGTTAGGCTCACACTAACTACGCTATCTGGACCAAAAGATCATAATATTCAGCGCATGCTGAATATGCCTAGTACCGTACATATATAACCGACTATCACGTGCCTATTATAATATCTCCCCTCTTAGTAAGCTCGTCCTCGAGCGCCTTAGGCCGGAGAATTGTCGTGACTCGCCCGGCTAATATACTACGTTAAACCCCTAAGGGTTATGACGTAATATACCGAGACGAGAGATCTCGAAGTCGATACTATCACCCCTTATCAGCCTGACGTAAGTAGTTTGAACATGTCACGTGCGTCTCAGTGCTCAGAGGTACCCGCAGGTTGTAACATGGCATACTAGGCTCTGCGCTTTGCGCTAGGCCGACTCTACGCCGTATGCGCTATATGCGCTATGTGCGCTATACGCCCCGTGCTCAGAGGTACTCTACCAGAAGACCGGTTGCGCTGAATATTCTGTAACGGGGTTAAGGTTAGGCTCACACTAACTACGCTATCTGGACCAAAAGATCATAATATTCAGCGCATGCTGAATATGCCTAGTACCGTACATATACAACCGACTATCACGTGCCCATTACACTTAAATACTAAGGAGTAATAATATAATTATATTAATAAGTTGAAGAGCGCTATATATAGTAAGGTTAGCATATCTACTACTACTTATAGGACTCTATTAGATATACTATCTTCGCTTAGCGCCTTATCTAGTACTAAGTCTCGAAGTGCTTTCGATACTTTCTACTTATTAATCTTCTTCTAGCTTTTAGCTCTTATAGAGTAGTTACACTAGTATATATCTATAAGATCTACTTCCGAGGGCTATAGAAAGAACAATATCTTAAGTACTTCTGCTTTCTCTTAAGCATTATTAGCGATAGTTCTATCTGCTTTCTTAATATCTAATATAAAAGCTAGTTTCTATAAACTGCGTTATTAAATCTATTTCGCTAGTAACTGTAAGCTGATCTTATCTTTAACCTTCGAGACCTTATCTTAGTAGAAGTCCTTTTAAGCTCGAGCGATTACTTTCTTTCTCTCTCTTTTCGCCTTAATATACTCCGCTAGATTATATTTACTTAAGAAGTCGCGCTCCTATACTCTCTTAGTTCGTTTGATCTTATTAATAGCGTCTCTATACTCTAGAGTAAACCTTAGAACTAATCTTAAGATATATATCTTTATTACTCTAGAGGCGTTTATTACTATTTATATCGCTTCGATTATTTTATCTATAAGCCTCTCTAAGTCTCTTAGTATAATTATAGTATCGAGATCTTCGATCGTTAGGATAAGCGTTCGGAGTATCTTTATAAACTCCTCGATATTTATATCCTTATAATCTCTTTTCTTCTTAATTAAGTCTCGCTTATAATTTAGTATAATAACTATTTCGATTAATATATAATTAGATACTATATCGAGTTCGCTAATAATTCTATAGGTCGATATCCTTTCCGCTAGTATCTCGCTATATCAACTAAAGTCGATCGTTATACTTTTTAGCTCTAATCTAATATCTGATCTAGGTCTTATTACTACTTCTTATAATATTATAAGCTCGAGGTTATAGTCTAGTATTATTATCTATACTAACTTAGCATATATCCTTATTATACTATAGCTATCTAGTAGTAGTAAACTTCCGAACTACTCTTTATAGTAGAGATTAAAGTCCCTTATTACTACTTATTAGTTACTACTAAACTTCTCTAAGATAAGATCTAGTTCAGATAATACGCTCTTTTATAGTACTCCTTCCTATCTCCTTTTAATATATAGTAGAGCTATTCTATATAAGTTATATATATTATATATAGTAATTATTTTATTACTATCTTCTGTTTCGATCGTAAGGTATATCGAGTATAAATAGGGTTCTTATCTAGTTACTTTTAGTAATATCGAGTTGATTTTACTATTAATAAAGAAGCCCACGAGGAGCTTCTTAGCGTTTCTTAAGTAAGCGCTAAACTTACTTTAGAAGAGGTTATATATAGCTTTCTTATCGTATAAGTTTAGCTAAAGTTCTTATATTATAATAATATTATACGTCTAAGTCTTCTTATTTCGTATTAGCAAGTTCATAATATCGTATAACTTCTATATATTATATTATAGAATAGATAGTATTAAGTACTAGTATATACTTAATTAGATACTTAAGAAGATTATAACTATATAACTACTCCGCTTATAGAGGAGGCTATTACTACTAAGAAGGAGCTTAAGGAGCTTAATAATACTACTAAGCTAGCGTAGTTTAACTTAGCCTCTGATCTAGTACCTATTCGGTCTACTATCTCTATTACTATTACTACTTCGTAGATAATTATTCAGTCGATCTCCTTATCTAGGTTTTTCTACTTACTAGACTCGATTATTTAGGCTAGCTTAATACTACTAATTAATACCTTATGATTCTTCTTCGGGGCTCTCTTTATATCTTATACTATAGTATAGCTATCGCTAGTATTATTATCTTCTACTAGTTTAAGAGGGAAGCTCTATATTTTCCTAGCTATACTCTTAATAGCTCTTATCTACTTAGTTAGTAAGGATATTACCCTGAATATATTTTCTATACTCTTTATAGTAAGTACTATAAATTATATATACTTAGAGGCCTATAAATATAGCTATACTCCGAAGATTAATAATAATATCTCGATTATATTATCGAGGTCTGCGTTATTACTCTCTAGTAGCGCTAATAGATCTGCTGCGTCTTTAATAATATCTATTTAATTATTATTAGGAGTAGATAATAATAAAGTAGATTGTCTTAACTCTCTCTCTTAAGACTAAGAGAGTTAGTATTAGTACTATAGGGAAAAGTAGTTCTATCTGAAGTCTCTTTCTCTTAACTAAGACTCTATCTATTACTTTCTATTACTATTTATACTCTCTCTAGAAAGTAAGATGTTTTCCTTTATAATTATTATACTTATAGTCTTATATCTTACTAGGTTCTAAGTACTCCTTTATAAGGTACTCTTTCGAACAGCAGAAATCGTACTTCTGGTTTACTTAATATATTCTCGCTATATAATTAAAGCTATAATAGTTGAAATATTATATAATCTATACTCTTCGGCTGAATTACTAAGTAGCCTTTAGAGCTTCTTTCTATATAATTCGGCGTGCTTCGATATATACGTTTACTATTTCTATCTTATAGAAATCTACTACGATTATATTATAAGACTTTCTAGCTTTAGCTTTTAAGAGCTAAATAACTCTCTTAATCTTATTAGCGCTCCTAATAAGCCTTATATTATTATAGTATAGCGAATCGATCGCTTTCTGCTAGTTATTTATATTAATACTTTTGATAGATATATTCGATACTATTACCTCTTAACTCGGTATTATAACTTCTACCCTTTCTCTTAGCTTACTCTACTACTAGTTTCTATAATATACTAGCTTCTCTGCTACTATAGTATTCCTAGCGTATAGGAATATATCTCTACTACTTATTAGTCTCGCTAACTCGATCTACTTTATTATTATTATAGCTAGTAAGGACGCGGTAATACGTATATTATTATTACAATCGTAGCTAGTGTATTCGCTTAGTACGCTAGTAATAGCGATATTAGATTACTCGATAATATACTCGTTAGGCTTCTCTTATACTCTAAGGAGTAATTTTATAGTCTTACTATTAATCGTAAGGCGTATCTCCCTAGTAGTAATACTATTAAGTTATAAAGCTCTCGCGGTAGATATTAATAAGGATATATTAACTATTTCGTTCCTCTTTGCGATTCCGGCGGTAGCGACTTTCGCCTATGTTCTAGTTCCCTTCTCCTATATACTATTATATCCCGGCACTCTAGCTAATATAGTTCCTCCACTTTTAAGTTTATATAATATCGTAGTTTATTATTTATATTATATTACGCTATCGAGCTTTAATTATTAAATCGCTTCCTATAATACGTCCTAGCTTCCTTAGGCCTCTGCAGTATCGTAGTAAGTGATTAGAGAGTCTAGAAACGTAAGGGATTATACGTAGAGGATTCTAGACTTCTTCTTACCTCCGTGAGTATATATAACCTTAAGTTATCGCGCTTCTCTAAGGATATTTTAACTATAAACGCGTTAGTTAGTATCCTTCCTGCTAATAGATAGCTACGCTAGACCTAGTATTAGTACTATTAAGGTAATAAGACTTAAGGAATCGATTCTAAGTATCGGCGATATCGTACGATGCGTTAATTTGATATTATTCCTAATAATTTGATTCTTCGTAGTATTAGTGTTTTTCCGAATTGTGCAACTTTCACAGTTCGCTTACGTCCCTGTATCAAAGCTGAGCTTGGCTCCTAGTGACTGTCTTGGCTATATCCCCACCAAAATAGAAGATGATGAAGATACCTAGTACGATGTCTTAGTTACTTTCAAGCCTCGTTGATATGGGCGATTTCGCTTTTGCAATACTTAGAAAAACGCTTTGCAAAGGGTCAAACTTCCCTTGCGAGCCGCCACTACAGCCCTCTACAGGTAGGACATTTGCATTTGTTGCCGATTTAAGATCGCAAATATGCTTGAAACATAGTCAAGGAACAACATTTCGGACCGGTCCGATCCTGCTGCAAGAAACTTTAGAATATCCCAAGACACTGGAACGAGCTACAATTCTTCAATTGATATTTCTTGGAACAGACACATATTGCTATATATGCAATTCCCGTGGAACCGAATTTCGACAGCGAATACCCAGGGGTATTAGAGCTGTCTAAATTATCTATTAGAGGAATTCGATTCGAAAAAAGTTCGAGGAGGATTAACCGAGCGGCACAACATAAGCGCTAGCGTTACGTACGCTTCCACCTCCCCCCTCTTGTTGCGGAGATCCATCTTATATAAATTCGACCTTAGATCTAGACCCAGGTTGTCTTCGAGAATCTTCAGGATTACCTCAAAGCGTTCTGCGCAATGGACTTACCTCACAACTGGGCCTGGATGGGCTTCAGTGCCGCAGTTTTATACCTCACATACTTCGTCGTGAACTCCATCAAACATCGCAGCTTCTACAAGAATGTGGTTAGTACTCAAATCCACAAGATTATCAACATCTCTGTGTCATAGCTAATGTTTCTTCAAGCCAACCCCTCCCCATACCATGCTCCTGGGAAATCTCAAAGTCCTTGGCGAAGCAATGAAGCGCTACCCAGCGGACATACACCCCCAACCAATGTTCACACAGATTGGCGTGGAGAACAATCTCCGCGGGCTTTTCTACGTAGACCTGTACCCTTTCAGCTTCCCAATGGTTTTCATCACCGACCCGGCCGTAGCTCTCCAAGCTCAAACATCACCAAATATCAGCCGACACCCAATTGCCAGGAAGTTTCTTCGTGGTGTCGTGGGCACCAACAGCATATTCTCCACCAATGGAGCCAAGTGGTCTCGTCAACGATCTTGGTTCGCACCTGCATTTTCCCTTTCCTATCTTCTGAAACTCGTTCCTGGGATGATTGAGGAGAGTCTAGTGTTCAAGGAGAAACTTACCAAGTTTGCTGTGTCTGGAGAAGTGTTCTCGATGAATGATGCTACGATGAAATTGGCAATTGATTTCATCGGCAGAACCGTTGGTGATATTAGTTTGAAGTCGCAAACGCAATATAGTTCTATTCAAGACAATTTTGTGAGGTCGTTCAGCTGGACTGTTGGACAGACGGATCCCATATGGAAGAAGTTGGCAAGTCCGTTCATGATGGATCGTTATACGCGAAAATTGGATGCCGAGCTCGGTGCTGTAATTAAGCAGAAGTATCGAGATGCAAAAAAAGATGGTACAGAGAAGAGTATTCTGGATCTGGCGTGGAAAGGATACCTGAAGGATACAGGAAAAGATGGAGGCTCCAAGGCTGTGAGAGCAGATCTCGATCCCGAGTTCATGCAGATTGCTTTGGACAAGTTAATGCTTCACCCCAACGAGCGGCCAGGGATTCGACTGACTGAGTGTAGCGCAAAGACTTTCTTCGTTGGAGGGCACGATACCACAGCATCTTTAATGACAGTAAGCTTAGAGTGCCTTCTGAAGGCTGTTTGTACTGATCTACCTCTAGTATCTGTTATACTATCTTTCCATCAATCCCAAATATCTAGCCCGGGTGCGCGCCGAGCACGACTCAGTATTTGGCAGCGACCTCACCACCACAATCAGTACTCTCACAGCCGAACCACATCTCCTCAACAAGCTTCCTCTCACTAGCGCCGTCATCAAAGAAGTCCTGCGTCTTCATCCTGCAGGATTCACCGTCCGCAAAGCTGCCCCCGGAACAACCGTCACATTCGAAGGCCGCTCCTACCCCATGGACAACCACATGATCTGCGTTCTCGCATCGGCTATGCACCGCGACCCGGCGATTTGGACCAACCCCACAGAGTTTGATCCTGATCGATTCCTGAGCCCCGACACCCATTCTTTGGATGCTTGGCAACCCTTTGAGAAGGGTCCGAGAGATTGCATTGGTCAGCAGATGGCGACATTGGAGGTTAGAGTTATGGCCGTTATCATCGTCAGGTATCTGGACTTCGAGGCGAAATTCAAGGACCATGGGCTGAGTGTTCCGGGGTGGGGTGGACAAGCTTATCAGGAGCTGAATATGTCGGCAAAGCCTAAGGATGGAATACCTATGAAAGCTTATTTGAAAGCTAAGTAAGCAGAGTGAAGCTGGTGGGTGGTTCCTGTTTGAAAATGATGAGAGTGGATTGGTGCTTCACGATTGTGGACTTTGAGATGTGTCCTGTGTTGCTGTGAGCTCGAAACTTATATCGCAATATAAGAGTCTCAACAAATCAAAAGCGAAATGTCTTATACGCAGCTCTGGATCAAAGATGAACAGCCCGCTTACCGCTCATACATCTGCTGCGACGTGTCATGTATCACGTGACTATGCGTTGAAAAACTTGACATCTTCGTCAGATGTAACACCCTTGTATCTTGTTGAGCTCTTATGCGAGTTTCGTCATGGCTATCCGAAGCCGAGGCGACTAACAAACAAGTAGTCAATTTCATTGCCCACGTTACTTCAGCACGTTCATTCATTCTTCCAGTTCGGATATCGCAGTTCCGAAAAGTCCGAAGCGAGCCCTTTGAAGAAGTTCGGACAATACGCCAGCAAGAAGGACCGTTTACGACATAAATTGGTGAACATGACGTCAACGATTATGTGTTGGAGGATTTTGGTTCACCGCACTGTTCGAAACTCTAACTGTTGAAAAACTTTCGGTCCTACCGCTCCGGGTTATGTCCAATTGCAAGAATTGTTGCATTGCTCACAATACACTGGAAACCGCGGATTGCTGTGTTCTGCACTTCAGGATCTTCTCTCAGAAAAACCCTCTTTGGTAAAGCTCAAAATTTCAACGATGAGTCTCCTCTATTCAGCTTCCGAAGTACAACAATTTCTGCTGTTTCAGATGAAACTGGTCACAACGAGCAGTGTCCTGACGGTTGCTTTCACGGCATTATACGTGCTGTCGCTGGCCAAATTCCACATTTCTCTGAAGGCTTGATGACTCTTTCAAGGATGGCAGTGTAAGAAAAGAGACAAGTAGAAAGCGACAAGGAAGTTTAGATATGTGCATCACTGCGTGATGAGATGGTTTCTGCCGGATTTTGGGATTTTGGAGAGGTCGATTTGAGCGAGAGATGAACTTCCTGTGAAATGAAGCGCAAACCAGACAAGCACTAAGAGCATGCTTCAGCTTTCATCCGTTAGTGGACGAACCATTTGACCGGTATGGTTTCCATCAAAGACTCTTTGGAGAAAACTCCCGATTCTAAGTTAAGCGCTTCCAGGACCCGTTGTATTGACACTCGGCGCACCATCTACATTCGGACACGTGAACAGTGAGGGGGGAGTTTCATTTATCCATTGCTGGTACTAAGGTGGCATGAGGGTCGTGGACAGCGACTCGTTCCTCATCTATGAGAGGTTATCGACTCTTTATGCGTCCGAAACAGTCCCATGTACCTATTTTGCCGACAAATACCAGTCGCGAGAAGTATACTTGGTCGATCGACTCCCATGAAGATTGTCCTCCTTCATGGTATCCGGCATGCGCACCACCACTACTCGATTCAAGCGCCCGGATAATAAGTTCCCGTGTTCCCCAACATGGAGAATGTGTGTAATATTAGTGGTGATTTCAGCCAGCGTCGATCATGAGCTTCGGAGCTTCTCTGCTTTCCAGTGCAACCGGATGGTCTGTGAGGCTATGAAGACGGAGGTTGGTTGAGCAGATGAGACGCAAAGTTAATCTTAATCACGCGGTCTGGGAATTGGATGACCGATGGCATTGACTCGCTGCAAACTCATGGTGGGATCAGGAAGCCAATGATATTCTTTATCAAATAAGCAATTTGACAACTTTGTACCAGTGATCATCCGTCAACTTTCACAACCATGGTAGTAGAGGAATTACCTCATCCCTCGTGCATGCTTTCATGCTGTAAAATATTTGACGAAGTCCTTCACTAGTTGTCCACCTTCCGCCAACAGCTCTACAAACCCTTCATCTTGGCACAGAACCCTCTGATGCATCGCCAAGAACAGACAAACCATATGCCTTAGCTCACTCACGCCCTCCGTACTCCCAGCACCTTCGTCAGCATACGAGTATCGAACCAAATCGATCACATCACACATGTTCTCCTTGGTGATCTGAAATATGCCCAGCGTTTTGTGCAGGTTATACAGTGCCAATGCTTTCAAAGTATCCACAAGTTGGTAATCTCCCAGTACCCAGAGCGATGCGTGGCCGATGAATGCATCCGAATAGATTTTATCAGGTTCGAAGAAACTTGGAGGATCGGTCTCGTCAGATCCGTGGCCCCCGAGTGCTTTCGGCTCTACAAGGGCTTCTTGAAACCTCATGAGTGATATATCGGGTTCCTGGGGGTCTTTAACTGCAAAGCCGAATCCTTTTCCCTTCCTTTTATTTTTCCTCTCAACCGGTGCCGCGCTGAAACCCCAATGATTGAAGTCATCATCCAAAGCGATTTCGGCATCCTCTTCAGCGATTTCTTCTTCTCCAATCGACTTTTCATCTTCCATAGCCTTTGCTTCTCTGATCACCAGTTTCGGGACCGAATATTCGCCCGTGTATGCGAACTGTGCGAATCTTACGAATGTCTCCTTGCTTACATGTTCCCAAGTCGCATGTCCCGTCTCTGACTCGGAAAGGCCTGATCTTACGAGAGATTGAAGCGGGTGAGACAACGCTGCAATTGCCTCTTCGTGTACAGTGAAGGTGGTTGATTTGCCGTCGATGTTTTGGCCGACTGTGAATTTGAAGATTCGCGAATTTAGGATGCTGTGCACAAGGAAATATGTTAGCACTGTAAGGTACGATAGGATTTCTATTCGGATACTGCTAGGAGAAAATGAGGCGAAGAACCTACTCTTCAAAAGAGGCTGGCATGTTTGTCTTCGTTGATTTCCACCAAGACTGTGATTTTATGTTGAAGTCCTTGCTTGAATGATCGTCTGCAAGCTGCAACCTTCTTGGTGTCGTTATTGCAAGATTTCAAGGCCACTTCTAATTCCGCGTTTGCTGAAATTTGTGGTCAAGAAAGATGGATGTTGGTGTCTGCTGGCATTGCAGCAGTTAGCCGCCAATGACAATGTTGGCGCTTACAGAGCCTTGTCGAGTCCTGTTTGCGGCAAAGCTGAAACCCTATGTACGCCGTGATTGAAGGATGAAAAGGATCTACTATTGGTGTCCAAGAGACTACAAAAACTCCGCACATGAACTTACCTTCAAATTCCAAGCATCATTTGTTTCTGTCTAGATAGTCCAAAACTAAGCGAGCTCAAAAGGAGTCATGATTGATTCGCTCCACATTTTGTAGCTTTCGAGGTCCCTATGCCCCACTGCTCCAGTCAACCCTCAACAAGTTCCATGTAAACTCTGCGTTGATGCCCCCTCTCCCAAGAGTTGGGAATTGTAACACTTGTCGTTCATGCTGTTGATAGATCTAGCTCTTTCACCTGTTGACACAGGTTGACGGTAGTAAAAAGCAACCGGATTCCATTCCCTACACTGCTGATAGAGCCTTCAGAATCACTAGAACCCATTCCGACATATCTTGGGTTTGGTCGCAACACAAAAATGGGAACACCACGCAATATTTGACGCTTCTGTCGATACTCGGATAATTGTAATCTTCGATGCCATCGAGCACGAGGATCGATAGACTGGGTGAGATGTCCAAAAGACCTTCGAGCATCACAACGACTACTCTCAAAATGCTGCAATTCTTCCAAGCACTGTTAAAACGAGCAACAGAAGAGTCGCCATTGCATTAGAGACTTTCTTGCATCATCTAAACAAGTTGCCAGATGAAACACACTCATAAGGTCCAGGAGACATGACACTTACTTATTTCAGTACGTCCTGCATCTTCGTAATCATCGGCATATGAATCACAAGAGAAGTCAAGGTCCCGAATTTGGACTTTCGGCGTCTTTGTGACGACTTCCGCTGGTTGGCGAATGGATTATGCTGTTTTTGGCTGTCTAGACCGTTGAGCGAAAAGAGAGATATGAGCTCCTTCTTCAATAAATCCAGGACCGAAGAGCACTCATAACTTCCTGCTCAAGTCGTATACCGCCAGTTGTAAAAGCTTCCGGGCTGGCAGGGTCAGGGTATCGCGAAACAGAACTTTCTTCACGCGTCGTGCATTCTCTCGAAGGCTGACAGTTGTGAAGCCAAGGCTTTGCTGAAGTCCTTGAGAAAACCCTGGTCAGCTAGCTTCAGACTATCATTCGCGCGGTCGTAATATCTAGTCCAGCAAGTCCCATTTCCTCACTTCTTGGTCCTATGGCGGCAATTGATGATGAAGTCAACTTACCGACGCTGCTGTATCAGGTTGCATGAGTAGAGCTGAGGATACGATCGTTTAATAACTGGTAATTTCTGTCTCGAAAGGTTTGCTTCTGAACTGGTCATTAGGACTGCCACGAACAAAACCCAGAGACTGAAGCAAGTGTTCTCCAAAAAGATCCGATTGGATCGGCGGTATGATGCCTGATATTTCTACCTGCAGCCGGGGTGCAGCGAGGCTATTGATGTTCTCGCTTTGCTGAGCTCGCAAGAGTCACAGCAGTCTGAATTCTTTGACGGCCACCTTCTTATCGTCACCTGTCATTCTAATTCCACATATGTTTTGTTGGGCTTCTGGACCATATTCTGTAGACATTGTGTCATAAAGCCTGCATGTCTCGGATTCCGGCTCGCGATCCCAACCCTGCTCTCTTCCGCATGCTACTGGTAGTATCCGTGATTAGTCTCACATCTCGCCAAAATTTATCTGAAAGATGTTATCGTCTAATTCGTTGAAGAATCGGGTGAGTTTGGATGAAAAGTGACGCAGCATGGGCTGAGCACTCGACTACTTTCATGTACTGTTGCATAGCACTGATAAGTGGAGTGCGTATCATCTCGTGATCTAACCTAGAGAGTCTGACTTGATTTTTCATATCATTATTGTTTCTTCAAGCTTCTTCCTAAGCTCGACTTGATTGTCATCGGTCTACAAGTACATCAGATCATCAACAAGGATCAGAGGGTCGAGTTGCGTACCTTGACACGTGAGTTGGAGCACCTCAGAGTAAACCACGATACTGGTTTGGAGTCGGTATGATAGCAAAGAACTTGGAGTGATTCGGAACGTTTGACAGGACGTAAATGCGAAGTTATGAGCTTTACCATATGTTTACGAGTCTTCCAAGTCTCAAGTGAAGACTGTATGTGTGTGACGAACTCGCCAAAAATATCATTTGTCTGATGCTCCAAGATGCAATCTGGCTTGTTCTGATCTACTCTCTTTTCCTCTAAATATTTATTAGTGCGCTGTCCTGTAATAGTTTCCTCATAACGATACAAATAGGCAATCCACCTGTGACATAGATGTCGGCGTTTGTATGGAACTTTTCCTTAAGGCTCTCGTTTCTCCTGTCCTTGTATTATGGAAGAACTATAGACAGATTCGAAGAATTAGTCACACAAGACTAATTGTCGTGATGTATAAATATGCTTATATCTATTTCCAAGCTTGCTGGGGCAACATGCCCTGGCGTTCCATGAAACTGATGGTACCAAGAAGCAGGGCGATTTAAGAAGAGGCCGTGCTGTGCACGGAGCATATATGAAGTGTCATCGAAACATTGAAACAGTTCAAAATATCCGTAAACGATACAAAGAAGGAAGACGAGGATGCTGCGCACCTAGTGATTTTCTCTGGGGCTCAGCGCATGGTATGGTGACCAAGGAGTCGAGTCTCAACGAGTATACACCAATCAGGAGAAGAATCAACACGAGCGATCAGACTTGAAAGCGATTACTCGTGGCTAGTCAAATGCAAAGCTAGGAAAAAAGTGTAATACTCTGACAAAGGGGCAAAGAAAACGAACGGGAATATGAATGGAGTAACACGTAAATCTGTGATTTCGGTACACTTGGGTGTCATGGCGAATGTTTGCATTCCGAACATAGGTGTCAGAAGAGGCCTACAAGAAGAGACCATGTAGGAAAGTTGCCGGACGAACTCTCGCTTAGCTGAAGAATATTTGGACCCACCTCGCTTAGGAACATGATAAAAGCATTGTCAAGAAATGTGATTCGTGAGCCAGGATTTCTGATGAAGGACGAATCAGAGTTGCAGAGACACAATTGTTTTGATTCTAGACTGGAACTGGAAATCCGTTGGAAGGGGAGCCGGTGAAACACCAAGCCGATCAGGCGTGAAACACAGAGGCTCAAGCCATAGTGAATTTAGAGTTTTCGGAATGCTTGGCAAATGGCCCTTTGATTTTTTGCCAAGGCACGATGAAATTACTCTACTTCAATTCCTCATTCCATGAGAATTATTATTGTACTTTGCTCATAGCTTAGGTCAAGAGGAACTTTAAGCCATCGAGTCTGGAGTTTCTACAGTGATGTAACCTTTTAGGTTTTTGTTTGCCAGTTTTCGCAAGCAAGATTAAGCTTAAGGGAACCAGCATTCAGGTCCTTGGCAAGTCCATTAGTCGAATTGTGTAACTGTCAAAGCATTGACCTAGACATGGCCGTGCTGAAATCGGCGATGCACCAAATTCAGCATATTATGAGTGTGTCTACCCTGAAATGGACATTTCACTGACACGCTGCAAGGTTTATATCAGATGATATGACTGAGACTTTGGTCTTTCTCGCAATTGAAGTGGTGATTTAAACTTCTCTTCACACGGCAACGGCACCAGAGCTGTCTCACTGCACAATAGGTGATGTACGTAGAACCCTTCGACCCATGCAGTTTTATGATGTATGGGATTCTCCCTCGCTGACCAAAAGTATAACAATTGAGGGACTTCCCATCCTGACGTTGATCATAAATCTCCGTTGTTTATCATCAGTCTGACAGGTTGATCCGTCATCTTATTTCCTCTTTTCTCTGACATTTTCACTCGATACAACTTTCCTTAATTATTAATCAACTTCATTCATACATAAACGCATCTAATACACTCTTAATCCAAAGCCGACACCTCCAGTACCCTACAACTCAAGATGCAACTTCTCGCCCCGGTCACCGTCCTATTAGTAACACTCACATCTACCTCCCTCGCATACCCCACAGTCCAAGTATACGGAAATGCACCAAAACTCACCTTACGACAAGAAAGCGCTCCAGATGCTCCAGCTGAGGGTACATCGTCATCCAACACACCCAGCAACGCAACAGGCTCCAGCTCAGGCTCAGCAATTTCGAACAACACCTCCAATAACGCTTGCTCATCCGAGATATTAGCCTTAGCAGCAGGGATCCAATCCAATATCGACGACCAAAACAACGAGCTCACCACGGTGAACGCGCTTGGCATGGTTCTTGCGCAAAGTCCTATGGACATGACTCTCTATGGGGCCACGCAGACATCCCTTATGGGTTTCGTGACAAAGGGAATTTCCATCCGAGAAGGCAACCAGAAATTGGCTCCGCCGGATAATGGTGCTATACCTGGTTTGGCGAAAGTTGCGATGGCGCAGATGGAAGAGTTGAATCTTACGATGAGTCTGGCCATGCCACCTTCTGGAGTTGTCAATATCGTATGTTTTTCTCTTCCTTTACTGTCAAAGGACTTTTGAAGGAGTTTGGACTGATTGTGTGTGTTACAGAGTCAAGCAAACGGGACTGTGGAGACGCTGAAAAAGGACTTCGCTGGGGGCATGGTGCAAAATAAGGCGAATCTCGAAGCAGTAAGCCTCCTGACAACTCTCATACAAACCCATCCCGTACCAGGTGTAACTTGACCGCAAAGGATCATAGCTAACTACTGTCAAGGCAACTTCGGGCTGCAGAATCCCCAATCGTTGAATGATCCGTATTGCTGGACTCAACAAGTGTGATGCTGAGTATGGCAAAGGGGAGTAATTGTGGGAGTGTGATACTGGGCATCGCGGGCATTTCTGCAGACACTGTATATAGATCGGAAGAATTAGAGATACCATATGCACTGCGAAAGCGATTTGTTTAACCTATGGAATATCATTCGAGATGTATCGAAAATCTAGCTGCCTACCTAATCAAGCGGGACAAGTCATATCCGATCTGTTCAACGAACTAGATTTGATTATTGATCTTTCCGCAGCTAGCCATTATTTGCTGGGATGAGCCTCCAGAGTCCCTTTAGCAGGCCTATAAGCAAAATACCTGCTGTGGACAAAAAGAGAGAGATCAATCAGTTATGTCTAATTACTACAGCATCTATTCCCCTCTATCCTTTGGCTTCTATTCTACGTAGCTGAAAATGCGATTTGCGGACTTGTCTGTTTTTTTCTTAGTGAATTTGCCTAAAGTAGTGCATCATGATACTCCACTCGAGGGGAGAGATTTTCTGATGTTTGGTTTTTTGCATTTTCCTGTCTTTATTGTAACTTGAAATATTCCTTCTTAGCTCGACTACCAGGCTATTATCTTGTCTGACGGGTCAGAATTATCCCCCACTAGCTGATGAGCCTATATCGCTACACATCGTTAGTCCCAAATCCCCGGAACGCCGTGACACTGCCTCCGGGCATACCAGGAAACCAGCTCACACGGTCTTTTGTAAAATATTCCACCGTCGGCCTCGATTTCGTCTCGTGGAAATTGAAATTGTCCACTGTACCCTAGCGTACGAACTTCATCCCCGGGAAGGCATCTCCAACACGGTTCATGAGTGTGCCACACGTCTTGCAGAAGTAATTAGTCATCGCCTTGCTTCTGATTGGTGTCTTCGCTTGACTATAGACTGTTACGTTGTCGCGGCCGCGCACGTACTTGAGGTATTAATTTCGGATAGTGACACTTGATGCGAGCATTAAGGCGGTAACTTTACGGTTGTCGCAGACAAAGGCATTGACAAGGCCTGGACCTTGGGTTGGCTGGTTGTGTAGGAGTTCAGAAGGCGGATGAATAGATGATCACGGTGAACTTACGATAACCAGCTGCACCGCAACACAGAAATATGTTGCTGTGGCTTCCTTTTCGTTGGAAAGGCCATCTTCAGCGATCCCGGACAAAGGAATGAAGGGCTTGGAACTATCTGCTGTGGCTGCCATTGCGATTTGATGTATATGGTATTTGAGGTTGATATGATGTTGGTCCATAGTCACGAGTTAGTCGAGTATCTACGCCGTGGACTAGCCGTCCAGACATATCTCCCTTCTGGAGTCTCGACTACCTAGATTCTACAGCCATGATACAACCGATAATACTACTATAATTATCACTATACATTAGCTCACATAGACAACTTAATTGTACGTACTACGACAGAGTGATTCTAACATATGATAACCTCTTGACGTACGAGGAATCCGGAGGTTGTTGCTTTTCTCTGAGAGCTGTATGATGCTGTGAAAGTGGAGGAGATGTTGTCGTTGATGAGATGTCTGGATATAACAGCCTTGTTACAGGACTTTATATCATTACTTGCCCTTCAGAGATAACAAATTTATCTGTAGCCACCATGACCGCTTTAGTACCTTCTTTCATTTGGTAGCTCATTTTGCCGTTAGATCGGCGCATATTTTCCAATCATAGAGCACGAATCTGGAGTTCTGGTGGTTTTTCTGGCAAGCTTATGCAAGTATGAGCTAGCGGGTTGCCAAGTGCGACGCATTCCAAGGATATGGCGCATTTCGAGCGAATAAACACTTATTTGCGTCTTGATCCGTTATTCTCGCCGGGCAATTTTACAGTAATTATATGTGAGAGGTCTAAAACAGGATGTCGATATGCAGCAACGCGGTGGTGAAAGCAGTCGTATAGTAGGCCAAAAAGAAATAAAGAGGCCTCTTGTCATCCTAGGGTAAGTTAAGAGGCAAAGCCGAAGAGGCAACGTGGCGCCAGAAGAAAGGTACGAATAGAGGAAGAACTAGCGATCAGGAGGAAGAAACACTTGCTACGAAACAAAGACACTGCACAGAAGTTACGGCAGAAGAGGAGGGTCTTGGGGAGACGAGACAAAAGAAAAGACCATCATAGAACGGCAGCAAGGAGTCTCAAATCCTCGAACGACCCAAGACGGGAGAATCATACGACAGCATTTTTGAAAGGCCATACCACTCTTCCAGTGTTGACTTTGAGACACTGTCACCCAGGAAGCCTCATCGACCAACGTATATAGCCTCAAAGCGGACTTTTGTGCTAATCTTCTGAGTCAACCCGGACAGCAGTAATCTCTAGTAGCTCAGTGATTAATCACGTACGGAATATTACTCCAGATATCCTGTGCTCACGTCCTTTGCGAAGGACCCCTTGTCAATAACAATAGCTTCACTCGGATAGCTATTGCTTGGCCGTACTGGTCAACTCAGCCGATGAATTGGCTTGCTACTTGCTTTCTGTAGTCGATGAATGCGAAGTCGCTTATGGAAAGCTCGCTACAGGCATTCCGTATTGGTATGCTCTCGGGAGTGGCAGAGCTCGCGACCATTGCTTTCTGAGCAGGTACAACAACGTACAACAATGTCAAGAGCTACCGGTTGCATCAGCAGACCCTCATGGAGATTCTCGAGGAAATAGTCGCTTTGCACAGTGTGCTGGACTCGAGCAAAAAATTATCATCATCGGCTGCCCTAGACTTGTCTGGGCTAGAGTATCCCCGGCGCTACGGTCAGGTGTGTCAATACTCCAACGAAGAAATCGACAAACTCACATTGCTCTCTCGAATTGAGTGCGGAAGACTCTTAAGCTGGCGACGCTCCGATACATGGGCGAAAATATCGATGGCTTTCTTCAGCTATTGGCCATAGGTAAGATGGCAATCAACATCGCCCTCGCTAACGCTACGCAGCTGTAAGTGCATTTTCATGACCTACTACTGTCTACAGCTATATGTTCGCATTCTTGATTGTTTGCAGGCTGGGTTTGCTGCCTAGGCATTGACAAAAGCGCAAAGTGGCAGAAATTTCAATTGATGCAGTCTAGGCACATTTTTATATCAGGAATTCAATCATTTCGCGAAACATTGGTGTCAACTGGAATGCAGCTACAATCTCGTCATCCCATAAGAGTATTGAGAACATATAAGGTAATATTGCAAAGCCTTTGGCTGGCTGCCGTGGCTGACGTGCCAATCGATATTCCGAAGGCTCGATCGACACGTGCAGCCAGGCACGCAGTTCTCAATCCAGGAGCGGATTTAGAGGTGTTCGAACGGCTTGCTAACTTGTACCACAGAGAAAAACTTTGAATTAGGAATCGATCATCAGGACAAGAGAAGGCCACTGAGCAAGAATCACTGGGGGATTTGAGTTTTCCTACCAGTCAGTAATTGAACTCCTTAGCGTTTGAAACTAGCAGTCCCCAAGACGATTCCTCTAACTTATCTCTCAGTTACTACCACGGAGGCAGTCGAGTAAGCCCCATCTATCTTCTAATGGTTGATGAGGACCCAGTATAGTCCCCAAAAGTCACCACAATGTGACCACTAGAGTGACCACCGAAAGTGGCCACCCACCCTGATTCGGCAAGGACCATCTGATCGATCGTGGTGTTCCACACTTGGCACCCTGTAACGCATGATGAACATACGAAGTACTGTCGCATGCTTTGCATATTTAACAACCGCTTCGAGATCCCTACTGAAGCACCTTTTCCCCCTCCAATCCCCCACTCCCAAATAATCTCATTACTCGACAGCGAGAAAACTACCATCTGTAATTGGTCTGGGAAAATCTACCGCTCTCTTGCGACATGCAACAAATCTCCCGACATGGGCGTATAATTGGAAAAGTATAATACTGCACTTTACGAGAAATTATCCACGAAGGGAATCGTCGATCCTATTGGGCCTACACAGGGCACTTTTTTCATCTAGCAAAACAACATATCCGTGCTTTCTGGCTCCTGGATTCGTCTTTACAAAGAACATGCACTGTATCCAATCGCAATAAGACAGTCAAGTACCAAGGTGGCTAAGCACAAACGGTAATCTAGGAAATCTGCTGCTCAACCGGACCTCGTGAAACTGTCCCCCGAAACCTCTCTGCGGCGCAGAGGGCCATTTTTTACCCTAGTCGAGGTTGTCGACTTGGGGAACTTTCCTGGCAGGTTACCCGCAGCCAGAAATGCCAGAGCCACAAATTTATAGCAATGAAGTTCTGTTATTCCTTAAAAACATGCTTGGAGGTTAATTGTGTATACTTTCATCAAGATCACCAGAGTTTACAAATGTCGTGTATACCTCAAAGAATGGTCAAGCCTTATATAAACTCGCGTTTAGAGGACGCGAGCTTCTTCTGGGCCGTGTCAAAAGTTTCTCTCTAGCTTATCGGCACTGTACCCCAGAACTCTTTAGGTAAGGAATCGCATCGGCATCATCTGCCACAAGAATACGTGTTTTAGGGTTGTATATGCTGAAGGTAAATACTGTGAGAGAGGGATGTCCTCGACATCGTCTGCTCAGATTTGTGCTCGGCCTAGGTTTGGACTACGAGGTATGCGTAAATTTGCACACGCTCAAGTCTTTCAAATTGTCTTTCTAAACAAGGATTTCCCTGATGGCATTCATCAACATCACGTTACAAGTTAATTGGTTTTGGCCCCTCTAGGAGGGTGGGTAATCCGACACGATTAGGGAGCTTAGTCTTGTGTAGCGACCATCGTATGAAGAGATGAAATGTTGCATTTGCATGATAGCAAAGAAGAGAATCGAGTAAATAGCCGAATGCACTGCCAGGTACCCATAATAGATCCAAAGAACGTCGCCCTTTGGCAAAGAAGGTGCTCTCGAGCTGGCTATATACAAAAGGATAGATACATAAGCGTGTTATCGCACATAAGAATCCGAACGGCATCAAACCGACAACTTGAAAAGAGAAGACCGTGGCCATATTCAGAAGAATTGTGCAGGGCTACTTGATACATATCAAGCATGTTCGGCACATATCAGGTGGCCATCTTTATTTTCACAGTACTTATCTGGTACAGAAACCAGGTTAGCAGGCTCTTATAGGGTCACAAGGGAACACTGACTTAGGTCTATATCGGTGTGGATATTCGCATCAAAGCCTCCACAATCGCAACCCAACGTAGCGGTACTGTGATTAAGAGTACATTTACAGGCGAGAAAGGCACGGCCACTGACACGTTAGCAGGCTTTTCAGGCTAGCGTTCGGAACATTTACGGGTTTTTTCCCCACTATTCGAGTTAGTATTTAGCAAAGAGTTAATCACAAGAGACGTACGATGAGTCTGCCATTCCTGTTTATAAGACGATATGCAAGGTTGTATGTTGAAGGGATCAGCGCATTCCTACCGTCACGACAGCCGACTTCGAGGTTAGGATAGTTGAATGCAATATCGGGGCAGGAGGCGTGGAAATTTCCAAAGGCTAAAGCAGCCGGAAGGGTGACGAGAGGAAGAAGGACAGAGAAACGCATTTTGGTGGATCAACCGAGTTGAGTGTGTTCGCTGTGTTGTGGTATAGACGAATGCAAGGCAGAAGGCAGAGATAGTCCTTATTTATAATCACAAATGGATATCACACTATACAGGAGACATACTTGTAGTAGCTACTATCCCCCCCTGGTTTATTTCAAAGTGGAGATCTTGAGTTCGATCCAGTTTCTGGCAGATTCTATTCCTCAGATTGGCCAGAAGCGCAGATTATTCTCCACTTTGAATTAAACCCGGGGGAGGTGGGGGGGGCTAGTAATATAATAAAAGCAAAATTTATTAGTCTGCAATTACATTTGACTTCAAACTTGGTTCTTGGAAAGGTTTAGATTTATCGAAAACCCGATGCTTAGGCTAGTCCTAGGAATAGGCAGTGAGGTTCGCACACACCCTTGATTCTGCCGGTGCTCTAACCTGAATTAGGGCGATAGCTGCTACCGCCCTTCTGTTCTAACTTCTCACTGGTACTGGTCGAATGAAAACGTTATGTGGTTTGAAGAAGCTTACGAAATCTGCTGCCGCTACCCCAGGTTGAACAGGATTCCAATTAAGCTAACCAAGTGTGACGTGGTTTTGCGGGGCCGTATTACGAGGCAGGACGGCTCTATACGGTGGCATTAAGATCACCTACTCAAAGTATAGTTTCGGAAAACCTGATATTTACTATCTGAGGTGTTGTCTAAAAAAGTAGCAATCTTAGCGGTGGGTTAGTTAAGGCCGCGCGGCCACTTTTCTTTCGCCCACTTATGGAAAAGCCCCAAAGGTACCAACCCAGGTAAGGAGGTTCAACCAGCTCCTGCTACTCGTACGGAGGAGGTACTCCGTACGATAGTACCGGTAGTGAGACAAGCTAGGGATATCTCCGTACAGTGCTCGATCACGTCTGCACGTGTCGTCGAGTAAGGAGGCTGAAGGGACAAATTGATTTGAATGCGAGAGTCGCTAAGCGCAGACAGTGAGCGGGTGCAGAAAAGAAGGGACATAAATTCATGGGCAATGCCAGGGGCCAAGCAGGAGGCAGAAGTGGTCAGCCTCGTCAGCGCATTGCTGGTGTAGAGTGCGGTGTATGTGAAGTAGTGTGTCTTTGCGACGAGGTTTGCTATGGACCTGTAAGGGGTTAGAAGTCCCTGATACGGTTAGGGAGATTAGTCTTGTGTAGCGACCAACATATGAAAAGATGGAGTGTTGCATTGTTACGATAGCAAGGAAGCGAATTGAGGCAGTAGCCGCATATAACAGGTGGCCTTGGGTAAACCCGACAAAAGAAACGTTATCCTGTTGCAAAAAAAGGTACTCTCGAGTTAGGTAATTACAAAAAGGATGAATATTGTGGAAGGCACAACAAAACAAGAAGAACCCAAATCTAAAGGAGTTGCCATTTGCTACGTTTAGCAAGGCAAAACCTTAGGGTATGGAAAAGTGAGTGAAGAAGTGACTATTTTTTTTTTTCAGTAATATGAGAGGAGCGAGCTTTTATCGGAATGCAGAGCACCCTAATAATAGCCGAACCTTGTAGCCTAAGGCTACTACAATGGAAAGGGTTTTGAAAGTCCCACAATATGTAAGCGTGCTTTCATACATAAGAATCCGAACAGGACCAAAACGACATCTGGAATTGAAGAGAAGAGCGTAACTCTAATCAAAATTAGTATGAGGCCTCTTGATTTATGTCAATTCAGTGAATTGCATGTAAGGTAGCCATTTTGATTATCACAGTGGGGATCTAAAGCAATGATGAGATTAGCAGGCACTCGGAGGGATTGAAGCGAGCACCAACCCAGGTTTAAACGACTCCTGATTGAGCCCCCATTCGAGTTGGGGCATTGACAGTCTAGTATACCGATCCTGGAAGTGTCAAGATGGCAACTGCAATGGGCAAAGGATTCGCCCCTGAAACGTCAGCAGGGTTTATACACCAACATTTGGAGTAGTTACGTATTTGTCGCCCACTATTCGAATTAGTATTTGGCAAGAGTCAATCACAGGAGAGACGTACGACGAGATTCCCACCGCGATTTTCAACCCAATATGAAAGATTGACCTGAGAATGTTGCCTTTTTTTGCTTTAATCAACACAATTGGCGGAGAGGAAGGGTTGGTTGAATGCAATTCCGGTGCAAAATCTGGTAAATCCCCCAAAAGCTTTAGCAGCCGGAATAGTAGTAAGAGGGAGGAGGATAAAGAAACGCATTTTTAGTAGGCAAGTGCTTAGAGTGTGTTGGCTATATGGGAATAGACCCTGCAGGGCGGATAGTCCTAATTTATAATTACAATTGGATATCACACGGCATAGGAGAGTTAATAGTTAGTATATTAAAAGCAAGGTATATTAGTTTCAAGTTTATTTGACTTTAAACTTGGTTTTCGGGAAGTTTTGGATTTATCGAAAACCTGATGCTTAAGCTAGTCCTGGTAATAAGGGGAAGGGACAGTGAGGTTGTATTAACCCCTTGATTCTGCCGGTATTCTAACCTGGAGTGGAACGATATCTACCGCCCTTCTGTTCTGACTGGTGGTGGTCGAATTATATGGTTTGAAGGAGCTTACGAAATCTGCTGCCGCTACCCTAGGTTGAATAAGATCCTATCTCAGCTAACCAACTGTGGTGTGATTTTGCGGGGTCGTATGCCGGGCAGAACGACTCTGTACATCGTACGAGGTACAAAGTAGTTTCATTTAGATTATCTAATAGAAGTATGGTTTCTAAAACCTTATATTTATTGTGGGCTGTTGTCTAACATAAGTAGCATTTGGAGTCGTGGGTTGATTGAGGCCGTGCGCGCCCATTTCGCTTTTGCCCACTTCTGGGAAGGGCCCCAATCAACTCCCGCTACCCGTACCGGTATCGAGACAAACGAGGCATACAATACTCGATCACATCTGCGCGGGTCGAGTAAGCAGCTTCGTCAGCGCATTGCTGGTGTAGAGTACGGCGTACGCGAAGTAATATCCCTGCAACAAGGTTTGCCAACGAGCCCCCCAAGCCCACATTACGTGGTGGCGAAGGAGATACAAACACTTCCAAGTCCGCTCCGGGCTCTAGTGCCCACCCACTATGCAAAGGCAAAAGTTCGTTTGGATATTCCTCTTCTCAGCGCGCATCCGGACTGGCAATACGTCTTCAAGGAGTTACGGGTAGATTTTCCCGCAAAGGATAACCTTCCCTGGACTAGAATACTTCGTACAAGTTAGAATTAATCAACATTCGGTATCTGTGCACGACTCTAGGTGATTCTAGTAGCTTCGGGGTTATAGGGGTTTAAGCAGGGGGGGAATCTAATGAGATAATAATGCAAATTCGCCGCTTTTACTACTAGAAACACTAGAATTGACCATGGAGTCGACATATAATATACCTATACCGAAAACGCCACGGAAACAGACTTCACGAGATAATCGATTACGATATGAGACTCTCTACTTCGAGGCCGGCTGGACTCAAGACCAAATTGCCTTTCAATTGAATCTTACTCGAGCATAAGTCTAGTACGCCTTATCTTACCGATTGACTCCTTAAAGTCACTCTCGAGGCCGAAAGGCATACCTAAATACTCCGCAAAGGAAGCGTCTAATAGACTGGGTTACTACTTCGAAGGCAAATCGGCGTACTCTATGGGATTAAATACCCTCGCTTCTAGGGTGGGATTATAGGTTACAAGCTATTCGAACAGCTTTTAAGAAGGAAGGGTATGCCCGTCGAATTGCTCGTCGAAAACTAGTCCTTATCTATATTAATAAGGTCTAAAGGCTTTAATAGGCTATCGAGCACGAGAATTAGACTGAAGATCAGTAGTTTTCGATCTGTTAGAGTGACGAGACTTAGGTATAACCTGGGAGGTATACGAAGGACTAGATTACTCGAAAGATAGGAGAAGAAGAGCTCTTTCACGACGATTGCGTAGCTGATCGATATCAAAAGAAGATCAGGTAGATATTTTAGGGGACGATTTCGGGGAGGTACGACCGCTATAAAGGGATATTTTAGGAGAAAGACTAGGAGATGATAAATGCCGGTTCGTACTTAGGTATTCTAATACCGAAGATTCAAGAGATACTCGAGGAGTTTCTAGACCTTGAATTTCAATAAGATAACGCTAAAGGTCACGCTGCTACGTTTACTCGTGAGGTATTCGAAGCTATTGGAATTAAGCCTATCTACTAGCCTCTAAATAGTCCCGATTTGAATCCTATCGAGACAATTTGGGATAAAATGAAGGATTAGATCGAAATAAAACATCCAGAGGTATATAATTCGTATAAACGTCTACGAGGAGTAGTATAGGAAGCCTGAGAAGCAGTTATATACGACAGATTTAAGGAATTAATTCGTGAAATGCTACGAAGATGTAAGGCAGTGATAGAAGCATAAGGAGGCTGTACAAAGTACTAGGGAATTTATATAAAGCAGTATTGCCAAGATCTGTAAAGCATAAGGCTAGTAGGGGCCTAGCGCTCAGACTATAATTGTTGATTAATTCCCCCAAGTACGAAGTATTAGACGAACTCCTCGACAAGGCATGGAAGGAAGGAAGGGAGACTGTTGATGTCGGGGATGCAGCTCCAAGGTGGGGGGCTGAAATCGTAATCTGATAAGGTTCCTGTCGTAGCCTATCGGATTGGATGAAAATAGTCAGATTACGGCATCCTATGGAGCGGACTTATGCTTTTGGAGAAGGAATGAACTCGTATCAGTAATACTCGTGTGGTCATGGGTAGTAAAGTAGAACACAACTGGGTCTATGATCACCTAGTAACCAGAAGAGCAAATGGCGCCTATCCAAACAGGGTAATCTGACATCGATTAGAGGTCTCGAAAGCGACTTTTAGCCTATCGCACAAATCATCAAATTTCAGAAAGTTGCTCCACAGACAAGATGCGTTTGTATTATAGTACTTATATCGCATCAGCCTTGGTTGGTATGAATTCCATTTCAAGGATTTACCGCCAAGATGGGGGCCGGGGGGGGGATTCGGTTAATCAGATTAAACCGAAGTGTCTTTAAATCAAATTCAAACCTGAAGTAATGACGCTCTACCCCCCCCTCNCCCCACCCCCACTCCCCAGTTTAAATATTCAAAACTGTGCTATGATAGGGGCGTGAGTTTTAACGTTTAAACCGGGTGGGGGGGGAAAGCAATAGCCAGTTCCCGACTTTTTGGCTCGGGGCTCGCTAGGGAAAGCAATTATGTCGCGAAAGCAAAATGTCCCGTGCCAAGTAACACGTCATATCCAAACTACTACCAAAAAAACCCCTCCTTCCATCACCTCTTGGACCGTTAGTGGGATTTTCGGTATAACGATCCCAGCAGAAGGTGGTAATGGCTCTCGGGCAGTCGAAGATCAGGAATGCTACATGAGGTAGAACAACCTTCCCTTGCCTTCTATTCAGTAGCCAGCTTCCAACTATTACCCAATGTATGCTACAATAGCAGACTATGATGGAGCTTTTGGTGAAGCACATGAATCGAACTTATCTTGTCCAGCGGAGTAGTGTACCACTGCGGCGCGATTCTATTCAGTAACAGAAGAAGCTCTAAAAAAAAGTCCATTAAAAGACTAAAGAATCAAAGTATCAATGCGCGGGGGCGGGGTGACTAATAAGATATTGACCGACTTACAAAAGGCGGCGATCTTAAGATACTGCTTGGAGCAATAGGAGATAGATTTAGATCCAACACACCGACGTGATATACGCTGCAATTTGCTACCTAGAGAGTGTGTGTTTCTCTCTATATTTCTGCTTCCTTTACTGATCGTGATCCCTTGCCTAATTTCTCAGATCGTGAGAGTCTAATAAGGCCATGGTTCCAAGTCTACATCAAACAGCGTTTCCAGCTTCATATTATCAAAATGAAGCCAATTGCGCTAGCTAGACTTGACATATATACAAAGGAAGAGGTAAGATATTGGTTCTGTAAGCTCTCTGCTGATCTATAACTCTATAAAAGCTCTCGACTAAAGAATATACTTGATATGGACGAATCTTGAGCACGTGTTGGCTACTCTATCAGAGAGCATGTAATCGGGATGCGATTATCCCGCCATGAAGCCATAAGGCACACACGCACGTAAAGTCGACACTGTATCAGGCATGAAACGCTCAGACATGCCACTTCATCCTGATAAATTAAGCGAGGTTATCCGCTGTATAACGCTTATTTTCCTCTCTAAACTACTACCGGATACGTTATTTAATCATTTAATAGAGCATAATATATTAACTTTCAGGCTAGCGTAGTCTGAAACGTCTATTCAAGTTATTTTAAAGACGTGGTATGGTTATTATAAACGTGCTATATGTAATGGTCACGTGGTAGTCGATTGTATATGTACGGTGTTAAGCGTATACTGCCTGCGCAGTATATTGTGATCTTTTGGTCCAGATGGCGTAGTTGGTGAGAGCTTAACCTCAACCCCGTTACGCTATAGTTATCTCTTACTTTTACTTTCGCATGGTTTCACCAAGTCATTTGTTAAGCAAGCAAAAGCGGCATGTGTAGCCCCTTTGCTGTGGCATGTGTGTGGCCTTAATGGCCTCATGACGAATTAATCGTAATCTATAATCGTACCAGCAGTTCGAAAAGCTTAAGCATTGAATTAGTCTGCTCCCCCTGGTCCAAAAAGCATTAATGGGTCCAGCACCTTGGATTCTTCTTAATGACGGTTAATAGCCCTGCCTGACCTGGTACAATATGTCGGAGTAGGATCTTTTATAGAGTTCGAGATCGGTTTAAATCAATCTCGAATTTCTGGAATCGATTGAAAGGTCATCAAGGCTACAAGGCATATATATATATCGCATTAAGACACCCGTATGCCGCTTTTGCTCGTTAAACGAATAACTTAGAGGTATACGTTTCAACGTTATAAAAGTGATTAATTATACTAAGAAAATATATACGACAAAAAAGTACATTCGGATCGGACTAACTAAATACGAGTTGTAGTCTTTATAGCTAAATATATCAACAGCATTAATTCTGGTATCTTTATAGACGATTATAGCTTCTAGGAAAAGGAAAGTCGCTTAAATCTAGGTGGGTAGAGTAGCATAGGTGCCTAGCCTAATATAGGGTTATTCTAAAGTGCGGGTATGTCTTATGGCCTCATGACTTTTCAACCAATTCCGAATTTCTAAAAGAGGGTTTGAGAATCAAAGGACGAAATTGAGTGGTTACTTCTTCATTCATTACCCAAACATGCACTCGTGCGTGCCCTTTCGACCAGTACGGAAGATAATACTCGGCTAATATCTACCCCCGTCTGGGGTCTAGCGTATCGAGGCTAGCATAGTATAGTTTATACTTGTTGCTCGTATACAGAAAATCCTAGCAATCCCCTCCTCATGGTACGTATCAAATCGTGCTAGATATCCTCCTGGTATATCGTATGATCCGCACACCAAATGAGTAAGAGCCAAGATAATCAACGAGAGAAATCTTCTCGTGACCTTCTACTTGGTTTCTCCAGAAGTCTGAACCTATCCATAGTGGGTTTTGCAGGGAATTTTTGGTGTGTTTGCCCTTGTCAATCCACAGTGGATAGGTTCAGACCTCTGGAGAAACCGAGTACTATCCCCCATTCCCCCCCCCCCCTTCTGTGAATAAGTCAAAGTGGAGAACAATATACGCAAGGGCATCTGGCCAATCTGGGGAAGAGAATCTTCCAGAAGCTGGATCGAACTCAAGATCTCCATTGTACTTGTAGTAGGTGTGTTTAAGCCCAAAGGATAGCCTAAATCTCGAGCAAGAATTCTAGAATTCACAAATTCGTCCATGCGGTAGGTAACTACTTGTAAACCAAAACAGAATACATACTGATATTTAGGCTTTTAAGGCGTAGTCAATCCACTTTCGAGCTTCTGGAACGTTCGAAAGAAGGGCTATAGAGAGCACGTCCTTTAGAAATAAGAGAAATATCTGGGTTAGGAGGAGAAACTCGTCAAAACCGATAAGGTAAGCAAGTCACCGCAAATAGGAGATTACAAAAGACGTCCTTGTGCTGATCTATTCTCAGCCCTATAGATTATGATGGGAGAGTTCAGACCCATGAAGAAACCGAGTAGGTGGTCACCGGTACCACTGTACGGAGTAATCTGGATGCTCCTGAGGAAGCGCGGGGCCGGCAGTTATGACCGATACATCATACGGCTTCAGGCTACAGAGGCGTAATTTACAGCAGGATCAATTGAAGCTGCTCGCCCGCCTGTAAATTCGCTCCGTCATGTAGGGTATCAACTTCTCGAGCTCACACGAAAAGGGTGACTTCTGATGCGATTTCATCATCTTTAAAAGTTGACTAATCATTTCTCCCGACTGTTAGTCGAGGAGGTAGTGAGGTGGTGGGTCTAGGGGAAGGCGACTCCGACGATTATCCAATAATACAGGACCTCCAGACTACCTGCAAAATCAAGCGGCCTAAGCTTTTGACCCCAGGTCCTCTGCCCCAGATCAGAAGTGACTCTAGATTTGGCCGGCTATATCAATTAAGCACTGCTCACCAAGTAGTCAAAGACAGGGTAGCGTAGCAACGGTGCACCGCAGTAGAGCGCGATTCTGATGAATTACTTCGTACATGGCTAAATTAACGTGAAATTGATATCCCTATATATAGTTGTAGGAAACAGCATCCTGTAAGGATTGTTGTATCAATAGAAAAGCAGAAAATTAGCATATGTATATAGTTCTGTGTAAAAAGGGTAGACAAAGTATGCAATTGAATTTGTAACAGCTGAATTGTATAGCATTTTAAATAACGAAGTGGGCACGGACGACGAATCTACATTTACTCGGCTATGTACGAAGTCCAAAGTACAATATAATACGGTAGTAGCTACTACGGTATCGCCCCCTTTTTGAGGGGTAAAATCCGTGCTGTGATAGAAGCAGAAGTTTCAACGTTTAAACTGGGGGAAGGGGGGGGGGTGGGGTGATAGTACTACCCCCGTCCTCCCAGTCCGAATGTAATTTATGGGCCGCTGACTTGAATACATCTTGTGGGTGGTTTAGAGCCCTGGCAGACTTGTTGAACTGAACAGACTTTAATCCTTTATCGATTTAGGAGTAGATTTAGAAGATTTTCCGGTCTGTGAAGGAGGTTTTTGAGACTCAAAGGACGAAATTGAGTGGTTAAACCCCCTTGGTTTACTACCCACAAAGATCCACAATTACACTCGGACCGGGGGGGTGATATTGTAATGAAAGGCTGAAGCTTTCCGAATGTAATTAAAAGGGCACACGCAGATTGACCCTATATTAGGCACTAATGCCACTTAATCTATTTGATTTTAAGCGAGTTACCTCCTCTAATTACAGTAGGTCTTCCTAGACCCCTCGCAGAACACCGAAACCCAATTTTATCGTGAGATTTGGTCAAAGATCATTCATTCATTCTTGTACCATACGTAAGTCACGTCCTGCTTCATTGCCTTGTACATTCCTTCTCGCAACGGTTTCTCCGAATTCTATCCAGTGTCTCCTGGCAGGTTTTCTTCCTCAACATGTTCTTCAACAATCTACTCGTCGTCGCTACTGTTATCTCCCTTGTGTCTGCTTCTCCAATAGAGCACCATGATACCAAGAGACCAATTGTTGTTCCTATGAGACGAATAACTAACGTTTCTTCAGTGAGCGGAAAAGATCGACTTGGTAAGCCATGATTGATGCTAGCTCACCGACATCCAGGCTAATTACCCAATAGCTGCAAGGCGCGGTTTGACAACATTAGGAAGCCGCGCAAGCTCTGGTGCCCTCCAAAATTGGGATATCCAATATGTCGCCCCTGTTGAGATCGGGGGAAAGATTTGGCAGCTCAATGTGGACACAGGATGTAAGCCGGAACCCTTAACGATGTTCAACGAAAGCTCCTAATTCTCATAGCTGCGAACACTTGGTGTGGTGCCAGGAAACCTTGCGAAAAGTCTGCCACCGGCATCTCGACTGGCCGTAAAATTTCTCTGATCTATGGAAAGGGAGAAATGCATGGTATAGAGTATAAAGATACGGTCAGCTTCGCCGGGCTCACGGTCAAGTCTCAGTCGATTGGCTCTGCTACTTCGACAAAGGAGATGATAATGGTTGATGGAATCTTTGGACTCGGCCCCGTCGAACTAACGGAATATCATACGTCTGGCATCAAGAGGGTTCCGACTTTTATGAATAATCTGAAGGCTCAAGGATCTATCGCAACTGAGGTCTTTGCTATTTCTTACAGACCTGAGTCTGGAAATCATATGAATGACATCAACGGAGAGCTGACTATCGGCGGTATCGATACTTCTAAGTATACTGGTGATTTAACCTACTTCCCAAGAGTTACCACCGGACCGAACGCGGGATACTGGGGTATCGCTGTCACTAAGTTTACCTATGGATCGACGACACTCCTTTCAAACGTTACTGCCGTTGTCGACAGCGGATCTACAATGATTACTCTACCAACTGCAGCCTATAATGCTTTCCTGTCGGCCTCTGGCGGACAAAGATGTGACCAAGATCTCGTTTGCTGGACCACAAAGCCTACCGCCAACTTCGGTATCACGTTTGGGTCAAGAACTTACACCCTTACTCCTGCCCAATATTTGTTCCCGGCTGCCCAATATGCTCCCTGGGATGTCCCTGCAGGGAAGTACTGGGCATACATCGACGAAGGTGACCACTCGAAGCACAGCGCTCTTATTGGACAGAAGTTCTTGGAGAATTACTACTCGGTCTATGACGCGCCAAACGCACGCATCGGCTTCGCTGTCAATTCATGAGAGGAACGATACCACTGTGGCAAAGAGCGTGCGTGGTCCTTCGTGGGACCAGACAGACCAGGCATGACACTTCAAGCTGGTGAGAAGCTAGCTTAGCCACCCACTCCTTACCCGAATTCTTTCATTCTTTCGTTCTCTCTTTCTTCAAACGTCGAGCTGGAAACTTTCACCATCATGTTATCAATAGTCAAGAATGACAGCACAAAATTCAGCTGCTGCACGACTCGAGATCACGATGCTCAATGTATAGGAGAGTGTCGTCAAAGATCCGATGACTGTTGATATCTAATAGCAACCCCCCCCCCCCCCTTGGCTCCATTAGTCGCGCAGCAAGGGAATTTGCGAGGATTTCGTGTGTAAGCTGGACCGTGCAAGACTTGATACGCTAGTACTGGAAGCGGGGTGGATTCCTTTCACCCCCTTTAATGACTGTAATTGTGGGTACTTTGTGGGTAATTTATGGAAGTTGTGTGGATAGGATACCAGGATATTTGATATTTAGCCAGTAAGAAGAACACTTCGAGCTACCTCGAGGGTTCTTGAACTTCCCTTAGGTCCTTAATCTTCAAATTTGACCAGTTTCTAACCTGTGCTTTAAGGCATGTCAGGCCACATAACCACTCAGAGCTATACGGAGGTTTAGGGGGTAAATTATGGCTCACCGCACACGGCAACACATGGAATTTTGCAACGGCAGATCGAAAGCGGTGAGCCATTATTTACCCTTACACCTCCGTAGGTACATGCATTCGACCCACTGTTATAAGTAATTAGAGGCGTGGTGTACAGCCTATTCCAGCCAAGACTAAGAATCTAGGATTAAAAACATGGCTACCTAGTATATTTCAAGTCATTTGATTCGTCACAATATGCCATATGTCTATCTGTTATGCCTTATTTGAAGATCAAACGAAGCATTAAAAACCAATATCGGAGTATTATTGCTTCTCATGAGCCTCGAGGCGATCAAGCTAAGCCTCTTGTAGCTGTTTCCGTATAGACTCAGCGAATAAGCAATCTATACCTTATAGGCAAACGTAGGGGCAAAAGACTCGTTCGGCAATTATCGCTGACGGTTCATACTCTGAATAGGCCTCTTAATAGAGAATGAATCACTAAGTGGCGGAAATTAAGTAATTGAGTTTCTCGAGCCTTTCTATTCAAGTACTCAGCGTAGAATTATGCAGTTGCACCCTTAACCTCGGGATCGACGTCAGCCTTTCAACATCAACGTAGTACTTAAAAGGAGTTGATATTCGGTCGATTTAGCAAAAGTGCCCTCGAGGCAAGCGTAGCTCCTAGCATTACCTCGTACTGTTGAAGGAGAGTAATTGGAGAAGCTTTTGCCTGCCACGCATCTGCTATTGAGTACTATTCCAGGACCGTTGTTAGCCTATTAACTCGTTCCTAGCTAAAGAATCATTCCCCTTCAAAGACTATCCTTACTATTGCACTATCAGAGACCCGTCCCTTAGTGATTCTTTATTTTACCTCTATTCGTATACCGAACCGTCCCGTGACCGTCACTTGACGGTTATTTTACACCTGCCCTTGCCTGCAAAGTATGTTTATTAAGAGTATGCTTTTGCTAATTCGACCGAATATCAGCTCATTTTAAGTACTACGTTGAAGTTGATAAGCTAGTATCGATACCGAAGATAAGGGTACAACTGAGTAATTCTACTCTTAGCACTTAAATAGAAAGACACAAGAAATTTCTTAACTTATTACCGACCCCTGGTTGTTCCCTTTTTCTTGCAAGGTTCAAACTCGGAGCAGCCCTTTTACCGTTCTCTTGACCATTTCCGTGCCATTCAAATTACCCCCCTCTGGCCTTGCCTCTGCGGCATTTCTGGCTTCCATTTTTACTCCGTAAACTCTTAGTGGTCGATTTCGCACACCCTACACAGTACCCACACTACCACCAACCCTGGAAATAAATAATCGTAACTTCTTGATTAGTTTTTTGCACGTGATACACTGCAGGAGATATCCCGGACTTCAGCAAAAGAACAAACAACCACGAAAAACACTGTAACTTCATATTTTATTTGGAGCCTCACCAATCTGTAATAATGTAGATTCCAAACTAATCGGTCGGCGGTAAAAAATTTTGGGAAAACGAAATGAAATCGGATCAGGGTATATCAAAGGTACTGCTGCCACCTGTCTCTTTAACCTCTGGTTGGTCTAACTCTTGATCTACTCGATCAAACTAAGGTACCTCGACATCGTCGACTATTTTATCGCCGTCGTCGCTTTCGAAATCGAGTATAAGAGCGTTTAGACCGTCTGTAATTGTTGGTAGAATCGATATGTCCAAGGCATTTTAATAATGTTTACCCTATCAAATTATTTAGGACCAGTCATATTGTCAATAAAGAGGGCATAGTGTGTATGAGCTCCGAGATTCTCATGTAGCCCAGAAACACTGGATACCAACCCCTTTCATACTTCGCATTCGAACCCTTCTTGACTGCAAGATATCTCCAACATCTAGTCCGGACATTTCGGGACTAGGCTCGGCCGGACCGGAAGGCGCTTGCTCCGTGGGCACAACAGAAGGGTAGGATGCTGCAGCAGGAAGGAATAAAAGAGCGTGAAACCTTCAATCGGGAAAAAATTCCCAGTTGAAGCTTTTATATGAATCTAAGCCGTGAACACGTCGGCGACGTTCACATAAGGGACCGGCCGAACCACCGTGCCAGGGCCGTCGCAGGAACATTCGAGACCATATAATATACTCGGTGGTAAGGGTAAATAAATCCCTATCCTGTTGCGGAGTTCTAGCAGATTCTCCCCCATAATCAGACTGAAATTATTTAGATGATTGGATGTTAGTCCTTGCCGAGGCTCGTGCTGATGAGGACAGGGTAAGGGTTTATTTGTCCTTTCCGAGTAATAGGTAAGCTTGGTACATGCTCGTACGTTTAAAAGTTTGCCTCCGACGCTAGGATTCATGACCGCTTACTTTGTTAATCTGCACATATAGTCTCCCTTTGACGCCTTTCATTTATTACTACATGACCGTACTACTTACGCACCAACAGACTTTCACATCTACTTGGAATCGATACGTTCCCTGTGGAATTCTAGCACCGATTTGACAGAAAGATATCGCGTATCGAATCCGGTCTTGTCACCCTGTACTTACGAAATCTCTCCTTAGTGTTGGCCAATGCGCACCTAAGCTTAGCTCCTTCAAATAAGGTTGGCGTCTGAGGCTTCGGTTCAAGATGTCGTGCTGAGAACCCCTCACCGAACAAGTCAAACTTTAGATAGAATGTGCACTGGGGGATTGAGGGTCAAGAGCTTAGGGTAAATGTCTTAGAAATATGCGAGGTTCATCACACTTTTCAACGCAATAGCCGAATGTTCGGCAATCCAAACTAGGAAGTTTGCATATTTGTTAGTTTGATCTGCTCATGAATAAGTTCGATCTGTTAGATTTATGGTGTCATCTGCATGGCGACTGGGAGCGCAGATATACTGAAGTTCGGAGCATATTATATGCTTTATCGCTCCCGCCCTTCATATAGTTTTCCGTAGTCCGCACTTAATTCTACGCTATTATCCATCATTCATTCTACTGTACTATTCCCCCACATTCCACCCACCTCGAATCTGATCTGTCATAGATCTTCAAGTAGGTTTATAAGATTCCCGATTCTGTAAAGAAGGTTTTCGAGACCGAAAGACCGAAATTCGGTGGTTAAACCCGCTTGGTTTATTACCCTCAAAGATGCTTAATTTCATTCGGCTCGGGGGGAGGGAGTAGGGGTAAGTATCACGATCTTCGTCAATTTTCGCTGTCGACCTCAGTACTATCGAGAATGACGAATAAAAGAGGGATAGCACGCCATACGTCAACATGTAGTATTCAACAACCGGCGATACCCAGCTTAGTATTCATTATACTTAGTACAGACCCAAAGATCAAAATCTTGTTAGCTGTGCGTAGTACTAGAATACTCCACTGTGTAAGGAGTACCAGCTAATCAGGTATTGCGCTTTTTCGAACTAATTCTGAACGTAGTACATTCTGGGGCCGATAGCACAGATAACGAATAGTAGATCTTTATGGCCTGCACGACGTGTGACAACATGTAATGGGCACTTGATAGTCGGTTGTATATGTACGGTGTTAGGCGTGTTCAGCATGCGCTGAACATTGTGGTCTTTTGGTCCAGATGGCGTAATTGGTGTGAGCCTAACCTCAACCCCGTTACACAACACTCAACAGCTATACCATCGTAAACGAATGATTTACATTAACAGTAACATTTTGTAAGGGGTAAAACCTGGATGGCCTGCTTTGTATTGTCTACTTAAACGCAAGTCTTCTATCTATACTGCTTCAAAGTAACGAAATAGTTCTACAAAATTAGGGTTCTGTGCCCAATAACCTGATAATTGGGCAGCACTTCGTTTGTAATTAATTAAGTTTATAACAAACTGTACAGGGGTGAAATCCACATTCAATTTGGCCTGTATGAAGGAAGTATCAACGAAGCTTCCTCGACACTGCGTGATATCGGCTACAGGGGAGTGGATGTGTCGGCTCAGGGTATCTCATGAAGTTCCATCAACGTATAAGCAGATGGGTCATAAAGATGAATGCTGAAACAGTTGTCCGGTCGTGCTTCGAAATACAGAAGTATAAAAATCTTTCGGAGCATTCGGCGAGGTAGGGCGAGATATGATATTTCCGCTGTTCGACATACGAAGAGTCGTAAGAGGATACCTTTTGCCACTTCACAGTCGATATGTGTGCCCAATACTAAACACTCCACTGACCACGTTCTATTTCAATGATTCGTTGAGCCGAGCAAGCAAACCCAGCAATGCACCATTACGTTGCGTTCCGTCGTCCTCAATCTAATAGTCTTTGTTCAAGAGAATTTTCAAGTCCGTATACCACTCACTGTATCATAGTTTAACGGAACAACTACGCAAGTGCTGATTCTATCTCAAATTCGGCCACATATTTCTCAGATGGAAAGAAATCTATATAAATAGCGAGTTAGCAGCCAGGACTTCACTCTTTATCTAAACTCTTCTACAAAATCATTGCTTTCTCGCCGCCAGCATGAAGTACCTCGCAACCATCATTCTTGCATCAGCTCTCGCACCAGTAGCCCTCGGAGACAGACCCGGAAATGTCGTCTGTTGCTTGCCACCTCCAGCTCCAGACGTTGACCCTAGAGCCTGCCGACAATCCTTTGCTGAACCTGCTTGCGTAAACACTCTATCTAAAATACACTCAAGTACTCGAACGCTAATGTCTATTTATAGTGTAGTAAGAACGAATATAAAGACAGCTGCGAGGACCGAGGCACTTTCCGAATCAAATTCGAATCGGGGGATTGGGGAAATCTAGCTGAAGGTACATCTTGCAAAGGTGGTGGAGCATTACGCTGTGTTAGGAAGGGCGCAGGAATACCCCCTTCTGCATAACTCACCGAACTTGTGAGTACTACTTCCAGCGACTGCATTCGTCACTGACAAGATAGTGACCTTTCCTCACCAATGCTAGGTCAGCAAGAAAGCTTTCGCGAAGTGTATGATTCGCTACTGAGGCATCAAGACTAACACATGTAGATGCAAAGATATGGCTCAGCGACCTAAGTCAGCACCTGCAACTATAAACTCCACGCTAGTCAAGTCTACTTCAACAGATCGACTCTCAGAACGTAATGTCACAACTAGAGGGGTAACTTCCCACCACGACACACAAAGGGAACAGCTAGAACAGCAACAGATGATTTCACACACAGGGCCATTGGAGCTCTTCACTGTAGGGGCTATAACACCGGAACAGATACCACAATGGAAACAAAAGGTCAGAAACAGGTGTAATTTCACACGAGAAGTTATAGATGGATATGAATTGGGCTGTTTCTTTTCTCGTTTTCGTTTGTAAGCCTGTGAAGTGCATCTGCATGGCGATAGATAACAATTAAATGATTACAGATAAATAAAAAGGGCATCAAGATTGGACCTGTTAAGATTGAATAGAGAGTTTATGTCTAGCGATTTCGATGGTACCTGATGTATATTACAGCATTACTTGACACGTCCATGTCTGTTCGCGATTTTGGTGTGACGGCGGACAACCTCGAACTCGCCTGCCACGGACGACTCGCTTTCCCCTATCCGCTACACTGCAATCAGGATTGGGTTTTTAGGGAGTTATAGCGGTGTAGTATTGTCCCTAGTCAATAAGGGGGGTTCTGCGGGTCACGAGACTTTACTTATCGAGGAGTAAACAGATCATCAACTTAGGCGGTCAAGTCAGTGCATCCTAATAGTATTACTTTATTCAGTTAGGAGCCTTGAGAGCTGTACCTCCGTATGCAATTTTTTGCACACACAAGTTAAGACGTGTGAGAGCACTGTGATCATTCAGCAACAGCTATCCAGAATTAAATAAAAGTAAGACCAAAGGATAGAAGGGCATCTCACGAGTAGCATACCATTCTTCTCAATATTTTTGCTTCGTTGTTCATCCCAGAGAGTCACGTTCAGAAGGGCATCATGAGACGTTTTTCTGCGTTCTCGCCTGTTACATGTGCAAATAATTGCGTACACCGGGAGGCAGCGTAGCGGATAATCCCTGCTAAGGTTTTGGGTGCGGCCATAGCATCTACCATTAGCATTAAATAAGGCTTCCGAGAGATCCCCGGTAGAAAGTATTAGCAAGCAGCACTCTGAGTATACTTGGAGTAACTCGGAGTACGATTAAGTTGAGACTCGACTAAACTCAAGCCCTACGCTGTCACTTTCTGTGATTTGGATCATTTTGAATTCAATTGGCCTTCTCTTCCTCACATCCAACAAACCAAGATCCCTCCTAGTGAGCTTCCTCACACGGTCTGAATTGGTCAATCTGATCGTATTCCCGAAGTTGCGTATATACACACATCTTAGCATCCTCAATCCTAAGCAAATTCGAAAACAGCGATTACATATAGTAAGTATATCGAATTTGCAATCAACCTTTTTCTAATCGAAGAAGGAAGGATTAATCTAGTCTGGTTCCTGAGATTGTAGACTCGCGAGAAAAGAATAAACTTTATTAGGGAGCGGGTACAAGTTCGCTACATGGGAGTAGAATCGACTTCTATGTGTGTGGTTAATAGTATGTCAAGCAAGGGAGGGGAGGGGAGGAATTTGGAAGTTGTAAATATTCACATTTTGTACTATGCATGGCGCTTTGTATCGATCAAATCAAGCAATTCCTTCCTTCCCTTATTCGACAGTATAATGAATACGTTTGTTTAATTGTTTGTTTGATCGACGACCTAAAATACATAGATAGATACATTCATTGTACACACACTACATACAAAAAAAATCTGCTCTCCTCGGCTTTCAATATTCTTTCCTATCTACATTATCACCTTCCTGAATTGAGTCGTTGTCGTCGGGGTCTTCCTCCTATGATTTGGAGATCTACTCCGCTGACACCCTCAATACGGTGAAATGATCAGGTTTTTCCGCGGAGGTGCTTTCGAGACCTGTCGTACTCCACATGCTGTGCTGTTTCCCCCAGTCGTTTCCTCGTGCTGGCTTCTTTTCTTTCTCCTTGGTATGCTTTCGTTCTCTTTGCCTCCCCTCAATCTGGGCCCTCGATACTGGTTATTTTCAGGATCCCATGCTTTGTGGAATGGTGTTTGACTATTTGTCCGGATGTGTAGATCTAAGTCATCTTTTTTCGTCCAGCTCCACCACGTCCAAAGCTATCCGATCCAGTTATGTTTATATCCAAGCCATGTTTGCATCAGCAACATCACGTCTGATCTCGAAATTCAGCCCTTGCCTTGTCCGCCTACGCCTCTATCCTCATTTCTATCTCCACTTCCACTTCCCGGCTCTGCAGCTATACTTTCCTTATGCTCCACCCAAAGCCCACCACTCCCCGGTCTCGGATTCTTAATCTTCTCGACCATAAAACTGAGTCTATAACTCATTCTGCTGACCGCACCCTCCCTCTCCCATTGCTCTAATACAGGCGGGAAGTGCACCCGACCAGTCCCGTTATGAGGCAGAATGTCGTCCACTTTCAAGGGATCAACAACACGCCTGACCTTCGGCACCGCATTCAAGTATATCGGGTACGCAACTCCAGCGGCTAGAAGGGCAACAACGACACAGAATGAATATTGCACACCTTTCCCATTCAACCTCTGCACAGCCAACATCACGAACGGAAATACGGCGCCTCCGCTACAAGCTGCCGTCAGGAAACTAGCGCCCATCTTCGTCTTGCGTCCTAAGCCTCTCAAACCAGTCGCGAAGACCATGGGAAAGATTGGACCTTCGAAGAAGAGGAATACTACAGCCGGACCAGCGATCCCGTTTCCGGTAGTAGAGAGGGTGGTGGTGAGAAAGGCGAAGATGATACCGCCGACGAATGTGATGAGGAGGAGAAGACGAGGTGGGAAGACCAGGGTGAGAAGCGCGAATGTGAAGCGTCCCATGGCAAAGCTTGTGTGGCCTATGACGCCGTAACTTGAAGCGGTGAGTGTGAGGGGCTGGAGCGGAGAGAGTGATTCTAGAAGCTTGTTAAAGAATATGGATGTGCTTTCCTGCTCGGCGACATAGAGGAATTGGGCGGATACTGCGAGAGTGAGAGACGTGCAAAGGATAGTTGGATTCATTCCTAATTTTGGAGTCGTGAAAAGCTTTTGGGAAGTATCGATTCCAAGGTTGGTGGCTTGCTCGGCGAGGTCTTTGTCGCTGGCCTCTGGGAGTGGCATGTAATAAAAGAAGAGGGCGAGGATGACGGTGAAGAGCGCAACGGCGAGGTACGTCCATTGTACATCGATTAGGGACGCTGCAGCTACGCTTGGGAAGAAGATTTTCTCCGCTAGCATCTGGCTGAGAATACTAGCGCTAGCTTGTATCCCTTGGGCCATCAGGAGTCTGAATTCGGCATACTCGCTAGGACCGCAGAGGGCGAGGAATGGATTCGCTGCTGTTTCGGTAACGGCGAGTCCGAAACCGACGACAAAGTTTGAGATGATGAAGCCAGGGAAAGATGTTAATACTGCTGAAGGCCAGAACATCAATATGCCTATGCCGTAGATACATAAACCTGTTATGAATGTTGCCTTGAAGCCGCCCACTCTGAGAACCCACTGTCCTACTGTCAAGGCCCCGACGAAGTATGCTCCGAAGTAGGCGGATGTTAGACAAATTGTTTGGCCAATAGTTTGGTGTGCGATTTGCGAAATTTCATTATTAAGGGTATTGAGGAGGCCATATGAGAATCCCCAGAGGAAGAAGAGAATTGTGACCATGAAGCAGTACTTGAACGATTCTTTACCTCTAGTCTTGAGCATAGACTTTGGTCGCCGCATGTTGACAAAACCAAAATAAACGGTATTTTCTGTGATGGCTGTCCGGTGTGTCTGTGTTCGGGTGATAGTATTTGAAGGAGCCAAGCCTGCTCCCATTCCTCCTGGGACGGTTAGGAAGCCCATCATATCCATTTCTTCTTCCTGTGTGGCTCCGACGTGTGCTGGGGGCAATGGATTTAGACCCGTGTTCGATTCGGCCTCAGATGGTCGTTGTCCTCCGTTCGAGTCTCGGGGAGGTTGCGAAGAAAAAGATCCCGATTTCTCAGTCTCAAATGTGCCCCTCGATCGATCTTTGAGCATAGATGGCAGGATCCGCTTGACTAAAGGTTTCATCGTTGGGATGCAGGCGCAAATGATCCCCACGTTGACTTCCACAGCTGACCACATCAAAGCCGTAGAGGCATTCCAGGCAAAATCAACGCCAGTTCCCAGTCTCGATTGCTCAATAGTCTGATTAGTCACCGCCTGCTGCAAGTAGTAGATCCTGATCACATCCACAATCGTTACGAAAATACCCAGACAAAATGTCAAAATCAGAATCGTCTTCTGTCTTGAAGGTAGACGCATACCGGTAAGAACTGGAATCGGTAGAACCAAGATGGCAAGATCGGTAATGATGTTGACAGGTGCCGAACACAGGTACAATGTAACGATAGATATGCACCTCTGGTTGGATTGCTTCGGATCGTAGGCTGCGCTGACGGGGCTGCATTGAAAAGCATTGAGAAAGGTAAGAACTACACCGGCGATGTTTACAATAGCGAGTGTGACATAGGATGCGATGCGCAGTATTTTTTGAGTGTTGCGCGACATGCGGAGATAGAAGATCAAAATGGAAGTTTTGGTTGCCATCAACGCAGGATTCTGTGATTATCAGTAAGACACTTCTCTTCAAATGTGGAGGAACATACGTAGAGTATTGTAAACGCATATTCGCTTCCTCGAAGAGACCTACTCCAAGATTCGGGAATGTCTACATCATGTCTTCCCAATCCCCTCGCAGTCCCGAAATCAATCGCAAAGGACAACCCGAAAGCCAGGAGCTATTTCCAATCAGTACGGAAATCACAGTTGTGGAGTACCTTCCATATGTTTACTCACCCAAGCCAATATCATAACCCAATCATCTGCAGTCCTGTGTTTCAATACCCCAAAACGACTGATCAATCGCGCGATCACAAAGAAAGAAGCAAGTACAAAAGTGATAGTTGTGACTACAAAGACTGTTCGGCCTCGACTGGGCATGGTCCGATTAAAGTCGGACATCGCTGTAGATGTTGTTGGTATCGTAGTCGGAATATGTAGAGATTATGTCATGGTCGTCGTTGTATCGAATTCCAAATCCGACGCCATGGAAAGATGTCATTCGCCTCTTTACTTGCCCCAAAGCCACATAGCGAATGTTGTGTTTTCTCTGTCTTGTTGATTGTCTGTATTGGAGAGTTGGCGGTTGAAATGCTCCGGGCAGCCTTCGTGATACTCGTCTCTAGCCGGATCGAGTCCAGGAGCGCAGAGACGAGACGGTATCGCAGTTGAGTTGGACTCGTTTCGGCTGAGGCGTATCCTCGGTTTCGCAGATGCGATGAACCCACAACCACCCAATCGTTCGGCAGTATACGAGTCGAAAGGGGATCAATCCGCGTCGTCTCCAGGAAACTCAGTTCGTCTCTGTCTCTACCTCCGACGTTGTGTTTCGGTGGTGCATGAAGATGGGTTGAAGAGCAAAGCAAAGCATGGCAATGAACCAGATGCATGAATGCGACTGGTTATTAGCTTAGGTTAAGATCGGTTAGCCCCAGACTCTATTCAAGTGCCGAAAGTGGTTATGCTTCAGCCGATCTTCATACTTGGTATTAGCTAGAACTAAAGTGCAATAGTTCATCCACTCCTCCTGCTCCCTCCGCCTCCTCCGCCTCTTCAGCTCACACGACAGATTTAGCTTCCCATGTTCTTTCTATGCTTGCCTGACCGCAACGGCAATTGCCTGGTCCCGCCCGGCCTTGACCTAAGTCTGTTGCACTCATAGATAAGAATGATCATATTTGTGATTAAATAGAATTTGTACAACTCTATTTGTGACTAAATATAATTAGTACATACATATATGTATATATATATATATGTTTGTGTGTATACATATGTATAAATGTACATATGTAATTACAAAATGTTTATTCGCAACATCTTGCCTATTTTCTCCTCTCCCCTCTCGTCTCTCCTCTCCCAGCCCCATCCCAACAAACCTGCCTTTTCTCCCACAATCCCACTTACCGCCCAGCCCGCCCAGCCCACAAGCGAAGCCAGATCCCTGGGTCCGGGGCATTTTTACCCCACCTTTCGGCCAACTTCCCCATAAATGAAACACATCTGATTCGTTAAACGGAACACACTACATCATCATCAGCCCCAGATGGAGTACTCTGATTCGTCAACGACTTTAACACTTCCCCAGAAAACATTGCCGGGGGCACCAGTATTGAATGAAGCCAAGGCTGACTGGCCCACCCTGGTCCCCATGACCTGAATATGCGGCGCCGAGTCAGATCCTGATTGTTCTTGGATAAACCTGGGGTCTATTTGTTCTGGGAAATATTCCATCTGTGGAGTTGACGAATTGGGGGAAGTCTTCACAGACTGTGCCAAAGATACAATCAGGTACGTCTGTTTCATCTCCTGTCCGAGCTATCCTCACTTCAGAAAGATGCATCCATCGGAAGAGAGTGACGACCACTTGGGAGATGGTTAAATACCTACCCAGGGATTCAATAGTCCAACCGGGAGACCTAAACGCTTTTGGCAATAGTTAAAAGGCTGCTTCATCGCCTTGGTCTGCCTGGTCTGCCGGTGTACGGGTATTATCCGACCTGTAGGAGCGTGATAATAATTTAACAATCATGAATCGAAACAGATATTCTTTATATCAGACGATAGAGACGCTTCTGAATAGCAGCAGTGTATAACCCTCGGAATCTCCGATCCTCTGCTTATCTCAAAAAATCGCCTGTAACAAGGGGTCTTTTGTCGAGTTTTTACATTCTCGCTTGTTTAGTGTACGGATGATTGCTTAAACAGGTGACATAGCTATACCTATAATGTCAAGGGAGAAGAAAAATACACTACAAGATAGCGGCACTTCTTCTAAATAGTTCAGCACCGTTTCCTTAACGTTCGGATCATACATAATTCAATAGTGTCATGCCCAAAAGAGGGTCTTGCGACGGTCTTCTGTGTTCTTTGGCTGATTAGTTACGCGAATAAGACTTAGGAAGTACCGTACGGAGGTATCGTACAGCTGGTACAGTATCTTCTACACCAGTTTCTGCAGGGGTCTAAACCTTTCCCTATTACATATGTACAGTTGCTAGTGTTCCGTGCTATGGCGGCTTGTGCACACCAGATCTTCTGTCTGTTCACAACCCAATCAAGAAGTGCGTCAAGTTGTCGGGGACCCTTACAAAAACCGCGGGTTAGGGGTACTGTAGTACCAGCTGCACGAAGGGTACCTCCGTACTCCGAGAGAGGGCTGGCTTTCCTCTGAGGCGAGTTGAGGTTTGAGAGCTTTGACTTTACCAACGGTGGAAGGAGAAAGAAGAAAAGATCTACAACCTAATGCGACAGACCGGAAGCAAGCAAAAAGAAGGGGTCTTTCCGGGGCTTGCTTGAACTTCCGTGGCCTGCGGATATATAATCCGATGTGAGAAACACAGAAGTATGAACACTGGTCATGAAAACTCTCTTTCTTTCCCGCTCGTATTCATGAAGGTTACCGTACGCACGTCCCTCCGCAATGTTCGCTGTATCCGGATGTTTTTTCATTCTTGACAAGGGATACTTAATTGCTATAGACGGATTTCCCAATGAAGGAGTAGTATCATAGATTATGTATATTCGTTCGCATGGCCTTTTATATAAACCTGGTACAGCCGGTGGTGAATAATCTACACAACGCCATCTGGGGCCCCTTCTAGTCATTTCCATGCAGCTAGGAGGGTCCATAAGGACGAACCATGTCTTTACCTACACCCTTAACTTGTATTTCCCTGAACAGGTCAGCCTTCGAGTAAGTGCACAGACGGCGAATGTGTAATATTTACCCATGATACGAAGTATGTCTGGGTACCTACTCGGGTAATTCCATGGATCAATCTTCATTCTCCATCATCCCTAGACCCCATCCTGTATACGACTCATAATACGCAAATCTCTGCTTATACAGCCTTACCCCGCATGAAACCCCCCAGAAAAGGAAGGACCACAAAAAACTCTGATCATGCCGCTCCGCTTTCACAGTGGTACTTAACACAGGATAGAGCCGATGCTGGAGGCTGGCTAGCAGGAAGAGTTGATGGGAGAGGGGTTCATGATTTCCTCACTACTCACTGCTCGCTCTCTCCGTTGGTCTGAACCTCGTCACTGTGGGTTTGCAGGACATATTTGGATAGATAGGATCCTTGATATAGGCCCTGACATGTTCAGACCCACGGAGAAAGCGAGTAAGGTTACTGAGTTTCTTATTAGCTTTCAGAGCATGCACGATACTACAACACACACTGTGGAGATAATCTACATATGGACATCTTCTATCTGTGAATTTTAATGATATCATATTAATCCTACTTCATAAGTCTGTGTTTCGTATCGGGCTTTTTATGAAAAGTTTTTTACTTTGAACGATGATAGTCGAGTTGCCTTCTACTCTGTAGGGTATTGTGCTCAGTTACTCAGCCTGCGAAAGCGAATTACTTAGCATCCCAGGAATTGTGCCTCACTGAAAAACAGTTCTAACTATGAAAAGTTTCAAGACTACGGCTACCTTCGCGAATAAACCCGCAACCCTTTTCAAACGATTCAGAATTCAACATTCAGATGATAAGTAACTTGTTTCACTATCCTTGCAAACGTGCCTCTGCCTGACATACTTCTAACACCCTTCCATCCGATGTCACATGGAGGGTGGTATATGAACGAAAGCAAGTGCTCAGACCATTCGCACCTAGAATCTGACATTCAACAAGGAGTTCATATTCTTGTTTTCTAGCGATCACGAAAAGTGCTGCTACAGCTAAACTAAGTAGGACGTAAAGCTGCATGCCCGGGCTCGTATCTTAGTATACTTACCATTTTTACCAAGAACGAATTCAAGGATTCTACGAATATGATTATAATATATGAAGTGCTGTTGTAATACTTATAAGTGACTTGGAGGAAGATCTTACGGTTTTAACTAGATCGTTCCCAATAATCTGAAAATCATAGAGCAAGTCACTCAGACTTTTAATTCTGTACTACTCGTACCTCCGTAGTTGAAAGATCGTTCGTAGTATAACATCGCTGGGTATACATACTAATAGCAAAAGAAATATCACCCTTTTTGATATTGAAGTAATGATTCAAAGTTGCGATCTCAAAGTCAATAGAGATAAATCGGTCAGCTCTGCTGCTTTCTTAGATGGAAACATGGCCTCTCTTAAAACAATCTGACACGTTCTATGTGAGGCAGAGTGTGACCTCGAGATAAAGTGCTGAGCAAGCTACTTTATAAGTCAAAGTTTGAAAGCCCGCGGCCTTTTCCAGCCACGTGTGAATCTGAAGACTTCAAGCCTTGCAGTTGCTTGAAAAGGCTGTAGTGTTTCGTGATCGGTGCCTGCGACATTTTCGCTTTCGATTTGATCTTGAAGTCATAAAATTGCGAGACTTTACTAAAATGTAATATCAAAAGTCACGAATGAAATGAATTTGGAGACTTTGATATTGTATGAAGACGAATTCGTGAAGCTACTTCAAGCTTTCGCTGTCAAATCGTCAAGTCGGTTCACCGGCGGTTACCTAGTGAGCCATCCACGAGATACTTGTGTGGAAGTCGGCGGGCGATCTTTCGGGTTGCTGGCTATAACTATGGCCATCTCGTACTCTAGTGTTTCATAGAATCATATCAAAAACTGATCAGTTTGCAGTAGTATGAATGTGCTTTTCGTAACGCAACTCCGGTCCTCTCATCCACTTCGGGTAGCTGCAACTCAGACCTCATCCGGTAGACGGAACAATTCGCCAGATCCGCGTACTACAATTTCCATTTCTATAATCACTAACAATGAGTCAGTTTTCCGATAGAATATTCCTATGTTAACGTTTACGTGCGTTATCCGCATATTTCAAAAACATGCTTCGATCTATGATGCATTGTTAGCTAATTCTTGAAGGTTAGTTCTTACTATACTATACCCAATTATAATACTACCCCTTAGCAATTTACCTCATCTCCTTAGTATACCTCTAATAGATATAATAGGAATATCTGGACTACCGCTACTAAACGGCATGAATCCATCCTTCTTTCAGAGGTCGCGGAATACCTATACTACCTTTCCTAAATGGACTGCTGTTCTTTTCTTCTAGGTAGTCTACCTCCTTACTTCCAATTTCTACCGCTAGGTAGCTTACCTTTGAACTTTCAGTTTCCTCCTTCATCGTGAGAGATAGGTGGACCGCCAGGAGGGCCACTAGGAGGACCTTGATGAAGATGAGCGATAAGTTGAGTGAAGCGACCTGGCAGCGGATCAAAGTCTAGGAAAGCGACGAATGGAACAGAGAGATGAGAACACAAAGTAAACTTGACTATGATAGAACTCTGAGAGAACGAATGAAGCTGTGCATGGCGTTCCATGGGCCAAAAATGTACTTTTAAGACTCGCAGATAAGTCTACCCTTTCCTGTCTACTTTGCAAAGACCATGAGAAGCTGAATGGCACGATCGTAATATACGACATTCGATCGCAAGATCATAGAGTTATTCACGTACTTAAGTGCCTGCTACATTAAGCAAGCAAAAAGTCGTCTGATATTGAGGATGAATGTGTTACTATGCCAGTCCTAGGGACTCATCTGATCAATTGTATCTCAATTCAACTGATTCAATCTCTACGCTAAATCTATAGCGAATAATGCCCGATTTCTTCCTTGCCCACTTTCAATACAAAAGAGGTGAGATTCAGTTAACGTTCTATCCGTCCAAATTGCTCTTAGTCATCCTTTACTCACATTAGAGTCTTGATCCCAACCATTCCAAGAGACCTTCAAATGAGGTGTTTATCAAAGTTTGCTCTAGCCGAGCAGCATTAGAACTGTTCGAAAACTGGTCGGTATAATTCTCGTCATATTCCTTACTAAAATATGAATGCTAACATTTTCAGAACAATCGCCGACACTTTCGCAATCCTCCTCAGTAGAGAAAACGTGCTTTCGGGTTCCGGCGTCGCAACCATCTAGATCTACGCAGTTTGAGTATGTTCCTTGTAGCTCTAATAAAGAGTCACAGATCCCAGCTTATGTTCTTCTTGGACGCCCGCAGGATTGCGCTTCGACTGCGCCCGCAAGCAGGAGGACGATAAGTGCCCTGAGCAGAATGACTTTCGGAAGAGTTGCGAGAAAGGTTTGAGAGAGAGCACCGATCATAATATAAAGAAGAGAAGATGCGAAGGAGATATCAAATTGAATGTAGAGAGAGGGCAACGGAGACCTACACACACTCTAGGTGAACTTCATACTACATCCGATTCTAGCTACATCCCTTGGTTTTACGAAAATGAAGGTTTCAAACTGGAGTGGCTAACTAACTCTGGTTGGAGGGGAAAGGATACATTCTGAGAATATGTTCCCAAGTGAAATAAATAGCAGCGAGAACAACTCGCTTTCTCCGTGGGTCTGAACCTGTCAACGGTGGATTTCCAGAGAAAATGTAGTTAGAATCGACCCTTGATATAAACCCCGCCAGGTTTAGACCCACCGAGAAGGCGAGCAGATTGTAGGTAGAGCTCAAAAGTTAAGAAACAAAGAGGAGTCACTAATATAAAATGCTTTACGCGACTCGCTCTCGGAAAGGTGACGGGCAGAAAGAGGAAATCGGTCACACACCATCGAGCGTTTAAGTATCGAGCCAAATAAGACTACTATTTTCAAAGTGGGCAATGACTACAATCCTGAACAGGTTTATTTGGTTCTCGGAGCTCTAGGTACTTATGCAGCGATATTGGTAGAGATGTCTTGGGCGTCAGTGAAATCGGGGGTTTTTAAGGTTGTCTAGAGTTCATTTTTTGAACTCTATATTTAACCATCGAGAGCTCAGCTCAGCTCTACTTGCGGCCGGGAACCAGGTCTCGAAGTAGTTTATTTCGGCCCCTCATCATGTCCGAAAGCCAAAGTTAAGGTAGGCACCCATTGTCAACTCCTCGCTTTCGTAGACTGTGAGCGATAGCGCAATAGAAAGGGAATATAACTATCTCGGAGGTTTCCTGTACTAAATTTACATTACACTATTCCTCCGAACTTCGTAGATCTGATTTTCGTGTTGGGTATTGGTTTTTGCTTGTTTGCGTAAGATGGTAGATTTGCTCCGTTTAAGTAAAGGGAAGAATTGCGGACGGGAGAAATATTGTACACAAAAAGACATTCCCACCGGCTGAAGGCCAGGGTGAAGTAAACATACCCTTCTTATATTATTCTGCACACCCACCCATCAGGGCAGAAGAAAAGGATTCAAAGCAGCTCTAATTTAAATTAAACAAAAGCAGCTGGAACTCTTCTCATCTCCGGGATAACCACCCTCTACTTCTAAGAACAGCCCGAACCCCCTCTCTCTCCCTCCCGTTCGTCTTGATCTCAATCTATTCGCTTTCTCCGTAGGTCTAAACCTGTCTATAAAAAGTTTGCAGGGCATATTCGCTTGGGATCGACCCTTGGTATTTATTAGCCCTGTCAGGTTCAGAATTCTGCACGAATCGAGTACCTTAGCCCCCGTACCCCGTACTCTATTCCTCCAGAGGTCTAAACCTATCCACTGTGAGTTTACGAGGAAAACACACCCAATAGGTCGGTCCCTGGAACCTTACTGTGGATAGGTTCTGTAAGACCGAGGGACTTCTGGAGAAGCCGAGTACAGTATATTTGCTCCTCGTCTTTTCATGTGCTCTCTCTTATGGTTTACTCCATAACAATAGGAAGATCGTCCAGCTCGTGGAAAAATAACCTCCAGTTTCATCTCCATGAAAAGAAATTGAACAAAGTAGAACCAATCGCGCGGTTGCTGTATCTCAACTCAAGATTCCAGATCTCCAATTTCGAATCTCGAATCTCCCAAACCCGGACAAATGCCCTAAACTCAAAGGAGATCAGCGAAAAGATATTATAACAACCGAGTAAATAAATTCCCAACAACGTGATTTTGGAACGAGATAGATAGATGGTAATAAAATTTATACGTTTGGATATATATTCAAGTAACGCAAGCAAGCTATGTACAGAAAAAGATTGTACAGAAGAAAGTGTCCAGCCAAACCCGGCCTAAAAAATGGCTGGGAAATCATGTCATGTTATGTCGTTTCGTTCCATAACGCCCGATGAGCGCGTACGCTTCGACTCCGTCCCGAGACCCTTTGCAACCAAACCCCAAGCAAAACAAACCATCCAGCCAGTCCAAACCGAACCAGCCATGGTGGAAAATATGCAGATAGCCAGCCCCCAACCGCCTTTTTCCGATTCCGAGAAATATCAACCCGTAACCATTCTGATCTCGGAAGACCTTAAGCAGCTGCACCGCTCAAAAAGAAATCCAATTCACTCGGCCCGCGCATGTTATTTTCATTTTCAGCTAACTGCTCAAGCAGGCTCAGGAAAGGATCTTTCTCATCTGTGCCCGCTGTGCCGTTACTATGTTCGCCGATGCTCCTCGCGCCAGGAGTCATGCCTTCTTGTGCACCTGCGCTCCCGTTCATCCGGTTTCCATTCCGCCCATTGGTATTGCCGTTAAGACCATTACCATTGTTGGTAGAAGAAGTGTAGTTAAAGCCGACAGATGACATGCCGAACATAGGATCGAAGTCTGTGTGATTATTATGTTGTTTTGGCGGTGGCAGTTGTTGTTCTTGCTGATGTGGATGAGGTTGTGAATTTAGTGTCGGAAAAGGGTAGGGTGGTGAGAAGGGTGATTGCGAGATGGGTGCTTGCCCGTCTTGCATCCCATTCCCATTTCTCGAATGGAAAGGAGAGATAGGAGTTTGAACATCCAAAATGTTATGTTGCTGTTGCAACATGCCTAAATTTTGATCTGATAATACGCCATTGGGCGTCAAGAGCGTATTTTCTGGGTGACCAGAATGTGAATTCCGATGTGCGATTTTGAGATCGAGGTGCTTCTTTCTTGACGCTGACGATTGTTTACGTTTACTCGTGATGGAGTGTGGGTCCGTGTTAATTTTGCTTACAATATTGTTGCCCTGATGGTTCATAATTGAGTTTTTGAAATCCATCGACGCATTACTTCCTCTAGGAGCGTAAAGCGCATGGCCCGCATATGCCTCTTGACTAAGGGTCTCGGGAATAATATCCTCGAACGAGATATGCGCACCGTCGAAGAACTGTCCCAGATCCGAATACCTGTCGAAGAAATCTTCGAGGTGAAATACGGGACTGTACCGCATTGGGTTACTGGCCAGCGATTTGACGAGCTCGGAGTGGCAGCCGTATATCGTCTGAAGGGTATCACGCTGGTGCTGGACGGATGACCAGGCGTAGCGGAGTTCCGAGAGTTGTTGCATCTCTCTCGAAAGGAAATCTGAGGATTCAGCGAATACTTCATCTTGTCGGGACCCTTTGTAGTGCGTCCCGTGAACGTGGACGGTGCCAGCGGTGCATATACAGTAGCCTACAAAAGCGGGCCATTCAATTGATGACGATCGTTTGCCTGTGCATATTAGCTACATCCGGAAACGGGATAGACGACAATGACTTACCCAGTTCTACTAGCTCGGCAATGGCGTTGGCGTGTAGGAAACATAAATTCGTAGCTTCTATCTGCCACGATTGATGTTGCCCAGTGCCAGCTAGCTCTGCTAAATCGATGGGAAGGAATGGTCTATAGATTAGACAATGGATGAGATGGTAGATGAGTTTGCTGAGCACCAAAGTAGTGCTATCTGGTTGACCAAATAAAGTATCGATCGAAGAGAAGACGTCCTGTGTCCCAGACGCCCAGATATCCAGATCATGACGGATTTTGGACAAGTTAGATAATGAATGCCATGGAAAATGGCTGTCTCCTTTGACACCTCCAGCTGCTAGATATCGATTCGTGATGCCGAGGATTCGGACGATGTCGAGTAACATTCCACTACTTCCTTGGCTCTTCTTCCCTGACCCAGAGTGATACTGAAGATTCGATCCATTCTGGAAGAACTCCCCTTCTATGGGGAGAGACGTAGGTCCTGGTGTCCAAGCTGGAAGACGTAGCTGTATACATTTATCGGCGACCAGTGAGGGACGTTTTGATCCACAGGCCATGAACCGATCCATCAGGTAACAAGTCCAGAATAGTCTCCTGTGCATTTCTTTCTCGACAGGTGTCGCCATTGATTTGACATCGACCTCTCGATGAAGCTCGAGTGCCATTGCCATTCCAATTCCGCTTGCTGTTACTCATAAGTATTCTTCCATCTATACCACAGGAGTAAGAGCAGGTGTAGACTTACATAGCATCATATGCGCTTTCTTGCCCCTCCCAGCAGCCGTGAAAGCTACAGTGAGAAGTAACAAAGCCTGTAAACAATCGACCGATGGTTCATCGATATCCAGTTCAGTCCTCGCACGAACAGCATAGTCTTCACTAAGCCGAACCGCCGCGTGGTACCCGTTGGGATGCACTGTGTACCTGCACTTGATAAGCTTATAAATCTGCAAGCATCTTCAGCTGTCCTACCTAGCACTAACAGCGTATATCGCCAACACGAGATATGACGGTATTTGGTTCAACTGCATGCGCTGCCGCGTCGTCGTTTCGTCAAGTATATAGTACACCTTTCCATGGCAGCGCCCGAAATAGGTATCGAGGAGGACATCTGGTTGAATAGCTGGCGGTGAGGATTCACTACTATTTGTTAGAACATACATCGCACATACTGGAAATCAAATGCCCACCTTATTGAAATAGGTGAGTATACCGCGGACTCGTTGGGGATGTCCACGGTCTCGAGCAGTGGTCGTTTTGGTTTCGCGTCGCTGTTGGGACTTTCTTCATCTGCAGCCGAAGCACCTTCATTGTTGTCCGAGCCCGCCTTCTTCTCATCCTTCAATCTTTTCTCCAGCCCATCGACGCGCTTCAGTAGAGCCTCCAGCACATCTGTTTTCGGACCTCGCTTTTTTGGCACAGCATCTATCGAACAGACAACAATCAGTACAAGATTCTATAGCATGTCTCCAGGAATGAGTATTTTCAGGCTGCCTCACCATAGACACAAGGGCACTGGAAGACTTGACAAGCCTCGCACGTCGGTCGCAACCGATTGCACTTGATCTGGAGGAATTATCAGTACTGCGGAAGATCTGCTCGAGGATACGGACGAACCTTTCGCTTGCGACAGCTCTTGCAATTCATTGATTCTCGAGGCTCATTGCTCATGCGACGTGCTGGAAGTCGCTCGATGCCCACCTGCGGTCGGACTGCTACTGACATGATGGAGAGACGGGGCGCAAACGCGCGAACGAGCACTTCGCTGCGGCGACTATCCAATTGGAGCGGAGGGATGGGATGGGTGTTCAGGGCCAGTCCACTCGTTGCATCATAAATCTTTACCAGGGCTCATGGCGCTCTCAGCACAATCTGAGTGGTCTGGTACCTTGGTAGGGACTGGTGCGTGCGTGCGTGTGTACGTGCGTGCGTGCCTGCGTAGAAGAGGCGGGATGGGGAGAGTTGTACAAGTACTCGTAGTAGTTGTGCAAACTTGGACTGCTGTGCTGCGATGCCAACTCAAACCAGGGGTTCTCCACAGGGAGGGTGGATGGTGAAGGAAGGTTATTGGAGATGGAGATGGGGAAATGGACGGTAGCTGTAGGTACCTACGTTAGGCAGTGAGGGCGCCAATCGTAAGCCTTGCCCGCACTGATCGGTCCGCTGTAGAGCACAATGGGCTTCCACGACGGATGCACTGGATTGGGCTGCCCCGGGTTATGTCAGGGCGCTCAACTCCACTATTGATCAACTGACAGATTGACAGGTTGACAGGCTGACAAGTTGACAGGTTGATAGTCTGGCAGGAGACCAAGAAGGATGTGATGTGATGTGATGTGATAAGGGTACCTGGGAGATCGGGGACTGAGGGTCTGGTCCGAAGGATCGGATTTCTTTCGAGGGCGAGGGCGAGGGTGAGGAAGAGGAGAAGGGAAGATGAGATGAGACGCCGAGGCAGTCTGTGGCTGAAGTTCCTGAGTAGGGCGCAAGTCGTGTGTGAAAAGAGTTGCTTCGACCAGGTACCCAAGAAGTAAGTACGTTTTCTGGTATTATGGTTTGATGATGATGACCTGGGGAGATGGCTATTAGGTTCAAGCAAGCAATTTTAAGCAAGTACCTTTAGCGAGAAAAGGACGAGAAGCGAGGTCTAGGTGAAAAGTAAGTAAGTAGGTGAGCAAGGAAGAAAGCAAGATAGAAAGTCAGAACAAGATTTGATTGATTGATCCCGAGAAGAGACAGGAGACAGGACCAGCTCGATCTTGTACCTCCGTCAAGGAGCTGGAATAAGTAGCTGAATTGCCTGCCTGCCTGCCTGCCTGCCTGCCTACCTACCTAGGTAGGTAAGGCACTCCGCAAGTAGTGTAGTGTAGTAGCAGCCAGAACCAGACCAGACTACAAGGTTATATAGTAGGTCTTCCGTTCCGTCAAGCTTAGTTCAGACGAGATTGCGGGGTCGGAGGGAACTGGGATCTTCTAACCTGGAACGCGATGTTACGAGTTGCGAATATGTGGTGGTGGATGCCCCAGTCCAGTACAGGACAGTATACTTGTAGTACACAGTTCAGTATAGTAGTATGCAGGTTGTTGTGGACTTGTGGCTGACTACCGACTGGCCTGGGAACCTCCTTTCCCTGTCTGTACCTTATCTTTACTTACCTTGCCTTTACTTTGGTTTTCTCTTTCCTTGCGAGTTCGACTTTCCTCGCCTTCTCCAGCAGTAAGTCTACTCCGAACGCTGGCTGCTACTACACACAGTGCAGTGCAGTGCTGCTTAGCGGTGTCGAGATGGGGCCAGAGATGCTTCGGTATGTGGCGGTCGATGAGACAAAAGCCGCTGGCCTAGACGGCCCTGGGTGGATATACAAATAGTGGGTTGGGATGATATAAGAACTTCAAAGTGATCAAACGAAATGAGAGTCAAATACTCCGTAAGGTGGGTGGGTAGCCGACAGGGAGGGCTTGTACCAGAAGCTGTCCCTGTCCTAGCGCCTTGTATAGAGCAAAGTTAGAGCTTAAATCATACTTGGTAAGATGTTTTCGTTCCGATAGTATCCTGTAACTCAATCACTTTCCTTGTCCCAGTTTCTTGTCTGCCTGGTCATATCTTGTCATGCATTCCGATATATGGATGTGATATAACATGATCTGATGCTTGCTCGCTTCGCACTTGCACTTGCCTCTGCTGTAATCCGTACCTTTCGGAGCAAGCGCCGGCCGGAATCAACGGCGACTAGCCGTCCATGCTAAAGTTTATACGGTTACGTGAAATGTTGAATTTCACTACCGCTCGTACTCGTAGCTGATCAAGGAACATGAGAAACATCGCTGACTCGAATACCGGATTCTAGTAACGGCACAGGTGGGAGTGGGTGGCTCTAGAATGAAGGCTTGACGAGATTCAGAACCCTTCCATTTCGTCCCAAGTTCCCAATGATCCGAACTGCATGTTTGCCATGCCAGGGCAGGGCTCTCCAGAATCCCTACCTACTTCCATGGCACCAGGCACAAATCCAGGAGCACGACAGTCAATCTATTTTCTCGCAATTCCCAAGCGAAGCCGCTGTGGACAAGAATAGTATCCACAATCCACTACCTCCAGAGCAAGCCCGAGCAAGCTTGAAATTAGACACTTTCCAGATCGTATGAAGCCATTTTTGTAGGCTTTCTCGGCCTAGCAGGTCCACATTACCGAGTCATTTGAAGCTTATGATGTGCCTGAATGCCACGCAGCGAGTCTCCACGTGCATTCTCACACGTTGAACCTGTCAGAGAGCTGATTGGGGCGCATGCACCCCAGAAATGGCACTTTCAGGGTGGTTCCGCAGCTCACGATTACGGAAGGTCGCATTACAGTGTCTACCACCACTTTTATGATCACCCGGCTCTTCTCCTCTCTTCGCTTCTCTCAGAAGTAGAACCTCAAAGCAAGGATCTGAAGAGCACCAGAAGATCAAGTTTGCAGATCAATGTGGTAAATACCGTACCCATGATATCTCTAGTGATCTTCGGCAGACAGACCCGCAACTTGACCCGCAACTTACTCCCCTACCAGCTGAGGGAAGCAGTCCGGTAACCGGGTCTGACTAATATTAGTACGGGTACACAGACTGCATGGGTGGATACCAAGTAGGTTGGACAAGTCGTCCTAGGCTCGGCCCTGAAATCTCCTATCTGGCAGAACTCTAAAACCATGCTTCACATATCCCCGAGTCGAGTCAAGTTCAGATACGGTACCGCTACTGTAGGTTACACCCGCGCTGCAAGCGAGGACTTCGATATGCTGTGTTCTGTTTTACTTGCGGTAATACATGCCGAAATCGAAAGGTTTCTTATAGAGCCTCATTGTTCTGTAACCGGCGCCTCCTCGTCATTCGCCATCGTTTGTCCTACTTCAGTGGGTTCTGTTCCCATTCCATTCCGATTCCCTGGGACAAAATAAGAAACTCCGATTTTGTGCAACGCAACACGAAACGATATAACCAGTTATTCATTCTGGGGACACCAGACTAACAACCCCATCTTTCAGCATGGCACCCGAGATAATACTTTCGCCACATCGCAGATTGTACAGAGATCCATAGCAAGCCTCCACGTCCGCCGACGTAGACATACCATCAAGCACTTCCCCTTTCCTCCTTTCCAATCTCGCAAGAACTTCGCATCACAATACATTTAATGGCATGATTCGCCTCCGGTTTCCGAAGCAGCCAAAGGACGTCAAGTACTCCGAAGAATCATCTGGCATTCAAGCCGTATTATGAACATGGGAGTCTAAATGTCACCCCCATAAAATTAAAAACATGCAGTTCGCCTCATCAGCTGAAACCGCCACCTCACCTCCAACCCCACCTTCTCGCTCGACTCGACATTCTATCCCAAACAGCCTCCAGCGACTCGCCCGGTTGACTGCTTGACTGCCTGACTGCTAAGAATCAATCCCGAAAATCGCAAGGAAGTCCTACTGAGTATCATGTCATTTCACAGCGCAAGGAGACAGAATGCAATAGAATCGCGACCTATATCAACGCCAGTCTAGTCATTGGGATATAGCAAGAATCCTTGAGCATGCGGAAGGAAGTTTTCCGTGTCCTACCGTCACCTCTTCCTCTTCCCCTTCCTCGTCTGATGAACATGGATTAGACTACCCGCACTTGATCATTCTTCAAGTCTTGGTTTCATGATCACTCATTTCTCTCCTTATGATGGGCCACGTCAACAGACGAGCTACATTATTGTGCGAAGATCCTTCAGAGATGGGTGAGAATTCGGCAGATCGATAATCCGCATATATTCATACACTCCGGTGTACGCGCGCTTCAAGAAGGGGACCACAAGTCCGAGTACCTGAATAGGCGAGATGTCCGACAGGCAGTGGGGTTTTAGCTGCACAGGCGGCCATTTTGACGACTCGTCGATCTGTATCATCATAGCAAGACATGTCCGAAAGCACTAGAAAGAATCTGGGTTGGGTAGCGAGCCAATGAGTGATGTCAAGTTGGCTCCTCGGCCCTGCCTTCCCCATCTTCCCCGGATTATACTGCGTTGGCGACGAGTCAAGTCTCGTGGCTGGGAAGGGAGCATATTTACGCCCTCCGTACTTTTCCAGTCAATTTTGACAAGCTGCTGTCTGCAACTCGCATGAGTCTGGGGTAAAGTCATGTGTGGGGTTGGGCAGCAAGCAAGCGACTACTACCTCTTGCGCATCCAGCGGATCTTCTCTGCAAGAAAGAAGGGCCGAGATGGACCTGGTCTATGTTCTCGACTGGTCTTCTACTTCCTCAAGACTTGGACTAAGTGAAGCTACCTGCCACTACCTCCTTCCGATCATGGCGTATGTGGTTCCCTCTCAGTGCGTGAATCGAGATCTATACTCTTGTCTGGCAAGGTGTCTCGGAAGCAGCCTTGATCTGCTATGATCATCTCTTGTCATCAGTACCGCCCCGGCATTTCAGACATTTTCAAATGTACCTTCCCAAAGAAGTGCTCAGGGTCCGATGCCACGCCTTCCTCGCATGGCCGAGACGAGATATTGGGCAGATCTTCGACCTTTGCCCAAGCCTACACTGACTACCTACAGACCTTTATTTGCTTCTTGGCTTGTGATTGCCCTTCTTGTCGTTCATCTTCATGCTTTAAACCCTTTCCTCCCCCCCGAGTCAATCCCTTCCCCAATTGAGAAAGCTTTTAAAATGTACCTACATGACAGGAAGCAGAGCGGCTTCGAGGACTGGAGCGCATGATCAACGGATTGTCGCAGGTCCCCTCTTTTCATTTTTTTATTCTCCGAAGATGGCAGCGGTTAGTCGACCAGTATGATACATCTTAATCTTCGCGTCCCAATAGCGAGTTCCACAAGAAGATCAGTGTGTCTGACGATCGAAGTGACTGGTGCGCATGAGGAGCATGGTAAGCATCGTATACGAAATCCCAATCTCTGTTGAAGACCCGTCAGCCACTTTGTCTTTTGCCGTCGGCGCTGATGAGCGTAGCTCCGACTACATGCAAAGGCTCTGGGAAAAACATCCTGGATGATGTGGAACGGGCCGAGGTAGTTTCCTGATCCTTTCCTTGGGTTCATAGTCATCATCGTCAGTCTTTGCTGCTTCCCTTGCATATTGTCAATCCATGATCGGAAATCGATCGCTGACGAATGATCGTTTGACTTGTGCTTCCGCTCTCTCCAGATTCTATGCAATATATCAATATTGCTTTTGCCCGAGTTTATTCCGATATTTCATCTTCCTGGCTTCCTGCCACTGATTTTGGTATGTGCTGTTTCGCAAAGATTTCTGTGTTGGGCAATACGCGACATATTCCTCCCACGTAGATATCAGGGACGCCTATCGAGCAAGTGGAATCCTTTCGCATCTCCTGGTCGCTTTATTTCGTCTAGCATAGCGGTCCAGACTACCCGTGGTTGTTCTTGCGATCCGATTTCTGACGACAAATTACTTTCATACAGGCGACCATCCTAGCATCTCCAGTAGGAAGAATCGGTAATCATGCATAAATTTCGATCTGAGCTATTTACCTATGGTTGGTTTTCCGCGCAGTTTTCAAGCTAGATTTTGTTACCAGAAAGAACAGTCTAATAAATCTTCATTCGGCTCTTTTTTTAATAAGCGAGCGTTAAACTTTGATGTCTTGCTTATTGCAGACCACATTGATCTCCCTAGAAAGGCAGATTTCTGGTCCTTGCCGATAAAGGATCTAGACCTTTATAGCTGTGCATGGAGAAAGAGGAGAGGAGATGGGGAAAATCCCCATCCTTTTATCGATAACACAGTCCTACCTCGTGTCAGCAGCACAGGTTCAAGGACGGAATAGTTGTACGTGGCTCGTTCTTGGGCAATATGAATCCAAGCCTCGAAAATGAAGGGAAGCCAAGGCTATCCAACTCCTCATGAGAGTTGGTAAGCATTGTTACCTACATGTAAACATTGCCGTATATCTTTCCAGTTTCGGGGTTAGGAGATAGAGCCGGTATGTATAATAGTCAGACACCATAAGTCGGCATAGAGGCGATCCTACGGCACAGTCTCTCCACTTTCAAGATTTGGGATATGTCGAGATATCAGAGCTCCTTCAAGTGAACGAAATTTTTACAAATCAAGTCGTGCAACTCCTCAGAAGACCTTCGACATTAAATTTACCAGATCACCGCACCAGCATCCTAGATAAAATTTCCCCCTTGGCAGAAGCTTGACTGTTTATAGCTCTCTGTCCAAGTCATGGCATCTCTCGAAGACAAGTTCCAAAATGCCTTCGATACTGGAGACATTCCCGGCGTGATACTCATAGCCAGCGATGCCAAAGGTACTGATGGCTATACCCCCATCTCCTTGATGCATCGAAAATGTTCACGGTCGCTGACACATACGGCCCAGGTACTTTCAAGTACCAGAAAGCATTCGGACCTAAGAATGCTGCCGGGGGAAAGGTAGACCTCGACACGACATTTATCATGGCATCTTGCACTAAACTCATGACCTCGATTGCAGCCATGCAGTGCGTCGAGCGTGGCCTGATATCCCTCGATGAGGACATATCACGTGTCCTTCCCGAACTGAAGGATGTGCAGATCCTCAAAGAAGCCGAGCCTGGCAAGGAAATTGTGTATCAGAAGCCTGAAACCGCCATCACCCTGAGGTAGACATTCCACAATCCCATGACTCTCGAAATCTAACTTGGGAGCTTAGACATCTCCTGACCCATACTTCCGGCATGGGATACGATATCATGGATCCTCGATATCACGTCTGGCGCGCTTCTCGCAGTGAGACTCCCGGTATCATGGGCGTTCCTCTCCTAGCACGTATCAGTATTCCCCTCCTCTTTGAGCCCGGTACAAGCTGGGTCTACGGAGGGTCTATGGACTGGGCAGGTGTAGCCATCGCTCGTCTCAACAACACCACCCTCGAAGCTTTCATGGAAACCAACATCTGGACGCCTCTCGGGATCAAAAAAAAATGACCTTCCACCAAGAAGCAAAGCCGGACATCAAGAGGAACTTAGTCAAGATGACATTCAGGAAGGGGATTCCTGACCAAGACATGCCGTTTCCTACGATGCCAGCTCCTACAAGTGAGGGTGTGGAGTTTACCGATGAGCTAATATACGATGATCCCACCGCTGATGAATACGGCGGATCTGGTGCCATCGGCTCCCCAATCGATTGCACGAAGATCCTAGACTCTCTCCTTGCATCTGATGGGAAACTTCTCCGCCCGGAAACAGTCGACCAGATGTTCCAACCCCAAATATCTAGCGAAGTAGGAGAGGTTCTGATGAACAACATCGATCTCCCCATTTACAAGGACGGATTCGCGAATCCGCCATCTGGAACGCGTCTTAATCATGGTCTTGGCGGCGTTATCGTGATGGAGGATATTGAGACGGAGAGAAAGAAGGGGACGATGTATTGGAGTGGACTTCCGAATTTGTTGTGGTCTGTTGATAGGGAGACAGGGCTCAATCTGAGGTATGCGAGTAATGTGCTGCCGTTTGGGGATTACAAAAGTGGTGAGATGCAGAGGCTTTTCGAAAAAGAGATGTATGGAAAACTTGATGAGTTACATCTTTGACTTTGGTGCAATCTAAGTATTTGGACACTTGATCATGAAAGCCTGTTTAGTCATGCTGAGCAATGTGTTGCCATACGAGAATTATGAACGTAGTGAAATACAGAGCCTGCTCAACAAGAAAACACACAAGTTGAGGAGAACGAGCAGTGAAAATAGCACATATCTGGTCACTCTCGGCCTTTTAAGCCACGAAACTTTTGATTGTTCCGCTTCGTTTGGTGTTGTATAAGTCGGTCGGCCACGGGACCTATGCCCTCGATCAACTGATGATCAATTAATTCCTTTCTCAGACAACTATCTGAGCCTAGCGCAAGAGCTCAAACGACAAAATAATATATCAGGATCAGAGTAGTTGAGAGCTTCGATCTTCGAATGGAATCCCGCTGGGCCTTCTACGTTCCTAATATTAGAAACGACAGATGTGACTCTGTTTGAACTTTGAAGACTATATTGAGAAAGTTCCCTAGTTCGGCTCAACTTTCTGGTATAAACCCCCACTCCTCTCATCTCTCCTAAGGTTCGTTTTGTTTACTCCCGGCTTATCAAGCGAGCAGTCCCGCAAATTATCCAAATGATTCAAGCTCTCTCCACCAGGAACAAAAATCTCAGTCCTCCTCCACCTAGCAACAATAAAGTCGACATCTCCGACTAATATCGCGGAACTCGCTCACCCCAAAACTGTCAGCATTATCTTCGTTCCTGACGATATCACCTTACCCATGTACACAATTACAGAGCTCTTCGCTCTTTACGACCTCATGATATCTTGCTTATACTACGACTCGAACCCTGACTCACAAAATAAAATCACGCACGTTGTTCTCGAGTCGAAATCGCAACAGTATATTCCCTAGCAATTTGGCGCAGATTTCGATGTTGCTGGAAGTGGAGGCGCTCAAACTGTTTTTGATGAGCAGCTCAATGTTCGGGACTTGTGCAAAATACAAGAAGAGATGGAGTGGATCATTGATAGTACGAGGTTTCTGCTTTACGCCATTTTAAGGGACATTAAGTAAGGCTGAAGGCGAAATTGTCGTTCATGCTATGGGAGATTAGGACAATAGCATCACTGTCGCGACGCCAGAGGACATCGGCTGACCGACAGCCCCAAGCGCGTTCACTGGGCCACGGATCAGGAATGATATTGTGTTTGTGGCGGGTGAGACCATGAGCTTTACCCAAGTTGCAGGTATTGAGGAAGGTGTTGCGAGGAAGAAAGTCATGAGGGAGTTGTGGGCTAATGAGTTCTTGAAAGATTAATTGGCCGCAGATCCTGAGAGTGTGGTTCTACAGTATTGTGTGACTTTCGCAGAGGGAAAGGGATTGAGTCAGAATTTGGAAAGGACTTTGAATGCGAAAAGAGGTATCAGTGTCGTGGATGTTGAGACGTTCGCCAAGGCCAGACTCGCTCACAAATAGGGGCTACAACAGACAAGTTAGTCGTTTAGTACGATTGGTCATACGTCTCATTATATTCTGGCGGTAATTTTCTCTCCCACCATCGTAATCTGTGAAAGACCAATGTATTGATACTCGTGGCATGATGAGAATTTTGAAAATTGGCTGGTTCTCCATAGAGAGATACCGCTGATATTTGCTTGCCTTCCTCTTGCGCATTCGAGTCTCGTCTGAGATCGCTTCCTTTTGACTAATCATTGCCCAAGGTCGTCCCAAACGTGCCAGTTGCCTCCACTTAACGATAATTGCTTAACCACACCTCCACTCAAATAATACACCCGGACCTGATCGTCCCAACCAATCCCCACTATACCTCCAGCAGCACTGAAGTCCGCTTTCGGCCAGTTTGGATCTCGATCCGAGTCCGTGCTCTAGACTGTTCCAGCTCCAGGGTCCAGCATCTCATATATCTCTTTATCCGAACCGATATAGTAAGCTCGAATGTATACAGAATTGGTCTGCGTAATTGAAGCTAGTGCTGTATTGGTAGTCCAGGCGTAGAGTGCCGTGGTAGATAGAGCGACTCCTATAATTGTTCACAACCTTGGTTACAGTTCTATAGCGGTGTTATATGATGAAGTGACGCTTACCTTGTTTCCATTCTATATAGTAAGTTACAGAAAATAGAGTCCTGGTTTTATCGTCCACGTAAAAGACCACTAATCTCGGTGTGGGAGATTCGACTTTGGTTATTGTGACACTTAGTGGTGAACCCGCGATCGCAGCCACTGGTAATACTTCACCGTTGTGCCATCCAGTATTATCGATCGCAAGCTCTTGGAGCACGCTGCTGGGAGATTGGTAGTACAGTCGGTAGCCGAAAGCAGAACTCAGGTATATTGCTGCTAATTGCGTGTTGGGGTGCACGCCGGTGCTAGGAACGATTATGAAGGTGTTTCTCAGAGTAAGGTCTAAACCGGAGAGAGCACTGATGTAGGTGGCCAGAATTATATTGTTACTTGCGTCTAGGTAGAAGAGGCTGACCTGGATTAATATTAGGAGCTGGAATGAAATCAAGGAGTATCAGGATTCTACACACAGTGGTGTTTTCTGAGGATGAAACTTCTACTGTCGACAATGGTGTGCCTGGTTTGGGCGCCATACTGAATGGTAGTGACTGAGGTAGTGTAAAATACCCGCTGCCAGGATAGACTCGGTACGCTATGTTGGCACCTTGCTGGTAGAATAAATGGATATTAACCCCGCCATCTGGGACTTACAACGTACTAGCCACCAGAGATCCAATGGATTTCGATATATCTAGCATAGTCGCGATGTTTGTTGGTGTTGCAAATGCAGCCAAGTTCCCAGAAGTTCCTGTAACCGAAGCAGTCTCAATTGAGACGTCAGAACGCGAGGTCGTCTGCATTGACACCTCTCTCGAGACAGGTGTGGAGGTTGCGTTTGCTGCCGTACTCGTACTGCCATTTCCAGAAGCAGGATGGTTCGAGGTCTTCTTGTCTTTTCCCGCCATGACACCACCAATAGCTCCTCCTACGGCTCCAGCGATGACTACGATTACCAAGGCCAAAACGAGCAGAAAAAGTCTCTTGCTCATTCTACAATACCGCTTCCCGGCTACTCCTGCTCCCTCATTAGAGCTATTTCCCTGGGGTGTGACGGCATTGGAATATGCTGGACGAGATTTAAAGTGTTGATCGTGAGTAGAAAGAACTTCGGGGTATGAGTCTTTGTTTACCGTCGTCACGACGGTCGGGTATCTCTCCTCATAATTCTAAAGAGCGGACGACGAGCTTAAACGAGCTTTGACAATGGGCATGATGTCGATTCTACTCACTATATGCTCCATATTGAGCGTTTCGAAACACAGAGGAGAGAGTTGAAATTGATTGCATTGCAGAGAATTGATGAGCAGAGCCTGCGAAAGTGCGTTTTTTGAAGCTGCGGAATCTTGTACGCAATTTCAAATGCGCAGCGCGGATTCCAGTGTGCAAGGTGGTACAGGACGTGAAGACGAACTGCAGCCACACTGACAAGTCATAGATTAGTAGCCTCTTCCCGTGGAAGCCATCCATCTGTTGTGTTGCTGTTCCGTGGATGCTTATTTTCTGATCGAGGCATTTTCGAGCCTTACACTCAAGCCTACATCAGTCGCCATTGGAGGTCTGCGATGCCTGTCTTCTATCGTAAATTTTTACAGCTCTTCTCGATAGGTCGGCTAAATTCTTCTACATTGGAGCCGAAGCACAGCAGAAAGTTGGTTGGGGTTGTGTGGAGTGGCTGGGGGATTTTTGGCCCTCAATTCCACTCATGTGAGAAGTTGTCGGTCAGTTGAGCTCTGATTGTCCAGAAATGTCCTACTTAGTATCAAGGGCGGCTTCTTTATCGTTCCAATTCGAGAAGGAAGGCAGCATAATTTCGAACTCCCTTCCGGAACTCACCTTACGGGCGCGATCAAAGCATCTTGGGGCTCTAAGAATCTGGAGATAAGCTCCATTTATTGGACATGTCAAAGGACGATTTGCTTCTCGATATAAGTCCAGAATACGACCATGCCAAGACTTGTGCCGATATATATGCTCAAGCAGCACGTGTTATAATACAGTCTGGACAGGTAGGTATGCTTTCTCTAATGCAATCATTGAATAGAGAGGCCAACCTTCCTTCTCGGGTTTCGATATCAAGAGCTGAGTGAATGCCTTGTCTGGTCAGTTACTTTGGGTAAGGCCTTTGATGCATGCCCGAGATTGAGATCTGGTAGAACCAACAGACCTTATGAAACTAAGATGCCGAATCCTGAATGCACACGGACACACAGGTACCAAAGCAAACTAAGGAGTAGAGTCAAAAAAAGTCTTCGTAGATTCAAGGTCGATGCTTTAGTGGAAGTAGGTAGACCCTATAGACATCGCAATACATCGACGGCTGCTCAGGCTATTCAGCTGTACACCTCTACATCAACGATATCACCCACTTTTGCAGACTCTCTGACCTCAAACCTCAGTGGTCTTAAAAAAAAACAAGGTTATCAAGGTATAAACGCCCCTAATACCATTTACCGTGCCTCGGCACCAAAATTCAACCCAGCAGGAGATCAAGTAGAATACGGAACTGGGTTAAAAAGAAAAGCTGGAGACGACTCAGACGATTGATCGGAGATTCTCACACGTCTTATGTCGGTTTCCTTCCGCCAGGTGACGAATTGGCCAAGGAATTTGCCCGTGAAAATTTACAGCCCCAAGGGATGTCTTACAGAAACATGACTGATTGGCAGAGAAATCGCAGACCTACTCTTTCGGTGAAGGGGTATATGGAATTCACGCCGCTTGATCGGTGATGCAATTGTGATTTTTCAAGGAGCGGTATATCCTTATTTTTTGAGGAGAGCAGAGGGAGGCAGGAGGGGAGCGAATTTCTCTTTAGTTGGCGAACCGTATGTCCATAGAGATATTTATGGAGTCGTTCGTTTTCAAGACGAACGAGGTCAATTGAAAGGTCTTCATTCTGTTGTGGGGCAAATCCGTGATAGCTTCACTGCTCTTTGAGTGAAATGGCTCGCGGAGTAGGTCTTTTGTTCTGTTCTAACCTAGCCAAGGATAAACAATGGGTAGAGTAATATCATTTCAATCTGTCGCTGAGTATACAACTGAAAAGTTAAATCTTGATGTCAACTTCTATTGAACTTTGAAACCACAAAAAAAAATGCTTTCATTCCTTTAGTGGGATAGACCTACTTGTGAATACCGCACAACATCAGGAGAACCAAGCATGTAAATCCTGACTACTCTACTTGTTCCTTCTAGATAAGTATGCCACCTTACCGAATATGGAAATTTTATTCAAGTCAGGTTTTGAGGTAGTCTACAATAAATGATATAACACGGCTTCGAGTGAGGCATGATATCGAGTGTAGGATGAAAATGTAGGGCCTTATATAAAAACGATTGATTGTTGGACAGCATATACAAGAAGATAGTGGAGGAAAATGGGATGCCACCGATGCGTGCCGTTGCTCCTTGTTGCAGAAGCATGTAAGCATAAAACATCGAGCTTCCCTACTGCTTCATTGATGCTGTCTTGATAAGAGAAAATGGCTAGTATTCTCCAAGGAATAACGGAGCTGAGTCGAACTGTGAAGTCAGATCCTGACCCGAAATGTCTTGGCTTGGAAATTGATAAGGATCCTGTATTTAGGGTCACACAGCGTACACTTGTTGACCTAGATACAAGGCTTAGTTACTCCGGCGGGGCGTCAGTAGTCGAGGCCCACGCTTGGATATGCCGATCTTGATACAACTTATGGGCTCAAGATTCCATTCTATGAACAAAATCCTTTGCAATATGAATTGAACATCACCTAGAAAGGAATTATATAGCCCTCAATATACTACAAAACCCGTCATAATACTATGCTAAGTCCAGCTATAGTACTTAGATATAGTAATTTATACTTCCTGAGTATGTTTTAGAATGAACTACATTGCTTTTTTTAAGCGTGAAAGGAAGGAGACATATGCATATGTCCTCTCATAAAGTGATAAATCTCTAGCCCGTTAAATCAGAACCTCAATTCCTCGTTGCTGTAACACATATCTTAAACTATGCAATGAGCTAAATTCTCATTAAGATTCTCGCGGAAGAATAAAGCAGTGGAGAGAGATAAGTGAACGTCTTGTAACGAACCTGGGAGTTCGCGTAACTTTGTTTTAGATAAAACCAGCTAGACAAGCTGATGGAGACATAGCCGCATGATTTTTGCCAACAGGATTGCTATAGACATCACTAATATTATGTTGCAGTAAGCTGGACCGTTTTTCTGAATTATTTACAAATAAAATTTCCTCTTGTATGTCCGAAATGTAGAGTACAAGGATAATGAATGACGGATACTTTCACGGGATATTTCGGAATGTAAGAAGCAGCCATTAGTATGATAGACCAAAGGTCTATTTTCACAAATCGCAGTATCCACTTAAATAACGAGACAGCCTGATTTCACTTTCCTAGTCTCTTTTCTTCTATTACGATATCTTTTTTTAAAGTAACAGTAATACCTCGAAAATCATCTACCAGAATTATCAAGATACAGAAGACGAATACGATAGCTAAGTGGTACAGACAAGCGTGCTATTTGTAAGCTCGCTTTTTCGTGAAGCAGTTGCTGATTTCCTTACAATACTAAACCTATCGCTACTTATTTGCAACACATACCTAGATTCTTGGTAGTAATAATAGTACGCAGGGAATCTTGTTCAGAGAACAGCAGGAATACGCAAATTTATCGACACACCTTTTCATCAAACCCATGTATATCGTAAAGCTTGAACTTTCTAAACCCCAACATGCCTTACCTGACAAGTATATTATCAAACTTTGGGGGATCATGGGCAATATAAGGTCACGCGAGCATTGTGTAGTAGACCCTAAGGATTCACTTGAGTAGCAACGACATATCTCATTGAGAGAGCAGAGAGACTTACGCGCAGGATATAGGTGATAATAAGCTGTTTACACTCCACTCAGTAAATGTGATGCCCAGTCTGCTCTTAGCTGCATTCAGAAAATCCAAGCCAGGGGTCCACTCAACCGGACCACCTCTGACATCAGTCCCCGGACTTTCACACTATATAGACCATACATATCTGCCCTGCGCAGAAAACCTCAAACTCTACTCAAATACTTCCCCCAGGACAACCACTCTGATCCTAGCCCTAATGTGCATTGGATATTGTATCGATGGCAGAATTAACAGCGCGGACAGCACTCGTCGCATCTGATCTGCTGTGTTCTGCATGTCTCAGAGCCTGGAGCGCCGGTCGAGACGTTAGCAACGAAGTTTCGAGATGCTCCATTACCAATTAAATGTGTACAAACCGTTATTACAAGGAGTCTTTTACTTTCTCTTATCAACAGCGTGATATTTGCCGTCGTCAGATACGCGGCATATTGCTGACTAACGGGGATTGAATCTTACACCACTCGATTTTTCAGAAGTATGAACATATGAAGGGGAGGAAAACCTAGTTAGTAAAGGTCTATGGCCATTAGTGTAGACTGAATCTTGAGCTAGAATTCTAGGATTTAGAGATTCGAAGATGCGGTAATTGCACTAAAACAGTATTTACCTCAACAATCAGGCTCTTGAGGCTTGGTCAGTCCACTTACGAGCTCACTTAGGCTTCCATAATCTTGAATCCACGATAAGCTGAGAGTACGCCTTTCGAATGTGAAGGAGGATTTCCAAGTAAGGGGGAAAGAAGCACTGAAAGCAATAGGGCGAGCAAGGCATCGCGAGTAAGAGATTACAAAAGCTCTCCCTTGTGATGATCTTCTCTCGTCCCTGTCCAAAACCCCTAAATGTTCAGAGATCTGGAGAAAGGAAAGTACGTAGACTGACCTGACTATGGAGGCCAAGGACGAATGCTAGCTGCATTTGCGCTAGGGAGACACAGCCGGCAGTGGAACCATTTGATTGGAGATTCTTCTACTTCTTCACACAGTTTACAAGGAATATCCTCTTGATTGCGAGCCCGGAGATTATTTTGAAAAATACCTACGAAGTAAGGCATCTATAAGGTTCAATACTTGAAAAAGGATTTTTAATTATGGCGCACGGCCAATGGACCGAAATAGAAGTCCTCCCCGGGCGTGGAAGCTTGCAAATTTGAGGAGAGTGTTACTTGAATTTCTGAAAACAAGAAATTTTATCGAGTTAGCTTGTAGATCCCGTGCTAGAGTTTCAGAAGGGCTCGAAAAGGAAAGGAGGACACAACCTGGTAATTTAGAAATAACCAAATTACTAGAATTGGCCTTATATTATGGCAGATCCCAGGGGCTGGACGAGACCCTGGGTACCTGAACACGCTTCCGTACCCCTCAGGAACACGAGATTCTTACGGAGACTAAACTTAGCAATTTACCGTATCTCCACGATTCTGCTTACTTGTTTGGCACCGACCCTATTCTGTACATCAAGCATGCTTCCTCGCAATAGATTTCTGCCACGTCCAGATCCGTGGAGAACGCGAGGTGTTGTGACCCAAGTCCTTTCTTATTCATCCAACCTGATGCGACCACCAAGAAGAGGCAAAAATCCATCATTATTCAATTCAAGCTGTAATTTGATCGCAACAGTATGGTTCTAGCTATGGTCAATTCTCGTCTCTGCGGTAAATCACAACTGTCATGAACTGCTACCGAGTGATGAGGATTGGTCCACACCCGTTTTTGTTTGTCCACATCCCGGATGTGTTCGGGCACGAACCCATGAAGTAACTATATTGAAAAGATTAAATAAAGTGTATCCTTGAAGCTAGACCAACTTTGTCGTATGCACACAGTCACGGCACGGCGAATTGAATTTTGTATAAAGCAAGTCGTAAGGAAGCATAGAGGAGTGCACGATCAACCATGAAGCTCCTTACCACTCTACTCGTCCTGGGCGCCTCCCTACACAATGTCAATGCCGACGAATACATCCCACCCAGCAAAACGATTATGTAAAGACAAGAATCTCCATACACCAGTCTCCCTTGACTAACAATCTAGGTACTTCCTACGTTGGAATACAAACGCACAATTTCAAAAGGTACATATTTACAATTCTCGTCTGGTCAAACCATTTATGAGAAGTCCAGTGGCGCTAACGGAAATACTGTAGTTTGACGCTGTCATGACCGCCCCACCCATCAAAAATTCAGGAGATGTTTATCTCTGGCCTGGACTACAGGACGTAGATCAAACGGGGGTGTTTCAAGAAGTCTTGCAAGGGATATATGGAGGAACAGGAAAGTGGTGGATGCAGACAATGTGGTGTTGCAGGTACGTTCCTACCCCTCCATCACCATAAATTTTTTGTCAACTATGGAGATCTGATCTAACGTATGACATCAGTAATTCTCAAAGGGGCGATGGTATTGACGTGAGTGTTTTGCCCTACCCCTTCAAGTCTGTTCAGGTGAGGAGGAACTGATTGTATTGAAAGGTACTACCGGGCAATAAAATCGCGATATCCAACACTCTGAGTGGCGACCGTGTTAATTGGTTGACAAATGTAACTGTGGGATCTATCTCTAATAACGAACCCTTTGCATTGGGGTATAAAGCGATGAACCAGGTACGTCTCTTTATCTCCATATCTCTTGCAGGTCGATTTTCGACAAAACGTAATCACGATGTTGTTTTCACCAAACCTCATCAAAGGCTGCATCCTGTTGTCTCTTAGCGCGACCAGCTAATTGAGATTCAACAGGCGATATTATGCATTGAGGTCCAGCAGGGTGCGGCCTGGGATTTTGGGCCGTTGACGTGGGAAAACGTCGTCATGGTAAATGATTTCTCTCTCGCGCCTCCTCTTCTCTATCATCCACCAGCTCCAGCTCATACACTTACCCTAACACCTAGGTCGTAAACACAACGGATCATGCCTTTTGCTTGATGTAAGTAATCCTAATAAGGTGAAATATTTGATAGCTGGCGCTGAATGATATTTACAGCGAACCGGAGAACTGGAATGACCTAACCATCTACTCGATGACCAAGCCGAAGGCTGTTACTAAGGATGGCTTGACTACTTGTACCATCGATAAGATTGTCATGGAAAGACCGGCGTAACCAGGAATTTGTCGCTGTAAGGGCAGATACTGAGACAGAATTGCGACTTGAAGCTGGAAATGGTGACGCAGATGACTACAATTCTGGTCTTTCAGTGCTTCGAGAGCCTCTTCGTGAGAGTTTTAAGAAAACTTATCCAGGCGGGTGTGTGCTAGATCAAGGACAAATCAGTTTTCAACTTCCGTTCCGAATTTTGCCAGAGCCAACCGTCATCTTCTTTCTCAACCTCTCTTTTGAAGACCACCCCTGCATACTAAAACACTTTTAGCGTCTCCATCTACAACTCAGAATCCTCCGTGCTAACCGCCATCTATACACACCACGATCTTTCTCACAAATCTTTCTTCAAGGTAGGTGATGATTACATCACGGCATTGCCAACAACCGAGCCCAAAGGAAACTACTCGGCATGTTGATCTTTCGTCCAACCAGCAGCGGATTGGTGTAGAATTTTGAGAAAGAAGTAGATGGAATGTGGAAAGAAGGGTAGGAGCCAAGACTGTACTGAAAGAGCTTATCTCGTGAGAGTTCTTCATGCTGAAAACGGATGGCGAAGAATGCCCCAGTCTTTATGAGACAAAACCCAATACTAAACTGGGCAGATATAGTCACACACATTTTCTCTCCCCCTCTTGTGTGGGTATTCGAGAAGCTAAAGCCTCATGTGCAACTACTTGAGCTGAATTTATTTCTTGCCCCGACTTTGTTGACTTATTAACGGAGGCTTCGACGGACCTACTTTCAGAAAAAGGGCGCACCATTCAAGACGAGTAACCGTATGGAAGCTCGAGCCGATCTCTTGCCGTTATCTCTTGTCTAAAAAGACAAGCAGAGGTAGCGCACATGAGTCTATCGTATAGTCAGGATGCAATCTTTGCAAGAATGGATATTAAGAATAGACAGTATACGTTTAACCAAGTTGTCTGAGTTCTTGACTGGACTGGACATCGGCTGTGCCCAAGCCACCAAGGAGTCCATAGCTACCTCATCCCATGTCACTTAGTGGCAGGTTACATGTTGGAAGGTGACTTATCTGGCAGCTCTCTTGTTCGATACGCCACAAGCTAAACTCCTGTTCACTTCACAAAAGCACGAGCACTGGCGTGCATAGTATTGCCCTGTGTTCTTTTGGACCAGTATGCGCTCGCGCTTCACCTGACAAGTCACTCACCACTAGTCGGCGCAAACCCAGCATAGTGAAATTTTGGGGCCGCCTTGACGGGTATTCCAGCTGTAGTCCTGCTTACAGCAAGCGAGCTGGATGCCTGTAGATGTCTGAATACCCAACCAAACAACATCATGTATAGTGCTGGAACGCAGCAAAACCGATCAAGAATTTAGGATAAGCCTCTTTACAAAGTAGCGAAATACCATGACGACTTGAGGGTAGTGGTACGTAATCATGTGGCAAAACTGTAGAGACCAAGTGGCATGTCAAATCAATTTTCACTTAAGCGAGGAACTGGACTGAAGAACAGTTGGATGTATCATCACTTAGACGAGCAGATGCCAGATTTAAAGACATATATTTCAAGCGACAGGACTGGATAGAGAACACCGAGGCTGTCTGTGCTGCTTCTAATTGTTTCCATGAACCCAGGGGTCGTAGACGAATCATAGCATGATACCCTCAATTTGCATTCCGTACCTAACTAAACAAGTAAGGTGCTGTGTCAGTACCTGCAGCTAGTATTGGAGGCAAGCTCATGCAGATTTACAAACAAATTTAGCCGCCAGCTGCCTATCTTCAATCAGTTTATGACCACTACAGCGCTTAACGAACATTTTTTAGTAAAACAGCGACTTGACTCCTGCAGGCATGCTCAATTTCGGAAAGATCAAACTTAGAATACCGTATATACCTAATAACAGGCAACCAAACTGCAGTCAGGCGCCTAACCTGAACTCAGAATGTCAGTTCCTACCCAGCTCCCCTATCAAAGAAGCTCGGATGAGTTGCCTGCGGAGCTTCCTACCACTGCAGAGATCCTGGCATCAACTGAGATCTATCTACCTTCCTTTGACTACCTTACCGTGGGTCATACCTCTTTGCTTAGAATATCCAATTAAGAAGGCACGAGAAGGCTCTTCTACCTAGAGTACCGTCAGAGAATCGTCCGTTAGGTAGTCATTCCCTACCTATCAGTAGAATTACCTAGTTGAAGTACCTAGGAACCGTAAGCTGATTAACCATTTGCTATTCAGAACAATGTTCTTCCAAAGGCACCTACCTAACTACCTACCTACCTTGGTCTCCAAACTAGGTAAAATAGCAAAACCGAGGACTTCCTTCGCCAGGAAACGAATCAATGTTTATAAGCTTTCAGCCGCGTCGTTAAACTCCAATGTACTGCAATGTCAGGTCAACACCGACTATTAGAAGCAGGCCAGCTCTCGCCAGAACATGGTACTTTTATTTTTACTATTATTGTATATATCTTCCATATCACTACCGCGCGTACAGTAGCTCTTTTCCCATAAAATTGCACACACACCTAGGTATCTTCGGTGTGGGCATGCACCCGCCCATCCTATCCACAGTCGCGGAGTGAGTAAAGAAGCTCACGCTAAGGTGGGTGGGTACTGAATACCCTGCTGGCACTCAATTAACACTCACTCACTCACTCACTCACTCACTTCGTAACTTATCGCATCGCATTCGAATGTACCTACCGACCTACCTACACTGATTTCCTTCCCTCTTCCCTCTCACTCCTACTCACTGACTCACCACCCACCACTCACCCCAGCTCAGCTCAGCTGATAGGAAAGAGGCAGTCGACTAAGATTCTCTGCCTACCAACCCTACCCATTGTCAGATAAATAAATAGCTAGATAGATCGATCCGTAGTATAGATTCCCACCAACACCGAAGTTATACTCTATCTCTGGACTTAATTTAACTCTCCTTCCTTCTACATCATCACACGACAATACCATCACAACATCAACACCGCAGACTGAATACCAACACCAATCACCTATCCTTCCTCATCCCTTCATCACTATTTGACATAACAAGGGAGGTATGTATGTTACAGTCGTCGAGACTAGTAAAGGGAAAGGTTAGTAAAGCACCGAGTGTGTGAGTGAGTTAGTGAGTGCTCTGGCGAAGAAAGGGGTGAACGGCCTTAGAAGGAAAAGGTCTAGGTGCATTTTTTAGGCTTAGTTCGAGGTGTGTATATGGGATCTCGGAGTGGCAGGAGGGAGGAATACGGGATTGAATGTGCTTATACAAATAACTAGGCTTGAGAGATTCGAGGGAGAATAGCACGAGCAGAGAAGCACAAGATTAGCGAGGAAGTATATATAATACAAATATATTGTAAATCTCGCCCTCGAAAACGCGACTATCAATGAGGATTAAATGCGCCTGTCCATATGTATGCACCGAATGAAAAGTAACCTTTTATTGTCATGTTACTTAGCCGTAAAGGCTAGTCTCATCTAACACATCCACCGTCTATGTATCCATCTCCCTTGCAACCAAATCTAGCCACCAAAACTTTCACCAAGCTTAAACAATGTTGTAATGTGTTTCGTCAATCTAGTACAAAGCAGCGAAGGCGGCAACGGCTCCGAAGAGAGCAATGATGCTGGAAGCAGCCTTGATGGAAGAGGCAGCGTTGGCAACGACACTGGATGGGCTTGAGGTGGGGCCTGCAAATGATTGTTAGTACGAACCCGATTGTTGAAGGATTGAGATGCAGATGTGGGAAAGGAGACATACTTGAGGTAGGGGAAGATCCAGTTCCAGATCCTGATCCTGATCCTGATCCAGTTCCAGTTCCAGATCCTGACCCAGATCCTGACCCAGATCCTGATCCTGATCCTGATCCAGACGAAGATCCTGATCCGGTTCCTGATCCAGTTCCTGATCCAGATCCAGATGAAGATCCACCTCCAGTTGAGGTTCCGTTCCCTGATCCTGTTCCAGATCCAGATGAAGATCCACTTCCTGATGAAGTTCCATTTCCAGAACCTGCTCCAGCTGAGACTGATCCAGTTCCTGTAGGCTTAGGAACAGATGTTCCAGTGGCAGAGGCGCTTGCAGTAGCGGATCCAGTGCTGGATGACGAGGGAGAAGTAGAGTTCTTGACTGGGTCACATGTCAAGTCGAAAAGCGGGGTGGTAGAGATAGTAGTACCGACAATACCGAACTGAGGTTGGCTGTCAACGGCAGTGTTAGCATCAACGAGAGTGTACCAATAGGTGTCAACCTTTCCGAAGAGAGTGTTGCAACCAACGGTCTCGTAGTAAGAGCGAGCGTTGGCTGGTGATGGCACTCCCCTGGCGGCACTCTTGCCGGAAACAGGCCATCCCGTCTCGGTGATGACCACTGGCTTTCCCTTGGCAGCAGCAGTGGTAATCTCGAGAGCCTTGTTGAAAAGCGTAGGTGCGTTCTCAATGGAGTTGTCCTCGGTGACCTGGAAGTAAGGGAAGGTGTTGAATCCCAAGAAGTCAGCAGCGTCGATGACGGCACTATTGGATCCGTTTCTCCAGACATCCCAAGTATCGACGTGTCCAACGGGGACAGAGCTCAATCCAGTTCCTTCAATAGCCTTCCTGACCTGTCCGATATATTTGACCAGATCAGCTGGTTGAGCTCCAACTCCGGTAGGATCATTCTTGAGTCCTGTTGGGGAGATACGGTAGAGATCCTCAGATCCGCAAGAAATACCGTTGACGCGGCTGGTGAATTTCTCGCCGTATTGTTTGATTGCAGCTGTAAGGGCTGCGATCTCATTGTCAAAGTTGGTTTGTCCTGCGGATGCCCAGAGACCAAGGAACAGTCTGGTATCTGTAGCGATGGCTGCTGGGATGGCAGAGATGGGAGTGTTGGTGGTGCCAGACTGGATCATCGTGTAGAGTCTGGCGCTGGTGAAAGCTCCATCGGTGTTGGCAAGACCCTTGGCAGCCTTGAACTCGGCAGTGAAAGATGCCTCATCCTTCATTGCTCCCTCTCTTGTGACAGCTCCATAGTTGAAACCTCTGTTGACAGCGGAAGCGACCGAAAGGGAGGCCGCGAGGGCCATTGCAGAGTAATGCATGATTAGGGAGGTTTGTGTGTGTAGGTAGTGGTGAGGAAAGACAAGACGAGAGTAAAATGAAGCAAGCAAGCAGAATTAAAGAGAGATGAGCGAGCGTGAGTGTCTGGCTAACGAAAGACAGAAACACGAGGGGAAGGAAAGATGCGGAACGTGAGATTGTCGATGATGAACAGGAGGCAGAGAGGAGGTCGTTGTTGTTGTTGTTGTTGTTGAAGGGAGAGAACGAGCCTGGGGTACGGCATGTTTTAAGGGGCAGCTATTTTTGGGACGGTAGTCGAGCTTTGAGCTAAGCCTCCCCTGGAATCTTCTAGGTCCACAATTTCTTTGGAATGATCTCATGTAATACGAGGAATGCCGTGTAGTGGAAGCGTACCTGCCTTAGTTCATGCCTCACACGTCTGGTTCCTGGCCTTGATCGCGCCCCTCTTTTCCGTAGATCAACCAATCGTTTCCTTCTTGGCGCGTAAACGAGTCACTAAAAGGGCTTGGCGACAAAGGGGTTGGTTGAGATCTTACAAGTACTGTACAGTACGTGGCCGAGCCTTGGTGGGGTGGATACCTTGGCAGGATTAGACTTTGCCCTGCCCGGTTCTGGTTCTGGAACGATAGAGATATATACGGAGTACCTACCTACCTTATTTACGTCGCCACCGGACCCTCCGCTCGGCGCCTCCGTACCGTGGCCTACCTACATACTTACTTTAGGACGATCTACGGAGAAGTACCAAATTTGGATGGGGGAGTTCCAGATTCAAGATTCCAGATCTCGAGATGGTGACAACCCCAACCCCTGAATATTCGGCGGAACAGAACCTGGAATGGTTGAGTGCTAAGTACTCATCACTCATCTCACCTCCAATGTACAGTACATACAGTCAGCGACTCATTCTTTCCATTTGTGTACCAACAGTTTGGTGCCTGTGCATGCGTGCGTGCGTGCGCAAGGGGGAACCACTCTATGGCTGCCTCCTTCCCACTACGAGCCACATCATCATCACGACGCCAATATACCTACCGACCTAGGTAATCTAGGTACCTACCTTAACAGAACCAGTCGGATATTTGCGTAAGGCATACATACATACCGTACCGTACCGTACCATGGCGTACCGCCGGGCGCACCTGCATCACCAATCGGCCAGATAATGATCAAGATCTTCAAGGCCGATGCTACCATGCTGTTCTCTCATATGATCATAACAAGGGCCGCTCGTCCTGAAGACCGCCATACAGACCCAACAGATGTGCGCCCTGCAACCTCCGCACGTTATATGATTGCAGCCTTCGGTCTTCTCCATCGATGTCTTACAGGTAGGACAATCTTTGATATTCAGTTCTTTCTTCAGCTTCTCCAGTGCCTCATAACCACCCGATTCGATGTCTTGGTACTGTGCACAGGTATAGTCGCCATGCCGCGCGTGGCAGAAAGTGCATATCGGCTCTAAACAGTTGGGGCATCTATATGCTGTTGGCTTGAAGCTGGAAACTGGAGTACAGCGATAAACGTAGCCACAGTCGGGAGTTGGGCAGTAGTGAAAGTCCTTGGGGTGCTTTTGAATGTACTCTTCAAAGGATGACTGGAGTACGAGTTCGAAGGCGGATGAGGAGAGATGATCCTTCAGTTCAGCTAGCTTGAATACGACTGTGCAGTTCCCACCGTCGCCTTGGCATTCGACTCGAAATTCCTCTTTGTTTGTCGATGCGGCGGATTTGCAGCAATTTTCAAAGCATTCAAAGCAGTACGAGTGCTTACAGAGTGTTTGGATTGGTGTGTCAGGTTCGTCATCGAGGCAGATCGGGCACTTTCCTTCGGCTGCAGATGCGATTTCTAACATAGGACGGACTTCCGAAGCCTGGTTACCTTTTATGATTGTGTCTTGGTGCTGTTGTATGTCACGATTCGTAGAAGGTTCTTCTCTGAGCATGTCCGTGACTTGATTGACAATGTCTTGGACTTTCGCAATGGGACCGTAATACTGCAGTTGGCGCTGTGTTTTGTTTCTTATGATGAGGACATGAAGTTCCTTGGCGATTGACTTCACCTTCTTGTATGCGTTTCCATTGCTACTGAGTGATGAGTCCCAGACGACGCTGTCCCCAGTTCTCAGGATTGTGCCGCTCAGGATCTGGTCAAGGGTTTTGCGCGCATTAGCTACATCTTGCGCACTATCACCCTCAACCTTCAACGTTGTAAATCGTTGTATAGCATCTGGGTAAGCATGAAGTCCCAGACGCCGTTCTTTCCAACCCTTAATTCTTACATCAATCTCGCTCTTCGTAGCGATGTAGACTGGTGTGGAGACTTTGATTTTTGCTGACTGGATCATTGTTATAGTTATCTTGCCCTTCCCTAAGATATCTAGTGGCCTATTTTTCAGTACGCATGCCGATTTCGCGTCTGCTTCATCTGCAAACAAAGCTGTTGCTTTCGTCCGCTTTCCCTTGTTCGTGGACGCAAGATAGAAGCTCTCGAGTAGTCCATGCTCTTCTAGCTGAGTCCTGACGATTACGCTGATCTCTGCATCTGATGCCTGATAGCTACAAGGTCCAAGCTCAAGGTGTCGAGGCTTGTCATATTGAGATTTGATAGCTTCCTCGATATCTCTGGAAGTCGAATTGCTGGGCACGTCACTCAGGATTATGGTCCATGCTGAAGGATTAGAACTGCCACGTCGACCTCCTCGACCTGGGCTACACTTCCCAAGAGAGGATTCCACGGATTGGCCCAGACATTTGTACCTCCCATCCCTAAACTTTTGTGCAACTCTATTCGCTACTTCACCGCTGCCAAAATTTACCCACACGCTTCGAGTGGGTTTATGCCAGGATATGTAGACTTTTCTGCAGCTTAGCAGGCGTGCATTGATAGGTATTGGTGCTGCCTTGAGGTTTGACCTTTGGGTCTTGAGCTTAGAACACAATCCCTGGGCGAATAGAGGGTCTTCAACCTTGACGGTGGCTTTCGGCTCCGATGAACCCACCAACTTAGAAATACGTACACATTCAGCGGTCAAATCGTAGCCGAATTCGCGAAGAACTTCGACGAAGTCTTCTGTGGTGGTTCCTGCTACCAGGCCAGTGATGCATACGAGGGAGAAATCGGACGGGAAAGAGACTTTCAGGGTATGACCAAATTCACCGAAGCAGACCGTGGCGCCTAAAAGATTCCGAATAAAGTCGTCCCCGTGCTCTTGATCCTGGTAATAAGGTTAATCCTAGTTTTCACAAAGTCAAAAACATCAACGACTTACCTCTTCTATATTGGCCTCCAAGTCTTGCCCGCTGTCCTTCGCCCCAGCAGGGGCATTTACCACATGTAGGTATGGACAAGAACTGTTTTGACAGCCTCGAGGTCTCGAAAGGAACATGCAAGGAATCGTTGCGCGAGAATCTGGTGATGCTATATCTGGATCGACTTGCTGTGGGGTCAACATGGCTGGAGGGTGAGTGTATCGACATTCTTTACCCTTATTGCACTTTCCTTGCAAGAAGTGCCGGCAGTTTGGAGCATGGTCGGATTCCTTATTACGATAAGGAGCACCTGCGAGATTTAGGCTCAGCTTCGTGGTCGGTAAGACTAAAGCGACAGGCGCGTGAGTTTGTCCTGTGCTTGAGCTGGGTTCGTGGATGTAAGTACAGGAGTCTCCGTTCCTGCAAGTCCCATGCGCAAAGAATCTGCACACTGCCACCATCTTGCTTAGTGCTATGGAGCGACGGGAAGGTTCCAGTCGTTGCGCGATGGAGGTTAAGGTTAAGGTGGGGGGGGGNGGGGGGGAGAAAAGGTGTGGGAACAGAACCTCTTAAGAAGCGTAGTTATATTGTAGAGAAGGTTTAGAAACCTCAGAAGAAAGCTATAGAAGTAGAGGTCTGTGCGCAACTAGCTACTGGAGGTCCAGTAATATTACAAGTCCACTACCACATAAGTCTCGCCCTCGAGACCTCTCTTTCCTGAGTTCTAATACGCTATAGAACACCTATAAATATACATCTCGAAAGCTATATACTCCTAAAACTCTCTTCAGATAACTCCCCTTCGAGACAGAGAATATCTCCGTCTTATATCAGGACCTTATACCTATATATCTTAACTCTATAATCAATAACTTCTGAACTTCTATATATATCATTAAACTCTCTACTCCTACTGCTATACCCCTAGTATAGAATCTCTAGCTATAACTTCTATTTTTCGATCTATTCTAAGCTCCACGGGCAGAGAATATTTACCCTTCTTAGCTCTAAGGTTTTAATATAATAATAGTCTTTCTTCTTATCTATTCATAAAGTATAAGTTTCGCAGATAAAAGGGCTTTATTTAATCGATATAGAAGTATCGTAATATAAGTATTCTATTGATTTGCTATAAGGTATACGATTTACTATATTCGCTACCTATACTAGAGACTACGAAAGGACCTCTCTAGCTTAGGCGTAGCTTTTATCCAGCTATAATATAATCGTAGAGTATAACTATAGAGCTAATACCTAGATATTATCTTCTAGATACCCTTAGATCATATATCTCCTTCTATCTTATTCTCTCTAGGTATAAGACTATATCTACCTGCTCTAATTTAGTAGCTTATATCCTAATATACTCTAATACCTTATCTCCTTATTTTTTATTCTCTTTACTATCTGCTCCCTAAAGCACGTTAAGGAATCCTTATAAATCCAGCTCTTAATAAATCGCTCTAATATAATATACTAGAAAAGTAAGGTCTACTTCTAACCTAGGCTAGTACTTATAGTATATATAGAAAGGGAAGTAGCTAAGGAACCTAATCTCTCTTAAATTTATCTTAAATACTACCTTTTGAAGCTTAATAGTATAGTTAGGACTAGTCTTAGTTATCGCTTACTAGACTAGGTCAATAGCTTTCTCTGCTATACCTATAGACTTCTTAGAAGCTAAGGGTGAGTTAAGCTATAAAACACCTTTCTTACTAATATAGTTTCTGATTTCTTTCCTAAAGTAACTTCTAGGATTAATATAAAAGCTAATAAGTATACTATCTATCTTAAAGAGTATATCTAGCGATATTTTAATATATTCCGAGTCGGCCGCTACGCACGGAAAGGCCTAAATTAGCTAGGAGAAGTAATCTATAATAATGAGAAGGTACTTATAACTCTCAGGTAGTTATATAAAAGGTCTATAGAAGTCTGCCCTAAGTAGTTCTATAGGTATAGAGATTATAATCTGAGAGAGTAGTACTACCTTCTAAGCTAGGCCGTGTTTTACGTATTAAAGATACCTAGTAATATATAGAGTGACGTCCTTAGTAAGAGTAAGCTAATAGACGCCTCTAAGTTTTCTAGTAGTAATAGTCGATATAAAATATCCTCCCTTATTATAAGCCTTCACTAAAGCTTCTATAACTTATCCTAGTATAAGATAATATTTATATACTCCTCTCTATTTATATTATAATACCTTATGCTCCTACTTATATTTCTTATATCAGAGCTCTAAGGATCTCTTCCTTATGCGATCTGCACTATTTAGGTAGATACTATAGATAAGGAACCTGATAATATCCTTATACTAGTATATCTTCTCATAAGCTTCTAAAGGGGATATTAGCTCGACTATTACCTAGTAAGTCTCCGCAGATAGAGCTTCAAATATTTCATAGAGAAGTATATCTTCTAAAACTTAAAGTCTAGTAAAAGGTAAACTTAACTATAAAGTTATATCCTAGAACCTCTCTCTTACTATATATAAGGTAGCTATAAACTCTAGATCTTTCTTCTCCCTTCTAGCCTATTTCTTAATATTATTAACCTTAAATATTCCCTTAATAACTTTAAGCTTGTTATTATCTACCTTCTTAGAAGTAAGCTCTAATTCTTTTAGTAGATCTTTATATCTACTAATTCTATCTTTCTATCTCTAGATAAATCTAATAGTATCCTGCTGCTATTCTCTAAATCCTGATATATCTAGCCTATTATACTTATCTCTAGGGAAGATAGTACGTGATAGAATATCTACGGTCTTATTTCTACTCCCTTAAATATAAGTAATCTATATATTTAGTAACTTTAGCTCTAAAGCCCACCTAGTATAAATTCCCTCCTAAAGAGCTAAAGAATCCAGAAAGTGAGTTAATAGCTAATAATCTATATAGATAATTTCTAGTTTATCTTCCCGTAATATATAATAATATTTACAACTAAATTCTATAATAAATAGGATCTCTCTCTTATACGTTCTATAATTTCTTTAGGTTTTAGAGAAAGTAAAGCTATTAAAGAGGATTAGTATTATCTTCTTCTCTCCCTCCTTAGATTATATAATATAGTATCCTCCTATATATCCACTAGCATTAGTATATATTTGCACTAGGAGAGTTAGATCGTAGCCGTTTCTCTCTACTATCTTTAAGTATACTTCTTTCAGTAGCTCAAATAATATAGCCTTATTCTCCTTCTATCTCTATTCTATATCTCTTATAAGTCGATTTAGTAGTCGAGTAATCTCCGCATAATTCTTAATCTATAGTCGTATTATCTAGATTACTCCTAAGAATCTCCTAACCTCTATAGTATTTTTTAGTATTAGCTATATATTAATCCTTAATACCCTTTCCGGTTTAATTATAGATTTTCCACCCGCCTTATATAGGGTCCCTAATACTAGAACCTCTATTATAAATAATAGATACTTTTTAAAGGAGAGCTTAAGACTAGACTATAAGAGTTAAGGGAGGAGATAATCTTTCAGAAAGGTAAATATCTCCTTAAATATCTTAAAAGCTATAAAGATATTATCTATATAGAAGAGTAAAGCCTAAAGAACTACTCTACCCTCAGAAATAATTAGAGAGAATAGCGAGAGTTCCGAATCATTAAACCCTTTTACTACTACTTCCGCAGACTTAGGTATATCTCTAAAGACTAATTTCATTAGTTCTATTATAGAGAACGCTAAGCTTCTATAGCCCTAGGGTATGCGGGTTAGTTACAATTATCTATAGCCTAGCGCCGAGAAGGTATAGATATAGTAGTCTTCTAGATATAAGTTTACTAACTAGTAGGCGTACTTAAGGTCTATTTAGATAAATAGACAATACTTAGGATTACTAAGAAATACAAAGCACTCTGCTATAGAGATCATTAAGCAGCTAGATGTTCTTTCCTTAATTTTAGAGTAATTAAATATTACCTTATACTCCCTAGTTTATACCTTAGAATCTGTTCCTTTCTTAACTATATATAAGTAGCTATTCTAATCTAATAGCTCTCTATTAGCTAGGAGAGTGCTTTCAAATATACTATACTCAATTCCTTTCTTAATCGTCTTATTCAGCTAGATAAGCTTAGCTAGGGTATATCTTCTAGAGGTATTCTCCTAGATTAGCTTAGAATACTCCGGTATCTTAGCTCTATAATAATAGAGATCCGTGAAGGGTATATCTTTCAGGCCTATAGAGTTAATATAGCGATATATATATAGAAGCTTATGAACTTACTTGATTTATTCTGAGGATATAGCGCTACTAAATATTAGGTCGCTCTTAGCTACCTAAGTATTCAGAATTTCATTAGTTACTTCTTCTATAGGTAACCTGATTATCCTCTTCTGCGTAGGAAAGGCTATAATATATAATATCCTTTTACTAGATTCTATAGTAATATTCTAGGTTTCAGCGTAGTTACTATATGTTCTAAGCTAGCTAGCAGATATGGGTCGATATTAGAATTTCGAGGAGAGCTTAATAGCTAGATAGGAGGATTAAAAGTAATTACTATAGATTCTTAAGGGTTTCAGCTTAGCTATAATATTTAAGGATAGAAGAAGCTATAATAATAACCTAGACTAGGTAGTAGCTCTCCTAGTCTCTAGTATATATATAGAGGCAATATTAGCTTAAGTAAATAAGGCCAGGAATAATCCTACTAATATAATAGGGTACCGATTTACAATAGGCCTCCCTTCTACTAAGAGTATATAGGTTTTGAAATTTAAGGCTTTAAGAGGCTCTTCTAATATATAGGAAACTTCTAGGATATCTACTAAATATCTAAGGTTTTAGGTAGTTCCAAATACCTCTAGATAGCTATAGCGGGCTAGTAATAAGTTTAATATCGTCTCAGGATAGCCTAGAAAATCTAGTTTTTTAAGGAGTTAGAATTACTAGAAGAAGAAGCTTTATCAGAATCAGATTCGGAAGAAGAAGAATCAGAGGTAGTATTATTATTAGTAGTAGAGAGGTCGGAGCTCTCCGCAAATCGAATAATTAAATCCGATATATCTTTATTAGATTTCACCTTTAGATATAGAATTAGGTTTAAGAGTATAGATTCTATAAAGAGAGAGCTTTAAATAGTAGTAGTTATTTCTTTACTTCGATTACTACTAAGAGTAAGAAGACCTTTATAAATATTAATCTTCGTATTAATAGAATATAACTATAGGAGTCTAAGAAGTAAGCTCAGCTCCTTATCGTTTAGACTCTTAGTATCTCTTATAAACGCGTGGACTTTTCGCTATATATCCTTTACTTTAAAGTTAAATATAATAAACTTAGTAAGTTGATATTACATACTATTAGCTATACNTAAGAGTATAGATTCTATAAAGAGAGAGCTTTAAATAGTAGTAGTTATTTCTTTACTTCGATTACTACTAAGAGTAAGAAGACCTTTATAAATATTAATCTTCGTATTAATAGAATATAACTATAGGAGTCTAAGAAGTAAGCTCAGCTCCTTATCGTTTAGACTCTTAGTATCTCTTATAAACGCGTGGACTTTTCGCTATATATCCTTTACTTTAAAGTTAAATATAATAAACTTAGTAAGTTGATATTACATACTATTAGCTATACTATAGCTAAACCTAGCGTATCTATAAGAGGCTAGTAGAATAGTCTTCAACTTCAGATATTACTATAACGCGAGAGACATGATAATAAGGTTAGAGCCCTAATCTATAGAATATATTCCTACTTTTAATTCCACGATTATAGCCTTACCTTTTTCTACTACTTTTATCTTACTAGGAACTTTCTAGGCCTTATCTACCGGGTAGACTCGTAGCGTAACCTATATGAGCTTAAGATTTCTAGTCATAGCCGCAGATAAAGCTTATGTAGAACTAGTGCTAAGTGTTATAATAAGGTTATTTTTATATATAGAAGACTTTAGATTTATCTTCTTCTAGTTATAATGCGTTAATAGCTTACGAAATTACTTCGATATCTCTAGGGATATTTGAAATAATTCTAGTAGATTTATCATAACGTTAATACTAGTAGCTAGGTCCTTGAAATTAACTAGCTCTAATCCTTTACGCCTAACTATCTCTCTTAATTATCTCCCTTTCTTCCTATCTTCTTTTATTATAGATCTCAGTCCAGATCCTTAAGTAACTACTTCTAGTTCCTTAGCTATATCCTGCTCCTTAGGAATATTAATCCTTATACGCTTCTTATTTCGAGTCCTATATACTACTCTAGTATAAATACCTTTATCTTCCTCTTCTCCTTCTGTATTATTTCCTAATATCTCTATAGATTCCGCTTAGTACTATAAGTTATCTAAAAGCATAATTATAGCTTTCGCCTTTCTAGCCTTATTACTTAACTTAGTAGATCTAGCTTAGATAAATTAATCAAATAAGGTTATTTCTACTAAGCTTAGTATACTAGCTTTATCTAAGCTAGAACATAATATTATAGATATTATTAAGGATAACTTAGGGGTACTAAAAGGAACCCTATTATCTATAGCTCTAGGTCCTTCGATACTATAAAAGTCTCCCTATAGCTAAGTATATAATACCTAAGTAGTAGTTTCTAGGAATATAATTTATTTTAGGTGCATATACTCCTAAAAGGGTAATATAATATTTAGATAAGCTGACTTAAGGTAGTCATAATATCTATAGCTAATACAGAGGATACTATCCCTCTTAGAGTTATATACTAAGGTTCTATTGATATATAAGTTCAGGCTTTCTCGCGCTAGTTATAAAGGAGGGATATTAGCAGAAGTATTAATATTAGTTTATATTCCGTTTCTTAGATATAACTACTATCTGTCGCCTATATTAAAGTTATTTCGATAGTAAGGTAGCTAGTATTACTAAGGTTAGTATCTAGTTCCACTCCTAGCTATTTATAGAGCTTGAATATTTAAGCTAGGAGGAGCGGTAAGCTATAGAACCGGCTATAATTAGAGTAGATAAGTAGATAGAGCACTTGAAGAATTCTGCCGGGATTAATAGGAGCTCGAAGGATTCTGAGGTAAGCCCGAAGAATTATTCTGCTGATTCGAAGCACTAGTATTAGTCTGCACTGTTACGGCACGTCAAGGAGGTTGTACAAGG
>FJUX01000303.1:0-10206 GCA_900074905.1 Rhynchosporium agropyri | reverse complement strand
ATTAGAACTTATATTACTTATTTTATATATTAATACTTTTCTATTAATAGTAGGCGTATTTATAACAGCTTTTTAATTCTTCTCGATTTAAGTGTAATGGGTCTGTGCGCCTAGTGCCTCCCACTCCTGTATTTCAGAATTGGAGAGGAAGGAAGAACCTTCTCTCCTTAGCAATTAGTTTCTGTATYAACCAGATCATTACYAGCGAATCTCCAGCGACTGTTCTACTATTCCATTGTGCCTATTTACCTCAGCGTACTAAGTGATCATTACATTAAGCTAATAAGATATAACTATTAGTATTAAATAGATATAACGCTTTAAGTTAAACTTAATATATTCTACCATAAGCTATTATAGCTAGAACGCTACTTAACTACTCTCTGATACGATAAGGAGATTATTATAACCTTACTACCTTGTAAACTTAATATTAACTAATCTTACTAAATCGATACTAACGCTCGGGATTCTGCTATAAACTAGCTAAACTAATGCTAATTACGCTAAATAGTAATAATATAATATATTCACGTATTATTCTTACTATCTAATCTATTCCCGCTTACTACTAAGGAATCCGAACCCTTTTCCGCTCCGAAATCATTAAGTAAAGTACTTGCGCTGAAACTCTATTACGAGTACTTCTCTTAATATCTAAGGATCTAGCAATTAGTTCTGATTTACTATATTAATATTATAGCTTTTTACTTTAATATAAAATGCGAAAGTACTAAGTTATTCTTTATTAGTGTTTATAAGATAGATTATATCTTATAAGATTATTTAGATAATAACTCCCCTAAGGATCCTGATACTAAACGACTTATAGCTAAAAAGCTATCGGAACTATACTATACTCCTAAGGAAGCTTTTTCTAAGTAGGATTCTAATATTCCTCTATTATATTACTTATATAATTATAAAATTATCTTAAAAGAACTATTATTTAATATATATTCGCATTTATATTAGTAGTCTATAGAGGAACTATAAGTAACTAAGAAGTACTTTATAAAGAACTTAGATAAGGGATTTATTAAATCTAGCTAAAGTCCTTTTGTACCCTTTATCTTATTTATTAAGAAAGCTAATAGAAGCATATAGTTCTATATCGACTTTTATAAGCTTAATACGATTGCTCGAAAGGATTTATACCTAATACCTAAGATCGATAAGCTCTTAACTTATATATCTAAAGCTATAGTTTTTATAAAACTAGATATCCGGGTAGTATTTAATTATATTTATATAGACCTCGAATTAGAGGAGTATATTATCTTCCGAACTTGCTTCAGATCCTATAAATATAAGGTATTACTTTTCGGGCTATATAATAGACTAATTATATACTAGCAATATATAAATAATATACTACTAGACTATTTAGACGATTTCTATATAGCTTACTTAGATAATATCTTTATATACTTAGAAACGCTCTAGAAGTATAAAGATTATATTAAATTAATATTATAATACTTAATAGATACCGGACTCTAAGTAGATATTAAGAAGAGCGAATTATATATTACTTAGACTAAATACTTCAGATATATTATTATTACTAATAGAATTAAATTAGATCTCGAGAAGGTAATATTATTAATAAATTAGAAGTACTCTGAAATATTAATAATTATAAAATCCTTCCTAGGATTCTATAGTTTCTACTATTAGTTTATTCGGAATTTCAGTCTTATTACTAAACTTCTCTTAATACTTACTAGGCCTATAGTACTATAGAATTTCACTAACGATTATAAGAAATCCTTCGACGAGCTAAAGTAATAGCTATTATTAGTATAGAAACTATACTATTTCGACTCGGAATTATAATTCAAACTAGAAACTAATACTTCTAATAGTATTATAGCTAGAGTTATCTTCTAATTATATAAAGATAACTAATAGTATCTATTTAGATTCTACTCTTATATTCTAAATAAGTATAAATCAAACTAGGAGATCTATAATAAGGAACTATATACTATTATTAAGTCCTTTCGGAAATAGAGACCTGAACTTATATTATTATAATACTATACTAGCGTATATACGGATTACTAATCCTTAGAGTACTTTATAACTACTAAGGTTCTAACTAGTAAGTAAGCTAGATAGATAGAATTTCTTTCCGAATTCAACTTCTAGATTATATATATACTTAGTAAATATAACGCTAAAGCTAATATCCTTAGCTATAGAGAGTAGGATTTAAAGATATAAGAATAATAGAAATAGGATAATAGATCTCGGGTTTTACTATTACTAGATTACTTAGATCTTAGGATTAACGCGGAATTAGCTAAATATTTCGTCGATTAGATAAGTTATATATATCTAATATCCTTAGGTACTAAAATGTTATTAGAACTTATATATAACTCTTTTAACTTAATCGAGAAGTTACACTAATCTAAATAAGAATTATTTACTAATAAATAGGATATATTAGAAAATAGCTATACTATTAATAATAGTTTACTACTTTATAATAATTTTCTCTATATATAACGCTATACTTTATTATATACCTATTTAATTAGCAAAATCTATAATTAAGTTTCTTTCGCTTATCTAAATACTCGTAAGACTATCGAAATAATCTCTATCTATTACTATTACAAAGGACTCGTATTAGATATAAAATAGTATACTTATAATTACTAGTCTTATTAGTATTCTTATCTGAAGTAGATAAAATAATAAGGATTCCTCTTTTTATTACTAGTACTTAGCTATCCTATCGAGTACTTAGCTATAGATTTTAAGGATTTCCCGCTTAATAATTAAGTATATAATAGGATTTTAGTATTTATCGATCGCTTAGAAAAGGACTCTATATTAGTATTATACTATTATAATATAGATACCCGCGGGATAGCTATACTATTTATCTAATAGATATATCGATTCGGATATACCTCTAAGTCAATTATATCCGACTAAGGAGCTTAGTTTATCTTATCCTTCTAGTAAGAGTTTTACTATATAATTAGTATTAAGACTAAGCTCTTTACTTTCTTCTACTAGTAATCTAATAGATAAATAGAAATTATAAACTAGTATATTAACTAATATCTTGAACCTTTTATTAATTACTACTAGAGTAACTAGAGCGAACTACTACTAATAATAGACTACGCCTAAGTAACCTTACCTTACGACTCTATTAGTATTATACTATATACTCTTAAATATAGTATACTATTATAGAATAGCTAAGATGAGAAGTAACTTACTATATCGATATTATAAGAGAAGCTTAATTATACTAATACTAAATTCTTAGCTAAATATACTAAATCCGCTATCGAGTTGTCACGGGGCGAGTGCAAAGTATGCGTATAGTGCAAACGGTGTCTTTAATGAACAGGAAGAATTAGCTGAAGAGCGGAGGAGAATTCTTCCTCAATAGAAAAGGAGAAGATACGGTGCTATTGCCACTAGTGCCTTGGCAGTGTTAGTCAGCGCGATGCTCAGCGTCGAGCATCATCCTGGGTGCAACCCGTCACAGAGTTTATAAAAGCTAATATATAAGCTACTTAGTAAAGGATAAGCGTAATAACTAACCTGAAATAGCGTAGTATCGACTAAGAAGTTAAAGATAAGGTATTTCTCTTTATAAGAAATCGTAATAATTACTAGCTAAATAAAAAGCTATCTAGCCTCTAGGTAAGATTATACTAAATCTTAGCTAAGATCAGATACTCTTATAAACTAGATTTACTTTCTAGATCTTCTATATATAATATATTTACTCCGGAGTTACTCTTTAAGGACTCGGACGACTTATTACTAAGCTAAGAGCTACTAAATCTACTCCTAGAGATAATTATAAGTTAAGAAGATTAAGAAGTATAAGATATACTTATTATATAACTCTTAAGGGGTAATTTAAAGTATTAAGTTAGCTAGCTAAGCTACGATCGAGACCTAACTTAATATAACGCTTCTAATCTAATAGATACTCTATATAAGCTTAGAGACTTCTATACTACTAACTTAAGTAAACTAGGATCTCTATATAAACTAGATTAATAGATTAAAGCCTAAGAAGATAGATTAGATAACTTTAGTTATTTAGAGGATAATAAGCTATTATAAATACTAGTATTAAAATTTATTACTAAAGCTAATCCCTTAATTATACTTTATAATACTACTATATCTAAAACTATACTTTCTTTATAACTTTTACTTTATTAGCTTTTTCTCCTAAGGTTTCTAAAGCTCTTAGAAGATCTGGAATATCTAGAACTAGAACTATCTTATCTAATTCCTTACTTAAATTTAATAATATAGCTCTAATAGCAGATCGAGTATAATAGCTAATTCTATAAGCTTTTTTCTTTAGAGAAAGTCTAAGAGTATCTAGATCTAACGCTATCTTAGAACTAGAAAGCAAATTCCCCTTTCCTTTAGCGTTAGATATTATTACCTTAAATATAGCTTTCTTCGTAGACTCCTATATAATAGTAGTAACTCTTTCAATTACTTTAATACTAATTATATTACTACTTTAGATTTCGCTAATCCTATTACTAGAGTATCTAAATCCTATATTATATTAATATTATATTAGTATCTAAGGCCTTTAGGATCTTAACTTATTACTTTAATAAACTCTGCTTCTTTAAATAGCTTCTCTATAGATTATTATAAAGCTTAAGTCTCTACTAATTATATAGTAGTAATCTCTAACGTAATCGTAGGAGTAGCAGATTTCATAAGATAATAGATCTGATTAATAGCCTTATAAGTAGCTATAATACTATCCTAGTTTAGCTTTATATTATTAGCTTTACTAGCTAGAAGTAAACTAGATAAGATAGTATACTTTATATTAATATAATCAAGTAACTATAACTAAAGCATTATTGTACTTAGGCTTAAGGAAGGCGAGAATATATCTTAGGTAATATACGCTATACGCTACCGAAAGTATACCGGCTAGAATTAGTAAGAGCACTATAGATATTAGTATTATAGATCTATGAAACCTCTATATCTTATCTTAAGACTATCCCTAACTCTAAGGTAGAATAAACTTATTAGTGATAAGAGAAAAGTTAATTAGATTAATTAATATATAAGATTATAGTAGTACTACTATAATAGTTAGTAAAGCTACCTTCTTAAGTAGTAATATAGTAGTGTAAGGAGAGTATACTTATAGTTTAAGTAATTATTATAGTTAAAGAAGGGAGGCTCTAATATTAACAAACCTCTTCCTTTATATACCCTACGCTCTACTTAAACTCGACTCTCGCTATAAACAGATAAAGTAAATATAACTTACCGCACGATATAGAAGCTATAAGTAATATAGTACTACTACGATAATTTAACTAGTTAGTAGCTAATAAAGAGTTTATTACTATTAAAGAATAGTTAGTATCTATTACGCGAATATTAATGAAAATAGTCATAATAAAGACTAATTTCTAGTATAAATAAGAACTTTCTGAGCTTAGGGTTAAGCTCTTCTTAGGGAGAGAGTAATATAATAATAGCTTACCTGAAGGTTATATAAAGAGAAGGATAAGTACTAGGGCCTAAGTTCATAGGTATCCCGGTATAACTAGTAGCTAACTCGGTATAGTATCAGACTAGTACTAGTATATATATATAAAGTACCTTATACTCTATCTCTCGTCTTCTTTCTTCCTTATCTTCTTATTTCCTTAGTAGTAGACTATATAAGACCGCTCTTAGCCTCCCTACTTGTTTTATCCCTGCTCGTATACTGCCTTAAGTCTTATGTCGTTATAATAATACTATATAATAATTTCTATTTCTATTTTAACGCGCTAGCTATAGTTTTCTTTAATAATAAACTATCTTCTATTATTGAATCAATTATCTCGTAGGCTCCTTAGTCCTTCCTTCGATTACTATTAAATACATACGGTTAACAGATTCAAAATCTCTTTACAATAACACTTAAAGATCTATTATTCGGATCTAATATAGTTAATTCGCTTATAATATAATGAACTTAGTATTATAGAAAAAACTCAGGGATTTTTATTTATTAAGAGCTTCGAATAAATAGCTAGAGTCATTTAGATTTTCTACTTCTTTAGTCTTATTAAAAAATTAAAATTATTTACTATATATATATTTATATATAATCTTCTCTTTAAATAAGAGTCTCCTTTTCTTTCCCACGATATAATTTAACATTCTAGCTTATAAGAAAAAGAAATAAGTATAAATCAAACCTCTTATTCGTATATATATTTAAAAGGTTGAAAATACTAAAAATTAGGAAAAAATCGTATAGTTTAATAGTTAAGCGAGACGAAACATACTATATAGTCTTAAGCTAGATATGAAGTTCGACTTGATATTCTATTATTATTATAAATATAGAACTTTTATAGGAAAATGCCTCCCTTTAAGCGTAATAAAGATGCTACATTCGCTAAATCACCTCCTGGCTCGCCTATCAGGCTTGTTACGGCATATGGACTTCTTAGTATAGTAGTATCGATAGCATATGATATACGTAGCAGTTACGGGCTAGTATCGGAGCTATAACGACATAAGACTTAAGGCGGTATACGAGCAAGGATAAAATAAGTAGGGAGGCTAAGAGCGATCTTATATAGTCTACTACTAAGGAAACAAAAAGATAAGGAAGGAAGAAGAAGAGAGGTAGAGTATAAGGCGCCTTATATATATATACTAGTATTAGTCCGATATTATACTAAGTCAGATACTAGTTATACCGGGATACCTATGAACTTAGGCCCCGGTATCTATCCTTCTCCTTATATAATATTCAGGTGAGCTATTATTATATTACCCCCCCCTTAAGAAGAGCTTAACCCTAAGCTCGGAAGGTTATAGTTTATACTATAAATTAGTCTTTATTATAACTATTTTCGTTAATATTCGCGTAATAGATACTAGCTGCTCTTTAATAGTAATAGATTCTTTATTAGGTACTAACTAGTTATATTACTATAATAGTACTATATTAGTTATAGCTTCTAAATCGGGCGGTAAGCTATATTTACTTTATCTGTTTATAGTAGGAGTCGAATTTAAGTAAGGCGTAAAGTATATAAAGAAAGGGGTTTATTAATATTAGAGCTTTTCTTCTTTAACTGCGATAATCACTTAAACTATAAGTTTACTCTCCCTAGACTATAATACAGTTACTAAAGTAGGTATCGTTATTAACTATTATAGTAGTCTACTATAATCTTATATATTAATCGATCTAATTAACTCTTCTCTTATTATAAGTAAGTTACTTACTTTAGTATTAGAGATAGTCTTCAGATAAGGTATAAGGGTTTTATAGATCTATAACGCTAACTCCTATAGTACTCTTACTAGTTCCCGCTAGTGCCCTTTCGGCGGCGTATTATACATATTATCTATGATATATCCGCGCCTTCCTTAAGCTAAAGCATAATAATACTCTTATTATAGAACTTCTATATTTATTTAATAAGCTTAACTCTAAGCTTTATAAGCATTATTCAGTGTTAAAGAGTAGTTATAAGTATATAAGTTACTTGAACCTAAACGTAGTTATATATACTAACGCGTTATAGTTACTCGACTATATTAATACGAAGTATACTATTTTATCTAGTTTACTTCCTAGTAGCGAAGCTAAGGATAAAGAGCTAAATCGGGGTAGTATTATAGCTACTTATAAAGCTATTAATCAGATCTATTATCTCGCGAAATCTACTATTCCTACTATTATATTAGAGATTACTATTATATAATTAGTAAAGACTTAAGCTTTAAAGCGATCTATAGAGAAAGTATTTAAGGAGTTAGAGTTTATTAAAGTAATAAGTTAAGATCTTTAAACCTTTAGATATTAATATAATATTAATATAATATTAATATAATATAAGATTTAGATATTCTAATAATAGATTTAGCGAAATCTAGAGTAGTAATATAAATAGTATTAAAGTAAATAAAAAATTTAAATACTATTATACGAGAATTTATAAAGAAAGCTATATTTAAAGCTATAATATCTAATACTAAGGGAAGAAGGAATTTACCTTCTAGTTCTAAGATAGTATCAGATCTAGATACTCTCGGACCCTCTCTAAAGAAGAAAGCCTATAGGATTAGCTATTATACTCGATCTACTACTAGAGCTATATTAGTAAATTTAAGTAAGAAGTTAGATATAGTAGTTCTAGTTCTAAATATTCTAGATTTACTAGAAGCTCCGGAGACCTTAGGAGAGAAAGCTAATAAAGTAGAAGTAATAAAGGAAATAGAGTTTTAAATATAATACTATTATAGAGTATAATCAGAAGATTATCCTTAGTAATAAATTTTAATACTAATATCTATAAAAGTTTATTATCCTCTAAGTAACTATAGTTATCTATTCTATCTTCTTAGGCTTTAATCTATTAATTTAGTTTATATAGAGGTCTAAGTTTACTTAAGTTAATAGTATAGAAGTCTCTAAGCTTATATAAAGTACTTATTAAGTCGGAAGCGTTATATTAAGTTAGGTTTAGATCATAGCTTAGCTAGCTAACTTAATACTTTAGATTACCTCTTAGGAGCTATATAGTAAGTATATCTTATAACTCCTATTCTTCTTAAGTAGCGATAATCTCTAGAGGTAGATTTAGTAGCTCCTAATCTAGTAATAAGTCGTCCGAGTCCTTAAAGAGTAATTCCGAGGTGAATATATTATATATAGAAGATCTAGAAGGTAAATCTAGCTTATAAGAGTATCTGATCTTAGCTAGGACTTAGTATAATCCTACTTAGAAGCTAGATAGCTTCTTACTTAGCTAGTAATTCTGAAGGTTCCTTATAGAGAGGAATATCTTATCTCTAACTTCCTAGTCGATATTACGCTATTTCAGGTTAGTTATAGTAATTATCTTTTACTAAGTAGTTAGTATATTAGCTTTTATAAACTCGATAGCGGATTTAGTATATTTAGCTAAGGATTTAGTATCGATATAGTTAAGCTTCTCTTATAGTATTAATATAATAAGTTACTTCTAATCCTAGCTATTTCGTAGTAATATACTATACTTAAGGGTATATAGCGCTATACTAATAGAATCGTAAGGCAGAGTTACTTAGGCGCGATCTATTATTAGTAGTAGTTCGCTTTAGTTAATCTAGTAGTAATTAACGAAATATCTAAAGCGTTAGTTAAAATACTAGTTTATAATCTCTATTTATCTATCAGTTTACTAGTAGAAGGAGATAGAGAGCTTAATCTTAACTCTAATTATATAGTAAAACACTTACTAGAAGGATAAGATAAATTACGCTCCTTAGTTAGATATAATTAACTTAGGAGTATATCCGAAACGATATATCTATTAGATAAATAGTATAGCTATCCCGCGGGTATCGATATTATAATAGTATAATATTAATATAGAGTCCTTCCTTAGGTAGTTAATAAATACTAATATCTTATTAAATCCTTAGTTATTAGGCGAGAAGTCCTTAAAATCTATAGCTAAGTACTAGTAATAAGTAGAGGAATCTTTACTATTTTATCTGCTTCGGATAAGAGTACTAGTAGAAGTAGTAATTATAAGTATATTATTTCATATCTGATATAAGTCCTTTCTAGTAGTAATAAGTAGAAATTATTTCAGTAGTCTTACGAGTATTTAGATAAGTAGAGGAAACTTAATCGTGGATTTCGCTAATTAAACAGGTATATAATAAGGTATAGCGTTATATATATAGACGATTATTATAAAGTAGTAAGCTATTATTAATAGTATAGTAATTTTCTAATATATCCTATTCGTTAGAGAATAGTTCTTAGTTAAATTAGTATAGTTTCTCGATTAAATCAAAGGAGTTATATACGGGTTCCGATAGTATATTAGTCCTTAGCGATATTAGATATATATAACTTATCTAATCGACGAAATATTTAGCTAATTCTGCGTTAATCCTAGGATCTAAGTAGTCTAGTAATAGTAAAACCCGAGATCTACTATCCTACTTCTATTATTCCTATATCTTTAGGTCTTATTMCTTATAGCTAAGGATATTAGCTTTAGCGTTATCTTTACTAAGCGTATATATAATTTAAAAGTTAAATTCGGATAGGAATTCTATCTATCTAGCTTACTTACTAGTTAGGACCTTAGTAGTTATAAAGTATTCTAAGGATCGATAGTCTATATATACGCTAGTATAGCGTTATAGCGATAT
>FJUX01000305.1:10618-24031 GCA_900074905.1 Rhynchosporium agropyri | reverse complement strand
GTAACTCTAATAGAGTATGCAGGGTACAGGCTGGTGAYAAGGTACAGGGTGTAGGTGCCAGGTACAACAAGGTACATGCGCAGGGTACTGAACCAGGTACTAAGACCATRTACTGACAAGGTATAGGGTGTGTATGCCAATGCAGGCAAAACTGACCAAGGTACTGGTTACAAATCCAACAACGCCTTAGACCTTTCGTTAATTATTACTAGAGTAACTAGGGCGAACTATTACTAATAATAGACCGCGCTTAAGTAATCTTGCCTTACGATTCTATTAGTATAGCGCTATATACCCTTAAATACGGGATACTGCTACGGAATAGCTAGGATTAGAAGTAACTTATTATATTAATACTATAAGAGAAGCTTAACTATACTAATACTAAATCCTTAGCTAAACGTACTAAATCTGCTATCGAGTTTATAAAAGCTAATATACTAGCTGCTTAGTAGAGGATATGCGCTATAATTGACCCGAAACGGCGTAGTATTAATTAGGAAGTTAGAGATAAGGTATTCCTCTCTATAAGGAACCTTAAGAATTACTAACTAAGTAAAAAGCTATCTAGCCTCTAGGTAGGACTATACTAGGTCCTAGTTAAGATCGGATACTCCTATAAGCTAGATTTACCTCCTAGATCTTCTATATACGATATATTCGCCCTAGAATTACTCTTTAAGGACCTAGACGACCTGTTATTAGGCTAGGAGCTACTAAAACTACCCCCGGAGGTTATCGCTACTTAAGAAGAGTAGGAGTTATAAGATATACTTGCTATATAGCTCCTAAGAGATAATCTAAAGTATTAAGTTAGCTAGCTAAGCTACGACTTAGATCTAACTTAGTATAACGCTTCCGACTTAATAGGTACTTTATATAAGCTTAGGGACTTCTACGCGGCTAACTTAAGTAAACCTAGACCTCTACGTAAACTAGATTAATAGATTAAGGCTTAGAAAGACGGAATAGATAACTATAGTTACTTAGAGGATAATAAACTATTATAGATACTAGTATTAAAATTTTATTACTAAGGATAATCCCCTGATTATACTCTATAATAACGCTATATCTAAAACTCTACTTCCTCTATTACTTCTATTTTATCGGTTTTCTCCCTTAAGGTCTCCGGAGCTTCTAATAAATCTGGAATATCTGGAATCAGAACTATTATATCTAACTCCTTACTTAAATTTACTAACGTAACTCTAGTAGTAGACTAAGTATAACAGCTAATCTTACGGGCTTTCTTCTTTAGAGAGGGTCCGGGAGTATCTAGATCTGACGCTATCTCTAAACTAGAAGGCAAATTCCTCTTTCCTCTAGTATTAGATATCGTAGCTTTAAATATAGCTTTCTTCGCGAATTCCTATATAATAGTATTTAACTCTTTCATTTGCTTTAATACTATTTATACTATTAACCTAGATTTCGCTAAATCTATTATTAAAAGATCTAAATCCTATATCACGTTAGTATTATACTAGTATCTAAGGGTTTAAAGATCTTAACTTACTACTTTAATAAATTCTAACTCTTTAAATACTTTCTCTATAGATCGCTATAAAGCTTAAGTCTCTACTAATTATATAATAGTAATCTCTAACGTAGTAGTAAGAGTAGTAGATTTCGCGAGACGATAGATCTGATTAATAACCTTATAAGTAGCTATAATACCGCCCTGATTCAGCTCCGCGTCTTTAGCTTCGCTGCTAGGAAGTAAACCGGATAAAATAGTATACTTCGTATTAATATAATCGGGTAACTATAATATGTTAATATATATAACTATATTTAAGTCTAAGTAACTTATATACTTATAACTACTCTTTAACGCTAAATAATACTTATAAAGCTTAGAGTTAAGCTTATTAAATAAATATAGAAGTTCTAGAATAAGAGTATTATTATACTTTAGCTTAAGGAAAGCGCGGATATATCGCAGGTAACATATACGATATGCCGCTGAAAGGGTACTAGCGGGAACTAGTAAGAGTACTATAGGAGTTAGTATTATAGATCCGTGAAACTCTTATACTTTACTTAAAGATTATCCTTAATACTAAAGTAAGAAACTTACTTATAATAAGAGAAAGTTAATTAGGTCGATTAATATATAAGATTATAGTAGACTACTATAGTAGTTAGTAACGATACCTACTCTAGGAACCGTATCGTAGTTTAAGGAGAGTAAAACTTATAAGTTAAAGTAGTTATCGTAGTTGAAAAGGAAAAGCTCTAATATTAATAAACTCCTTCTTTTATATACTTTACGCTTTACTTAAACTCGACTTCTGCTATAAATAGATAAAGTAAATATAGCTTACTGCCCGATTTAGAAGCTATAACTAATATAGTACTATTATAGCGATATAACTAGTTAGAACTTGATAAAGAATTAACTGCTACTAAAGAGCAGCTAGCGCTTATTACGCGAATATCGACGAAAATAGTCATAATAAAGACTAATTTCTAGTATAAACTATAACCTTCCGAGCTTAGGGTTAAGCTCTTCTTAGGGGGGGGGTAATATAACGATAGCTCACTTGAACGTTATATAAGAAGAAGGATAGATACTAGGGCCCAAGTCCACAGGTATCCCGGCATAACTAGTATCCGACTCGATATAGTATCGGACTAGTACTAGTATATATATATAAGGTGCCTTGCACTCTATCTCTCTTCTTCTTTCTTCCTTATCTTTTTATTTCCTTTATAGTAGACTATATAAGATCGCTCTTAGCTTCCCTACTTGTTTTATTCTTGCTCGTATACCGCCTCGAGTCTTGTGTCGTTATGATTACTTTCTTACTTTCTTTACTAGGAAAGATATCCCTTTTCGCTTTAGAAATAAGTATCAGGAAGCTTAGGAGCGCCTCTATTAAGCTCTCTAGTCGGCTCTGATTCTATATTACTACGATCTCTTTAAAGAAACTAGACTTAAAACTAACTCTTCTAATAAGGTAATAGCTAGCGTACTCTTATAACTCTAAAATAATAGTATATTTTACCTAATCGGTTTCTTTTTAAAGACTATAATCGATACGAAGCTGAATTACTTAATATATAATAAAGAGCTCTTAGCGATCTTCTGTTCTTTTCAACAGTATAAGCTTAAGCTACTAAGTATATAGAAGATAGTCTATATCTATATAGATTACTATACCTTAGAATATTTCATAATAATAAAGGATCTTAATATATAATAAGCGAGATAAGCTAAATTCTTTACCTAATTCCACTTTAAGATTATATACCGAACGAGGATTATAAATACTCTAGCTAATACGCTATCACGCTATAATCAGGACCTCTCTCCGCTAGAAGCTAGAAAGCGCGTACTTCGGAACTAATAGCTAATCCTAAACGATAAGATTAGTAAYKAAGTRCTTYWAGACCTCTAGGACTCGCTTATAATTACTAAGTTCTATTACGAGCTTTCCCCGATAAGAACTCCTAAGACTATCTTATAAGCTGAAACCTGTGACCTTAGCTTACTAGTAGAATTACCTACGAGTAAAGACGAAGAGTTCCTTAGAAGAGAAGCTTCTAATACTATCGCTATAGTTACTTACGATATCGAGAACTATAATATTATTAACTAAGTCTTTTTAGCTAATAAGAAGTCTCCGGAGCTAGAACCTCTTCGGGAGGAGGTAAGATAGAAGTATCTTAACTATTAGTTATTCCGCGGAAAGCTCTTCTTTTAAGGGCGTTTAGAAGTCCCTMCCGAGCCTCTAGAGCTACGAATAGCACTTATTCGCTATATTTATATATAACTATAAGTAGTATATACTAGGAATACGAAAGTCAAGCTACTTCTTAGTCGTAGCTACTACGAGAGGAGTATAATAGTAGATATTATACGCTATATTATAAATTATAGCTATATATAGATAAAGGCGAAAAGAGATAAGACCCCTAGGTTCCTCTATCTCTTACTGATCTTAGCACGACCTTACTAGCACTTAACGATAGATTTCACTAAATTACTATTAGATAAGAGTAGTTTCGACGCTATATTCGTGATTATAGATAGATTATTAAAGAAACTAGTATCTATTCCTTACTATAAGACGATTATAGCTAGATAGATAGCTAAGCTCTTTACTATCTACTAGAGCTATTACTTCGGTATGCTCGATTCGATCGTTTCGGATTATAGACTATAGTTTATTTCGAGCTTCTAGAATAAGTATTACTATATCCTTAGTACTAAAGTTAAGCTAACTACTACGTATAATCCGAATATCGATAGCTAGACTAAGATCATAAACTAATAGATTAAGTAAAGACTATATCTTTTCTATACTTATTATTAAGATAACTAGAGCTTACTACTTCTAGTAATAGATATCGCGTAGCTAATCCTTCCTTACGAATCACTTAGTAATATATCTCTGTTTTAGCTACTTAATAGCTATAAAGTAAGAACCTCTTAGGACTTTATTAATCTAATATCTCTAGTAACTACTACTAAGGCTATTAATCGAGAGGACGCTCTTCGTATAGCTACTCGGATAATAGCTGCTACGGAATTCGCTAAATCCTTACTAAAGAGTTAATAGGATAAAATAAAGCGCTTAGCTAATTATAGTCGCCGCGAGATAGATTAGAGCGTTAGAGATAAGGTTATAGTTTCTATAGTAAAATAGAAGATAGATAGACTTTCTAGAAAGCTCTCCGATAAGTAGTACGAGCTAGCAGAAGTACTAGAAAAGGTAGGGGAGAGTTAGAAGCTTAAGCTACTAGAGGAATAGTAAATCTACTCTATTTTCTACTTATACTTACTACGTAAGTATATCGAAAACCTACTACTAGGATAGTTACGATAAGCACTAGTATTAATTCAGCTGCTTCTGGAGTAAGATAAGTAGAAGATCGAAACTATCTTAAGCTTAAGAGTCTCTCGTAGTACTTTATAGTACTAAATCAAGTAGATAGAAGCTAATAATGATCTTGAATAGTACTCTTACTCAGACGCTATAATAGCCCTTCACTTACTTAAGTGTTTCCACCTGCGATACCTAGTAGTAAAAGGACTGCTATAACTCCTCCCGAAGTAGCTAGAGGCGTATAATAATAGTATTAACGACTATAGCGAATTAGAGGACGATATACCTATAATAGCTACTACTTGTATATAGTTCTCTAAGAGAGAGGGAGGGAAGTAGCGTTTTTACCGGATTTTTCAAGCTTCGAGGATAAAGCCTTTCTCGGAAGGGGGGGGGTAGTATTATAGTCTATAGTATAACGGCCTCAGGCTCCTAGGCATTATAGCAGGCAGGGCTAGCGGGATGCGGTTAGTGCGTACTAGAGGATGATTAGTCAGCATAGCCCTACGGTTATACCTAGAGAGAGAGTCGAGAGTAGAAACCTCCYCTCTATCTTTTCTTCCCTTTACTTAGCGCACCCTTAAGGGCGAATACAACTCGTTGTCGACCCCCTGTGCCTCTGCTGTAACACTAATAGTCCACCTTCCTTTCGACCCTACGGATCTACTCTAAGTAGATCTAGGTTTAATTAATAGAAGTTAGCTAGTAATACTAAGTAGTAAAAGCTTAACTTAAGTTCTTAAGTATTCTCCAAATATAAGTAATTCTTCTACTTTCCTAAGTATCTAATAATACCTCTTTTATACTAATAGTCTAGTAGTTCTTCTATATTATACTCTACGAGTAAGTTAACTAGTTTAGCGTTTATCTTTAGAGCTAATAGTACTCCTAGCAGTACTTTTTCTAATAAAGATATATAGGATATTAGGAATATCTTTTTTATCGTAACTAATAGCTAGAGTTTATAATTTAAAGATCCTTTAACTTGTTTAATTTTAATTAACCTAAGTTTCTTATAGTCTAGCTTATTACTTAGTCTCTATATATTAATATTCTCGTATAGAAAGTAAACGTTATCCTTTTCTTATAATATTAGCTTCTAATTATTTTTTTTATTATAGGAATAAGTATTTATCTCTACTATATATTTAAGTTCTTCTATAAGTTCCTTATAGAGGTCCAAGATATTCCGGACTTAGATACGAGCTATATTATTATCCTTAATTAATATTAGGCTCTCTATAAGCTATAAGTTTATAATTATAATTTACGAAGAATAGTATAACTTTTATTATTTAAGTAGTTAAGCTATTATATATAAATTCTATAAGTAGTAATAGTTCTATCTAATTATTCTGCTGATAGTTAATATAGTAGTTTAAATATACTTTAACTACTTACTTTATCCTTTTATTTCTTCAATTAGGCTGAGAGTAGAAAGCTATTAATAATTTCTTTTTTATTCCTAGGAAACTTATTAAAGCGTTCTAGAACTTCAAAATAAATAACTAACCTCGATCTGATACTATTTCTTCGGGTACTTTATACTTAAAGACTATCTCCTTAAGGTATACTTATACTAGATATTTAGCTATAAGAGTAGATAAGACTAGTACTAAGATTATATATTTAGTAAGTCTTTTGTAGTATAAAAGTAAGGCAGGCTTTATTAGTAGTGAAAGATCACTTTAAGGCATTAGAAGATAGAAAATTAAAGTAATCTCTGAATATTAATTATAGAGAGCGTTATCTCTTCAGAAGGAAGAGAGAAAGCTTATTTTAAATATATAAGGAGATTATATGAGTATATACTAAGCTATATAAGTGATCAGATATAATATGACTATATATAATAAGTGAAAGTATACGATATATACCCTATAGTTATCTCTTAGTATAAAGCTAAGATTACTATTAATTACACGTATACCTTTACCTAGTTAGTGAATATAAACTACCCTAAGTAAGTAAAGAAGCTTCTAAATAAAGTAGGTGAATTCTACTATTCATATAAATTAATAAAAAAAAGTATAGATAAAGTGCGTGAACTAATCAAAGTCGAAGTAATTATTGAAAAGTAAAGTTGAGTAAATAAAGGAAATTGCAAGGCTGCAGCCTATAGTATAAAATGAGCTATTTCTAAGCTTTAAGGGATTACTAAGTATAAGAGTAAAACTAAAAATATCGTATAGAAGCGTTCATTCGAATGAATTATAAATCGAAGTTCAGGTTATATAAACTTAGAGAATTATAAATAGTAGTTATAACTAATTGAATAATCTTATCTTATTATTATTTATTAATTCTGAAAGAGTGAAAGAAGTACTCTAGGTAGAATAAGCTTCTAGACCGAAGAAGCACTCCGGGCAGCCTTATTTACTTGCAAGAGTAGGTAACCGAAGCCTTATAGGTATAAAAACACCTCTGATCTCCTATATATAGAGGTTCTTCTTTCTTTAAATATAATATACTAAGATTGCCCGCGCCTACCTCTCTTCTATTAATAACTTCTTCCAAAATTTCTATTATCACTTAAATCTATTTAAAGCTTCTATTATTATTATATCTTCTAACTCTCTAAATAAGAGATCGCGAAAGGAAAAATCTTCTGAAGAGCCTGATACGCATCTTATATCACGTCGTTATATTATAGGATCCTCTACTAATATTAAAAGATCCTCTGCTACGCTTAGAAGATCCTCTATAAATACTAGAAGATTTATAACTAAATCTGCTTATCGCGATATTATAAGATTATTTTCTATCTTTTACTTTAATCCTTTAGCTAATATATCTATAATATCGTTCGATAGCCTTTAGTCTATGGAAGATATCCCTTCTACTCCTCATTACCTAGTGGCTCTATTACGAAATAATACTGAAATCCGCTCCTTCTGATCTATTAATTATACTAATAAAGATAATAATTCTAAGACTAAGCCTAAGTAGTATAATCTACTTAATAATTTATCTAGTTACTTTATCCGCGAACTTTCTCTAATCCTTTAAAGAACAAAATCATTTCCTCGTATACTAAAAGCTCCTTCTCTCTTAAAGAAGATTATTATACCTTCCTATAGTCGTAAGTCTACTATCACTACCTCTAGATCTGCTAGAGTGAAGCGTAAGATAAGTAAGTAATCTCCTAATACTAATACTATTTAAATATTCTAATATCTAATAAGTGAAGAGAATAATAATCCTTACTAAAGATATATTAGTATAGATATAAAGGGAACTAGATTAAAAGGTTATTATTATAAAAATATAGCTATAAAGTCAAAGAGATATTACTCTTATACTTCTTAAAGCTATATTCCTACTACCCTGCAAATAATCACTTAGGCTAAGGAGTTCATAGATAGAAAGAGAACTAGTACTAAGGAATCCGTAAGCTTTTATAATTCTAATCTTTTAATATATTATCTAATTTACTTAGTTTCTTCAAAACTATCGTACGAATCTTCGATAAGTACTTAAAGATATAAAAGCTAAGAGAGCTTTGAAGAGTAATAGTAATAATATAGATTCAGAATCTAAGGTCGAGATCCTTAATATAAAGTCTATTAGACCTGGACTTTCTCTAAAGAAGAGAGATCGTAATAGCAGTATAGGTAGAGCTTCTGCTAGTAATCTTATAGGATTATATAGCAGTAGAACTCTCTTTAAGGATCGAAAGTATTATACTAAATACCGGATTAAGCGCTAGAAGAATAGGTTAAACTAAGTATTTACTTTTAATCTTCCTATATAAGTATTCGCAGATCCCTATAAGCTTAGTTTTTTAGTCTGAATTTTATATAATGAAAAATACGCTAAGTAAGCGACTTAATACTATACTTAAAGCTTCTCTATCTATAATCTTTAATTTCTAAAATTTAAGAGAGATCTGAAAGCTTTAAATTTCTATCGAGTGAGATTCTTTATAATATTATCTACTAGTATATTATTAGTTAGTAGATAGGTTACTATAAAAAATCCCTTAGCATGCTCTTACTTAAGCTATATATTCTGAATATCGATATATTATAGTTTAGTGATTATTCTCTTACTTTTATTTATAACTNATCGTAAAAGATCTCCTAAGTCTCTCTAATATTAAAGGTAAGATCTTTAAAAAATCTCTAAAGAGCTATAATTTTTTTTACTAGGTTAGCTAATATAAGTAGCTTAGCTTTAGTTATAGAGGTTATAACTATATCTTATATTAAAGCTTTCTAAATTACTAGTCCTCTATAAATAAGGATTAGATATCCTTAAATAATCTTCTAGAGCCTAGATTATCTATATATAAAGTATTAGAAGCTATTACTAAAGCTCTTAAGTATTTTTCTCTATATATAATCCTTAGAAATCAGGTACTATAAAGATATCGAATTAGCTAATAGATAGCTATAAAATAATCTAATAAGGTATTTATTAAGTACTTAGAGAGCTATAAGATAATATATAATATATCTAYTTAAACTATAATTATAATATAGAGAACTAATCTTACTCTCTCTTAAAATACTTTAATTAACTTTTTTAAAGCTTAGTTTAGGTTCTTAATAAGATTAAGTTAAAAAAGTAATATAATTAAGTAGTTTCTATCTATTTAGTTAAACTTATACGCGATCTTTTTAATATACGAATTATATATAAGTAAGATAGTTTTAAGCTTTCTATTATAGAGTACTCTAATACTAAGAAATTACTTAATATTATTTAAAATATATATATCGTATTTCGTATTTAGATAATCGATAAAGTCTTACTTTACTTTCTTATTATTATTATAAAAGAGTATTTATATATTATCTATATAGAATATAACTATTAGTTTATAATCTTTATTTATAAATATATAAAGCTTCTCTAGATATAGAAATAGCTTAAGTTTAGTTAAAGTATTAGTTATAGACTTATATTATAAGTATAGAGAATCTCTTATTTTATAAAGAGCGCGATCGATTCTAAGTACCTTTCCGGAATTAGATTTTCTAAGAAGAAAGAAGTAGTATACTCTTTCTCTTTTAATATTCCTTAAAGCGTTAATAAATATATTAATAATATTAAAGTACTTAATCTCTAATCGAAGTATACTATAAGAGCTATTACTATTCGGAATAATTTTATATTAAGCGTAATAGCTCTAGAATAGATCGACTAATCTCCTAAGTAACTTATAATCTCCTTATTAAAGTAGTAAGAGATTCTAAATATAAGTTAAGCTTTATAAGGAATATCTTAGATAAAAATATAACGCGAGATAGAAAGAAAGAAGAACTAATTATAGTACTTTTCTTAGATAATAATCAAGAGCTTATAGAATCACTAAGGATCTATCTAGTTAAAGGAGAAGCTTATTCTCTTTCTTAATCTACTTTTTTTAATAACTATAAAGCTACTAACTTAGTTAATAATCATAATCTCTTAGTTAAAGGATCTTTTATTAAGTTAAGGATTAATGATTATAGAGAGAGTAGAACTTTCTAAATCCCTATTAGTAAGCGCGAAACTTATTTAATAAAAGGAGTCCTTTTAGAACTAGATAGAAAGCACTTTAACTTTAAGCTCTATAATATTATAGTAATAAATAGTTTTTATACTAATATTATCTTAGAAGCTCGATTATTAGACTCAGGGATCTAGTATTATAGATTAGACTATACCTTACGCTAGAGAGGAGAAGGAATCCTATAGATCTCTTACCTAGTTATTCGGAAGCTTAAACGAAAATAGAATCTTATATTCTCTAAATATAAAGTTCGTTTAAACTATTAACCTTTAAAATAACTCTCTCCTTTAAGTATAATAAGTATAATAATCTACCTTATATAGATATACTTATCTCTAGATTTATCTATTAAGAGATCTATTATAAAATTAGCTTAATGAGTAATTAATAGAAAGGATTCTAAAAAAATATAGTATCTAAGAGCTAGTTATCTTATACTAGATACTCTGAGGAAGCTTATAAGCTACGCCTAAGGAGTAGTAATTACTAAAGGGGTAAGAGGATATAAATACAAGTATTATATAGTTATATATAGTTTATAAAGGATCTCTAGATAGCTACCGGAAAGAAAATCCCCTTATCTATTTTAGAGGATAATATAAAATCTATTCGACTTTCTAGTATACTAGAGGAGATTATAGTTACTTGTAATTAAGTGCGAGTATAATAGACTAATTACTACTTTTACTTTAAGAACTAAGGAATATAACGAAATTTTTAAGTATTTCGAAGCTTTTGAAGCTTAGATAAGAAGGTAATAGAGCCTTACTATCTGTATATTTAAATATAATTAGAAGAAGGCAGTTATAGTAATTTAAGGATTTATACGCTATTAGAAGTAGTATTTAAAGCTCGGAATTGAAATCGAGCTCTTACTAGCTTATACGTATAAGCTAAACAGTAGAATAGAAAGAGCAGGATCGGAAATAATATCTAAAGGAATTTATATATAACTATTAGCTAATCTCTCAGATTTCCTAGGTTTTAAGTACGCTTTAGCTACTACTTATCTATTTAATAGAGAGGGGGAATAATTAGAGATTATCTCTTAAAGATAATAATAGATAGTTTTATAACTATTTCCGATTTTACGATCTAGCTATTATTACTTATCTAACTATAGATTTCAGACTAAATTAGAGCTTAATTTATATATATAGATATAAAGTATACTTATTAATAAAGGAAAGAATAAAAGGATAGGAAAATTAAGCGTTTAAAATCTCAGCGAGAGCTTATATCAGGTATCTAGTAGGCTATATAGCTTCTAATATTTATAAGATCTAGGTTCTTATACTCTAAAGGATTATTATCACGAGAAATATATATTTTAATAAAGACGAAATCTATATCTCTTCTCTAGAGGAAAGAACTACAATTACTAAAGAGAAAGCTTAAATAATCTATAATCTAATTAAGGAAGCTAGAATTCAACTTATTTAAGCTAAGCTCTTTAATAGTATTTCAGAAGATATCCTTAAAGAAGTCTCTTTAGAGATCAGGTTAAATAAAGGAAGATCAGAAGATCTCCTTAATCCTTTAGTTTATTTCATAGAAGCTCGCGATACTCGAGAGAGTCAGAATCTAAGGGTAAAAGGAACTAATAACTCTTCTAGAGATTAGCTTATTTTTACTAGCCTTTAGACCCCGGATACTAGCTTATCAGTAGATATATATAATAAAGAGATAGTAAGATAAAGCTATTATATATTAATCCTAGAGCTTATAATCAGTATAATATAGAGCTTAAGGGAGCTAGCTATAAGTGAGGAAATAATACTTATAGACTACGAAAGGGATATATAAATTAAGGATAAGCGATATACTTATCCCTTGAAATAATTAGGTTACTAAAGAAGCACTTATATCTTCTAATTAAGTTACTAAAGAAGGACTTATATTAATAATACTTCGATTACCCAGGATTAAGGTTCGAATCTTATATAAACCTCCGCTAGAGGAGCACTAAGTGATTCTCGATTATTCGACTAATAAGTCGGATATAGAATCAGATTCGATTAGATCTTCTAACAACTTTATTAAGAGATTATTAAAAAGTTAAAGTTTTAATTCTGAAAAGAAGTCTTTAAAAGCTTAGAAGAAAGCTATAAAAAGGCCTAAGTATCTAAAGAAAGTAAATAGTACTCTAGTATTTTAAATACTAAGTGCTATAATAAGCTCTAGAAATATAGAGAACCCTTATCGAAAGATCGAGAGTAAAGAAACTCAGAGTACTTAAGTTAAGAGCGATCTCTCTTATAAGGAACTCTAAAATAATCCTAAGTTATAAATAGATCCTTAAATCTCTATATTTATACCTAATTAGTGTATAGATATAGTAAGAGGTACTTTAAACCTAAGAATAATATACGAAGTAATCTTAGTATCTTTTAAAATACTCTAGATACTTAAACTAGATAATTTAATAATAGCTACTACTTTAGAAGTTTAGCTTCTAAATATCAATAGAAAGCTTAAATTTCTAAAAATTAAAGTAATAGATCTCTTATTAGAACTAAAGAGATTTAATAATCTTAAGAGCTATCTAATAAAAGCTTAGTTTCCTAAAGATATAGATCTAAAGATAGGAAATATAGAGAAATAAGACTACTAGGAATCTGAGATATACGATAAGTATATAATATAAACGCTAGTTCCTCTAATTTAAGTTTTTAAGTATAAACCTAATAAAGATAGATATATTAAAAGATATCGCTCTCGAATCGTAATTAGAGAGGATCTTTACAGCGAAGTAATAATTATCTTAACTTACGCTAGTTCGCTTAATATAAAATCATTCCGAATAGTAATAGCTCTTATAGTATACTTCGATCTGGAGATTAAGTACTTTAATATTATTAATATATTTATTAACGCTTTAAGGAATATTAAAAGAGAAAGAGTATACTACTCTTTTCTTTTTAGAAAATCTAATTCCGAAAAGGTACTTAGAGTCGATCGCGCTCTCTATAGAATAAGAGATTCTCTATACTTATAATATAAATATATAGCTAATACCTTAATTATTCTTAAGCTATTTCTATATCTAGAGGAGCTTTATATATTTATAAATAG